>OU744725.1:35097021-35697021 GCA_916613615.1 Steromphala cineraria | reverse complement strand
TAAAAAAATATATTTTCACCACATTTCCTTCCCTGAAGCCAGCATTAACATTAAACTCGTTCAATTCAAGAGCCATCAGCAAAAGACATATCCCACCAGTTCCCAGAATATCTATCTAAAATTTATTGTAAATAATATACAGGAAAAAGTCAATTGACGAAAATATAAGTACATTTCAATTTAAACAGCAAAATTCATATAAAAACAATCAAAATCCCAAAATGCACATTTCCACATGCTGACTGATCCATAAATAGTCCTATGCCCCTAAACGATGTGTGGGAATTATACAAAAGAAATTCAATGTTTATGCTTCGGAAACGAAATGATTAGACAGACATACGAACGGACACAGGGCAGACGGACGGGGCGATGAATATATCCAACGATATTACATACTGATGGCATAAAACTCTACATTGATAAGGTCATATCAAAATCCAAAGGGCACAATGACACGAAGGAGTGTTCTTACACATGGGAAGGTCACGGGACATAAAATGCATGCTGCACTTGCCATCTGGTAGGGATTTAACGTTTGCAATAAACGTTTATGATCACACGAAGTGTAAAATACTTGCAGATTATTCAAATCAAACATGGTTCACTGTCATCATAGCAGGGCAGACTAATGAAATTGAAACGATCTTAATTAAGATGTCCAGTTGCAAACAAAATGTTTAGAGGATTCCAAACAGAATTATTTTGAAAAACACATACACAGTATTTTGGGACGCCAGTTAACATCTTAACGTAATTTTCGTAACACAAACATTCAAGATACATATACACGAACAAGACAAGTTAACGCCAAACTGCATAATATTAGTCATTGAAGACTTGAACATAAGACATTTAAGATAACTGCAACTTAACGCAAACATTTGTTTCGCATTATGAGTCTTTTTATTGTTCATGTACAGGGAGTCAATATGACAACAGATGAAAGAATATATGAGTAACAATAATAGTACTCCTATCAAAAAACAATATACGACTTTCACTTAAAATAACAATGTCATAATAAAAGCAAATCAAAACTTGAGTTGAGTTACTGTTAACAAGAACATTTAATGAACTACCATGAATTGGTTGTTCTTTATATAATGAAACAGTGTTAACGACCAAAACAAAGAACATGAGAACAGTTAGTCAATTCTTACCAATGCTAGGTTGTTTTTATATTCGATAATGGCATTTAAAAACCCATATTTTTTTAGACATGTCTTTAAACATTTATGCATACGTTTCTGATATGTATCATGTGTTGATTCTGATATTTACCGTAAAACAAAGACTTCACTAAATGATATAAAATATATATCAATGAACTCTATTGATAATGCTGTTGCACAAATAAAGGACACAACAAATGTTTAAAATGACAGTTACTGGATGAGAGTATTCAATGATGGAATTAGAAAGCATAGTTGACAATTAATATGAATATGAATTAATTGTTGTAAAACATTAATACATTCAATTATATCAAGTCAATCTATTGAGAAACGTTAACGCTAAAGTTATTTTCTAATATTACACGATCCCATCTGCTTAATTACTTTTTAGAACATTCATGAGACAGTTCTTTTATAGAATTATTTGACATTTATATACTTAACTGTTTTAGCTGTTTAACTGTTTTACCTTTGCATCTCATTTCGGAAATAACACCGTTGACATTTGGAAATAACTGTTTTTGCTTTAAAAGTTCCAGTAAATCCCAAGCTCAGACATAAGTAAGCAACAAGCTTTAAAATATCCTGTCATTTTCATTTGTTTGGAAGGCCTGGAACCTCTCCTTTCCAATTTCTGCTCGAACATTGTTCTTTTTATTAATCTACGATACGTTACTTGTTTAAGCCAAACGAATTGATAAAATTTGTGGTTTTAGACAATAGTTTTTAAAACCCTTTATTACAATTCAAAAACGTAGGAAATGTCAGGAGAATTACTGATTATAGAGCTGTCGGCAAATTAATCCATAGAAAAAGATTACTGATTTACAATCCACAAAACATCCCTAAAGGTTTCAGAAATCATTCTTTGAACAATTTCCCTATCCTGCTGCTCTTGTCAAAATTTACCATAAAACACACTTTTCTCTGAAAGGAAGTAATTTAAATTCATGTTCGGACATTGATCAGGGAATTTAATCATGATTTTCTCTATCAAGTACTCCTGTAACAAAACAAAGTGGTGACAGCTCTTAAATGAAATGAAGATGCAATTTAGTACAAGAAATGTTACATTAGCTAGAGATTGTCAAGTGGAGGTTTCAAATCAATATCATCTCGATGCCAGATGACAACTGGTTAAAATAAATCATGGTGACTGTTTAAAAACAAACCCGGTATTGTCCACAATTCAAACTCTTTAATGGAGCTGCTGAAGAGTCAAACGAAATTTCGAGGGCCTTTTGAATTACGAATGGTACTTAAAATCTTTAAAATCTTATCTTAAAAGGGTAAAAATGAATGTGTTAAACGTCAAAATAAACAGAATCAAAAGTAAAATCAGCACTAAGAAAAGTGCGCTGTATATTTCATTTCATTGACATACGTGATGCCTTATATATCGATTTAACTAGGTATTTGCGCCACATGATTCTACCAATTGACATTTTACAATACATACATGATATGGGTTTTCAAACATGCTATTGTTCTAGTTTACAAAGGAAAAAAGCTTAGCTGTAGCATAATCTCTTCTCTAGTGTGTTAAAGGTCGTGTCATCAGAGAACTATCTTTCAAAGAAATCCTTTTATCAAAAAGTCAACAAGTAAAAAATCTTTCCAGACAGAACATAAAACAGGTGTAGACAAAGTTCTGTAATAAACACTAGCAGATACCACTTGCATAGATACAAATTCATATAAGGAGGGAGACTAAATGCTTTACAAATTATTCATTTACTTTTAAGTCATCATCAAAAATGTTTTAAGTTTTGAGATGAGATAAAGCTAGCCGGTGAGTAAGTTTATATCACTGAAATATACACTATATCTATTCTCAAATGATGGTGTTTTCTTTAGCAAATAATGCAATAACAATGTATGTATGTTTTAAAGGGGCAGTAGCACGTTTTTAGGGGGGATATAAGGTGATGTCATGAAAATGAAAATTAATGGTTCCAATTGAAACAAAATGTATTTAAACTAAATGTAACAGTAATAATTCAAATATATAACGTAAAGTTTAGCCATGCGATTTCCTTTTATTATACAAAATGAATTAAAGGTGTTCACATAAAATGGCCGCCAATGGAGTTTATGTGAATACTCATACTTTGTCTTATGACTATGGATGATTGGCTTGTGTAATGATATTTTTGACACTGTCAAAATTATACATTTATCATTAACTTGCAATTATCAGTGAAAATTTTAAAATATAAAGGGGCAGTAGCACGTTTTTTGACAATTTTATATTTTAATTTTTCGTTGATAATTGGACCCTAATGCTAAATGTATCACTTTGATAGTGTCAAAAATCTCATTACACAAGCCAATCACCCATAGTAACAGGACAAAGTATGAAGATTCACATAAATTCCATTGGCAGCCATTTTTGTGTGAACACCTTTCATTCATTTTGTGTAAGAAAAGGAATCGCATGACTTAACTTTACATAATAATTTTGATTTATTACTGCTTCATTTAGTTAAGATACATTGTCTTTTGATTAGAACCATTTATTTTCATTTTCCTGATATTACCTTATATTCCCCCTAAAAACGTGCTACTGCCCCTTTAAAGTGACAAAGGCATACAACGTTATGAACAATCGGCTTGATAAACCAAAATAAATTCATTTCTAAGGCGTAAATTGATATTTTGAAACTTTCCAGGGGCATAATAGAGTTCTGAGTCTTCCCAAAGTGATATGATTTGGTATTCAAGTAAGAACAATTTAAAAATGCGTTCACAGCTGCGCCTTTCTCTAAAGAACAACGACCGGAAGAACTTCTTTCTTGTGTCCACATCAATCAAGTATTTGGTCAACTTGTACGCTCCGTAGGAACTATGTTTTCATTCGAGCTCTTCCGAAAGATTAGAAAAACAAAATCGTGAGAAGACCTTTCTTGTATGCTGATGTTGATGTTGTATTTGTAAAACTGAAGAGACAGTTTCAGGGTGGTCCACATTCAATCAAACGTCTTTCTGTTTCCTTGGGCAATTGCACTGAACAGACTTCTGTAGTTCCAAACTATACTTACTTATATAGCAGTTTATTGCAATTACCATTTTTACCATAATTGAGAATAATAATAAGCATGATGTCTGTTCCATATTTAACATTTAATGAATGAATTATTTTCATTTCGAGACCTTATAACCACTTTTTTCGTTCTTAAATGTTATTAATAAGCATTTTGTTGAAAATGAAACTACAACGTATGATAATATCTGATACGTGCACAATTGTTTGTTTGTTGTTTGTATTGATAAAGAGAGCATCCAATAACCTGAAGCATTGTATAACCAACATGGTAATATTTGTTATGGCGTTTCATTACAAATTAGTATCAAAACTGATCTTTTCTTTATTTTGTTGCCATTTTGATTTGATTGTCTATTTGCCTATACGAAATCCAATGTTTTTGGATTGAATTCATTAATCAGAGCAAAGGTCATTAATTTACTTCTGACTTGCAAATTCTCAAATTTTGTCCACATTCCTGCTTTCTAAATATAAGCTAATTGGGACGCCCTTCAGCCAACAGTCTTTATAAAAAGTACATTGTTTTGATTTCACAAAAAGTTTTAATGAACATGTCAATGAAGGAGCAGAACATCTCTTTTAATACTTTTAGACGCTATTGCAATGTCAAATGGATAGAAACCAGATCACTTGGCCTGTCGTTTTTGATCATTTATCTTTAAAAGAAATATGATGATTGATGCTCTCAGTTTCCAAAGAAATCTGAAAGCTATCTGTCATTGCTTCTTTCACTGTCAGCTGAAATAACCTTTTTGCTGCGCGGTTTGTAAAATGTTCATGTGAGACTGTATGATGTTGATCATTGATAAAATAGCATGAAGAAGAAATGATAGCGTAATATTAGATAAAAAGAACAAAGCATTAATAAAATGCAAAGATATTGTATAGAAATGGCATATTCACAAATGACTTGAAATGCTTTTCATACTATTTTGCAATGCTGAATTTCTGTGCTATGATCATAATGCTTATAATCATGATTAATCAAGATACATGAGAGCAGCAATACTAATTCACACAGTGTTCTTTCGGAATGAAATGGCTTTTGGTTATTTAAAGGGGCAGTAGCACGTTTTTAGGGGGGATATAAGGTGATGTCAGGAAAATGAAATGTTATGCTTCCAATTGAAAGACAATGTATTTAAGCTAGATGGAGCAGTAATAATTCAAATATATAACGTTTAGTTTAGCCATGCGATTGCTTTTTCTTACACAAAATGAATTAAAGGTGTTCACACAAAAATGGCTGCCAATAGATTTTATGTGAATCTTCATACTTCGTCCTTTGACTATGGATGATTGGCTTGTGTAATGAGATTTTTGACACTGTCAAACTAATACATTTAGCATAAACTTACAATTATCAGTGAAAATTTTAAAATATAAAATTATCAAAAAACGTGCTACTGCCCCTTTAAAGTGTTTTTGATTTGCGAATAAAACCTGTTAATAAGTCTCATTTGAATAGTTGTTAATTTACAAAAACAATCACGTAATCATAGTGTGGTATTTACTTTTATATTGTTTAATATTGCTAATATAATGAAAATGTACATTTCCCTCTGATAAGATGACACTATATCATATCAATCAATTGACCCAAATTAACAATATGAAATCTCGTTCAGATGTAAAATGTCTGATTCATATCAGATAATCCCCTCCCCCAAACTTCTTTATCTTAATTCTCATATAGAATATGTTATGGTATGTATATCTGCCACCTCCTATTGTCCACTATTATCTTCTTAAAACTATTGTCAAAGAGAACAGACGAGGAAATCGGTGCAAGCTGAGTAATAGGTAGTGTCTTATTCGATAATAACGGCACTTCAGCGAGAATAAATACATTCATCTGGCACAAGGATGTTGCAACCGGCTATTCTGATAAATAGTGTCTAGGTTCTGGCAATAATAGTGATTGATCGGGTCGCTGTAGCGCAACTACTGCAGTGCTTACCAAATCCTGTTGAGTCAGTGTCGCTGATGAGTAGTGCTTCTGAGACTCTTTTAGTAAGCATTGTTGTAGGATGTCTCTTGAGAAATAAAATTGAAGTAAAAAGAACAAATTATGCTTTAGGTTTGGGTTGGTCCTAAGTACATGTTGTATACGTGAATGGCTGTTTGCATTCATATAAGCTTTCCCTGTTTTATAATTATACCATATCAGAAATTGATCGTTTCCCTAATGTACTGTTTCGATGAACTAAAAAAAATTTTTCATTCGATCACAACTGTTTCATAAAACAGCAAACAAAAATAAAATCAAATCGCTGCAAAAAAGACTATTTTGAAAATTTTGACGAATGAGGCCAGTTTTTACTGTGCCACATCTTACATTTTGATTTCATGATAAATCCTCTTTGATGATCAATTTTTTCATTTTAAATTTTTTTAAATTTCCTTTGCAGATAGGTATGTCTCCTAAAACTTCTAGAATGCCACTGAAACAACATTTTCTCGATGTTACATTTTCCCATCTTTTGGCTTTACACCTAGAATACACCTGCTTGACCTCCGGGGTTAAAATGTAACGATAACTGCGTAAGTCTATATCAAATTACCTAAAGCCGGAAGGACACATGCATCAAAAACTTGCATCTCAGAACCACTGAAACCTGTAGCCTTCAGATAGAGTGATCTGGCACGGCTGTAGCTGTATTAAAGATTAGAAAAACAAACTCAAGAATTCAAATGCATGTCTAAGAAAAACTTTCTAATGTCAAACATTTCCGTTGTACCTCTTGATCAAACAAACACACCTGTATTTACTGTATATCATCTGTCACCTTTCCATTTTTTTGTACTTGGCCTAATCAAAAGAGTATGGGAGTTTTTTAATACCGTAGATGTACATGTTCAAAGCAATGTTTGTGGTTCAAAAGGATATGACTTAAGAACTTAAGAAATTGATATATGTGATACGATGGTTTCAATGACGACTTCTAAAAGCTCTGAAAAATATCATAGTACTTCAATCATGTTCTGCAACCGATTAGATCAAACATTTTAATATTAGATCAAGCTTTGGGCCATGTCTTGGATGTCCTGTTTTTCAAAAGATTCAATGGCATTGCCTTTCAGATATAAAAACATGAATTCTAAGGTTATATGTGTTATAAAGAATGCAGTAGTGATCAAAGAAAATCCAAAAGGAAATATGAAAATTGATATACGTGTATATACCCTTTCATTACTTGCAAAAACTACCAGAGAAAACATGGTATTAGTTTGATTATTTTGTACTACTTGAACAAAACTGGACCATGTCATGAATGTTCTGTTTTTCAAAAGACTCAATTGCATTGCCTTTCAGATGAAAACAAATGAATTCAGAGGCTTTTTTTAACCTTTAGAGAGATTATGTGTATAATAAAGTTTGCGGTGATGACTAAAGAAAATCCCATAGGAAATATGAAACAAATTGATATACATGTACATACCCTTTCATTACTTGCAACTACCAGAAAACATGGTATTAGTTTGATGTATGTGTACTACTCGAACAAAACACAGTTTTGGAAAATCTTTCTTGAAGTGTTTGAAATTAATCTGAAATCGTTTTCTAAATGAAAAAAAGATGGCCAGAATTGCAACCAAAATCAAAAGACCAAGTTTGCAAACCAAGAGAAAATGCCTTAGAAAAGTAAGGACAATTTCTCTGCATATAGCCAATATTTAGGAATATTGATAAAGGCCCGGAATGGTCTTTGTATAAACAATATAAAAACATTCAATTCTGTGTGCACTGATGCAGTATTGACAGAATTTTAATGTAGAGTATGGCATGACCAAAATGTAAAACATGTCAAAGCAGTAAAAATCTCTAAACTTTATGAGTTCGAGTTTGATGGCAGTGAAATGGTTATGACATTAAGCCTGGGTGTATATTATGAATTAGGGTTTCTTTTGTAGAAATGCAATTTAAGGTAAAATCATCGAGTGTTTATAAGCTTAAAGCAGGATTTTTAGCTCCTTCAATCAGCCCCTGAAAAGTCTAGTGGATAGTTGTTAAGCATACATTACCAGTGACCAGACAAGTTATAAATGTATCTGTCAAAGAATGAGATGTAACATAAACAATAAAAAAAGTATGCTGTAAAATGATTTTTTTACTATTTCATTTCATTTAACATAATTGAGTGAGTGAGTGAGTGAGTTGGTGTTTTACATAATTGATTCTAAGATATGATGATATATGTGTTTTTTCACTAAATGTTTTTTTCAATTGACATTTCATATAAGATACGTGAAATGGTTTCTTTTTCACAAAGGTGAAAAGCTTAGATGTAGCATCATCTGTATCATAGGTCTTGTCATAAGTCTTCAGAGTAATCCTTTTTTCAAAATGTCAACAATTCTAATCTTTCCAGACAGAACGCAAAACAGGTGTATACAAGCGAAGGTTCTTGAACACATATGCAGACATCACTTGCAATAATACAAATTCACACTACTTAGGAAGCCCAAATGCTTCACAAATTATAAAATTTATTAATAATGTTTTTAATTTTGAGATGAGATGAAGTCAGCCGGTAAGTGAGTTTTTCCATTTGAAATTTTGTTACGCTTAATTGTTAATGCCATCTTAAGCAAACAATGCTTGTTATCTTTGAAATGTCATTGCATTTATGTTAAAAAGGTTTTGATATCGGTTTTCAGTTTGTTCAATTTGCTTGATAGAGTTAACGATTCCATTTCTAAACAGAATATTGAAATTTGGAAACATGCCAAAGGCAAAACAGCCTTCAATGTTCAAAGTGACATGAGCTGGTATTCAAGCAAGAACCATTCGAAAAATGCATTCACAGCTGTGCATTTGTCTAAGGAACAGCGACCGAAAGAACTTCTTTCTTGTGTCCACATCAATCAAGTATTTGGTCAACTTGTACGCTCCATAGGAACTATGTCATCATTCGAGCTATTCCCAAAGATTAGAAAAAAAACAAAATCCTAAGAAGACCTTTCTTGAGATTTTGTATTTAGTTAAAACTTAAGAGACAGTTTCAGGGTGGTCGAATATCTATTAAACGTTTTCCTTGTCTCCTTGGGCAGTTGCACACACACTTAACAGATTTCTGTACAAAGCTTAACCTATATATCATTTCAAGTGATACTAACCATGTTGTTTGTGTTCAGACAAATGAATGAAGAATTATATCAGCATGATGCCCATTACATTTGGTCAATCTAATGAATGAATTATTACTAACACTCGCTTCATTTTTAACATATCAATAGGCATATTGTTGACATGAAAATATAAGTAATATCTGATACGTGCACAATTGTAAATACATGTATTGATAACGGTACCGTCCAGTAGCCTGAAATTCTCCCACTGTTAAACTTAATGCAAATTTCGACAACATATTATAAGGGTTTCATTACAAATTAGTATTGCAACCGATCTATCCTTTAGTTATTGGCAGTCTGATTGTATGGCCTTTTAAACTATGCAAAATCCGTCCGGCACCGTCCGTCCGAAGATCCATATGTACGAAATCGATTAACTCCAAAACTATTGACTGAATTCATTTTTTTGCATATGGCTTCATTACCATTAGAGTAGGGTCCCTATAGATGTTTGATCGTTTTACCCTTATCAGCTGGTTATCTCAACTTCTCAAGAAACATTCACTGGATTCTCTTCATTACTTACAGCAACCTTAATTCAAATTTGAGTAAAATGTACATGTGAAACTCGTATGTTGTTCATTGATGAATTTACATTAAATGAAGAAATGATAAGGTAACGATAAAAAAGCTCAAAGGATTGATAAATTGTAATTGTTTTTATTGAAAGTGCATATTCACAAATGACTTCAAATGATGTGACGTCATTGATATTTCATACATCACCCAAAGGTTTTGCAACAAAACAAAGAAATAATTTAAAATAGCTTTTAATACTTGAGAAGGCGAGACGAGAATCTTGAAAGGCTAGACATCTTAACCAAACCAGAAACCCCCTTTGGTAAGCCTTTTGACTCTCTCCACAACATTTACAATTTACCTTTCAGACATGGCTTACTTAAAATTCTGAGGCTGCATACTTGGAAATAACAAAGTATTCATATTCACCATTCTATGTCTTGATCTCGTGACTTTATCTGCCTCTGTGTGGAGAGAATGGACCTAGGCCAAACTATCACTCTTTCAACTTTAAGAACAATGCGTCATGGTCATGTTCGCCTATGACGTTGCATTCTATAAGCACCTGCAACTTTTCCGCCTTCTTTGACGAAGATGTTGAGTATATTATTTAATATTGTGACTACGGTAACAAACAGAATATCACATCCGACCCATGACATGCTATGTTACGACACTCTTGCATTTTTATCAGTAAATCTGATGAATATACAGGCCCTCGTGTAGTAGACATATTAGGCAATGAACACTCACTATTCTGAGTATCATCCATGTAGTTTTGATTTACACAGCATAGAGACAACTGACAACCACAAAGAAACGTAAACTGTCAAAAATAAGACAGCATTTAACCTATGTAATTGATGTCGAAAAAAAATATCATGAACTCAAGGATTTCAAAATTAACGTTCAAAGCGAATAAATTTATCAAATGAAAGACATTGATTGCACTTAAACGTACCAATCATTTAAAAGGTCCTCTCATGATAGGTCTGCATGTATTTCATAACGAACTGACAAGATAGACTGCTTATCATATTAATTCGCAATGTTGAATTTCTGTCCTATGATCATAATGTTTAAAATCACGATTAATCAAGATAGATAAGATTCACACTGTTTATTTTGGTAATAATATGACTTCTGGCTAAAAGCGTTATTGATTTGCAAATAACATGTGAACTAGTGTCATTTGAATACTTACCAATTTGGAAAACACAATCCAGAATCATTTTGTGACATTTCGCTTACATGCATTTTGTTGAAACATGCTTAACATATTTAAAATGAACATATCACTTGATAAGCTGACACTACAATGACTAAATCATATCAATCAATGCAAATGACTTAGATTTACAATATGAAAAGTTGAGTAAATGTAAAATACATGATAAAAAAAAATAAAAACTACTTAATTCTCTTATATAATATGTTCTGATATTTAAAACTGATACCTACAATTGTTCATTATTATCATCTTAAAACTATTGTCAAAGAGAACGGACGAGGAAATCGGTGCAAGTTGAGTAATAGCGGTATCTTATCCGATAATAAAGGCACTTCAGCGGGAATAAATACATTGATCTGGCACAAGGATGTTACAACCGGCTATTCTGATAAATAGTGTCTCGGTTCTGGCAATAATAGTGATTGATCGGGTCGGTGTGGCGCAACTACTGCAGTGCTTACCAAATCCTGTTGAGTCAGTGTCGCTGATGAGTAGTGCTTCTGAGACTCTTTTAGTAAGCATTGTTGTAGGATGTCGCTTGAGAAATACCGAAAATTTAAGTAAAAGGAACAAATTATGCTTTAGGTTGGGGTTTGTCCTAAATACATGTGTATACGTGAATGACTGTTCAATTTACAAAGAGTTTTCCTTTATTATCATGATTTTATTTCAGAAATTGATAATTTCTCTAATATACATGTATTTTCTGGATGAAATAAACATGCTTTTCACTCAATCTAAACTGTTTCACAAAACAGCCAAAAAAGTGAAATCAAATCGCTGCATAAGAAAATATTATAAAACTTTTGACGAATGAGAATAGTAATCACTATGTCACTTTTAACACTTTTGTTACATGGTAATCATCTTTTACTATGATTTTTTCATTTTTAAAATGGTTTAATTTTCTTTGCAGATATGTGTGTCTCTTACAATTCTAGAATGGCACTGAAACAACTTATTCTCGATGTTCGATTTTCCAACCATCTGGTTTACACCTAGAATGCACCTGCTTGACTTCTGGGGTTAAAATGTGACAACAACTGCCAACAACTGCCAACAACTGCGTAAGTCTCTATCAAATTACCTGAAACAGGAAGGGCACATGCATCACAACCTTGCATCTCGAAACCACGGTAAACCTGTAGCCTTTAGATAGAGTGATCTGGCACGGCTGTAGCTGTACTAAAGATTAGACAAACAAACTCAAGAATTCAAATGCATGTCTAAGAAAAACTTTCTAATGTCAAACATGTCCGGTGTATCTCTTGATCAAACATACACACCTGTATTTACTGTTTATCATCCGTCACCTTTCCAATTTTTTGTACTTGGCGTAATCAAAAGAGTATGGGAGTTCGTGCATTTACACATTCAAAGGAATATTTGCGTTTGAAATGGATATGACTTGAAGTTCCATGTACTTACGAAATTGATATATGTGATACGATGGTTTCAATGAGGACTTCTAAAAGCTCTGAAAAAATATCATAGTACTTCAATCATGTTCTGCACCCGAATAGATCAAACATTGTAATATTAGATCAAGCTTTGGGTCATGTCTTGGATGTCCTGTTTTTCAAAAGATTCAATAGAATTGCCTTTCAGATGTAAATCATGAATTCTAAGGCTATATGTGTTATAAAGAATGCAGAAATGATCAAAAAAAATCCCAAAGGAAATATGAATCTAATTGATATACATGTATATACCCTTTCATTACTTGCAACTACCAGAGAAAACATTGTATTAGTTTGAATAATGTGTACTACTCGAACAAAACTGGGCCATGTCATGGATGTTCTGTTTTTCAAAAGACTCAATTGCATTGCCTTTCAGATGAAAATAAATAAATTCAGAGGCTTTTTTTAACCTTAAGAGAGATTATGTGTGTAATAAAGAATGCTGTGATGACTAAAGAAAACCCCAAAGGAAATATGATACAGATTGATATACATGTACATGTACATACCCTTTCATTACTTGCAACTACCAGAAAACATGGTATTAGTTTGATGTATGTGTACTACTCGAACAAAACACAGTTTTGGAAAATCTTTCTTGAAGTGTTTGAAATTAATCTGAAATCGTTTTCTAAATGAAAACAAGATGGCCAGAATTGAAACCAAAATCAAAAGACCAAGTTTGCAAACCAAAAGAAGAGAAAATGCCTTAGAAAAGTAAGGACAATTTCTCTGCATATAGCCAATATTTAGGAATATTGATAAAGGCCCGGAATGGTCTTAGTATAAACAATATAAAAAAATTCGATTCTGTGTGCACTGATGCAGTATTGACAGAATTTTAATGTAGAGTATGGCATGACCAAAATGTAAAACATGTCAAAGCAGTAAATTTTTTTAAACTTTATGAGTTCGCGTTTGATGGCAGTAAATGGTTATGACATTAAGCCTGGGTGTATATTATGAATTAGGGTTTCTTTCGCAGAAATTCAATTTAAGGTAAAATCATCTAGTCTTTAATACTTAAAGTAGGATTTATAACTCCTTCAATGAGCCCCTGAAAAGACAAAGTGGATAGTTGTAAAGCCTACATTGCCAGTGACCAGACAAGGTATAAATGTATTGATTCTAACATATGATGATATATGTGTTTTTTCACTAAATGTTTTTTTCAGTTGACATTTCATATAAGATACGTGAGAAAGTTTATTTTTCCAACAATATATTGTTCTTATTCACAAAGGTGAAAAGCTTAGATGTAGCATCATCTGTATCACAGGTCTTGTCATAAAAGAACTATCTTTCAGAGTAATCCTTTTTTCAAAATGTCAACAATTCTAATCTTTCCAGACAGAATGCAAAACAGGTGTATGCAAGCGAAAGTTCTCGAAAACATATGCAAACATCACTTGCAATAATACAAATTCACATTACTAAGGAAGCCCAAATGCTTTACAAATTATAAAAATTATCAATAATGATTTAAATTTTGAGATGAGATGAAGTCAGCCGGTGAGTGATTTTTTTCATTTGAAATTTTGTTAAGCTCAATTGTTAATGCCATCTTAAGCAAACAATGCTTGTTGTCTTTGAAATGTCATTGCATTTATGTTAAAAAGGTTTTGATATGGGTTTTCAGTTTGTTCAATTGGCTTAATAGAGTTAACGATTCAATTTCTAAACAGAATATTGAAATTGGAAACATGCCAAAGGCAAAAAAGCGTTCAATGTTCAAAGTGACATGAGTTGGTATTCAAGCAAGAACCATTCGAAAAATGCGTTCACAGCTGTGCATTTCTCTAAGGAACAACGACCGAAAGAACTTCTTTCTTGTGTCCACATCAATCAAGTAATTGGTCAACTTGTACGCTCCATAGGAACTATGTAATCATTCGAGCTATTCCCAAAGATTAGAAAAAACAAAATCCTAAGAAGACCTTTCTTGAGATTTTGTATTTAGTTAAAACTTAAGAGACAGTTTCAGGGTGGTCGAATATCTATTAAACGTTTTCCTTGTCTCCTTGGGCAGTTGCACACACACTTTCAGATTTCTGTACAAAGCTTAACCTATATATCATTTCAAGTGATACTAACCATGTTGTTTGTGTTCAGACAAATGAATGAAGAATTATATCAGCATGATGCCCATTACATTTGGTCAATCTAATGAATGAATTATTACTAACACTCGCTTCATTTTTAACATATCAATAGGCATATTGTTGACATGAAAATATAAGTAATATCTGATACGTGCACAATTGTAAATACATGTATTGATAACGGTACCGTCCAGTAGCCTGAAATTCTCCCACTGTTAAACTTAATGCAAAGTTCGACAACATATTATAAGGGTTTCATTACAAATTAGTATTGCAACCGATCTATCCTTTAGTTATTGCCAGTCTGATTGTATGGCCTTTTAAACTATGCAAAATCCGTCCGGCACCGTCCGTCCGAAGATCCATATGTACGAAATCGATTAACTCCAAAACTATTGACTGAATTAATTTTTTTGCATATGGCTTCATTACCATTAGAGTAGAGTCCCTATAGATGTTTGATCGTTTTACCCTTATAAGCTGGTTATCTCAACTTCTCAAGAAACATTCACTGGATTCTCTTCATTACTTACAGCAACCTTAATTCAAATTTGAGTAAAATGTACATGTGAAACTCGTATGTTGTTCATTGATGAATTTACATTAAAAGAAGAAATGATAAGGTAACGATAAAAAAGCTCAAAGGATTGATAAATTGTAATTGTTTTTATTGAAAGTGCATATTCACAAATGACTTCAAATGATGTGACGTCATTGATATTTCATACATCACCCAAAGGTTTTGCAACAAAACAAAGAAATAATTTAAAATAGCTTTTAATACTTGAGAAGGCGAGACGAGAATCTTGAAAGGCTAGACATCTTAACCAAACCAGAAACCCCCTTTGGTAAGCCTTTTGACTCTCTCCACAACATTTACAATTTACCTTTCAGACATGGCTTACTTAAAATTCTGAGGCTGCATACTTGGAAATAACAAAGTATTCATATTCACCATTCTATGTCTTGATCTCGTGACTTTATCTGCCTCTGTGTGGAGAGAATGGACCTAGGCCAAAATATCACTCTTTCAACTTTAAGAACAATGCGTCATGGTCATGTTCGCCTATGACGTTGCATTCTATAAGCACCTGCAACTTTTCCGCCTTTTTGACGAAGATGTTGAGTATTTTATTTAATATTGTGACTATGGTAACAAACAGAATATCACATCCGACCCATGACATGACCCATGACATGCTATGTTACGACACTCTTGCATTTTTATCAGTAAATCTGATGAATATACAGGCCCTCGTGTAGTAGACATATTAGGCCATGAACACTCACTATTCTGAGTATCATCCATGTAGTTGTGATTTACACAGCATAGAGACAACTGACAACCACAAAGAAACGTAAACTGTCAAAAATAAGACAGCATTTAACCTATGTAATTGATGTCGAAAAAAAAATATCATGAACTCAAGGATTTCAAAATTAACGTTCAAAGCGAATAAATTTATCAAATGAAAGACATTGATTGCACTTAAACATACCAATCATTTAAAAGGTCCTCTCATGATAGGTCTGCATGTATTTCATAACGAACTGACAAGATAGACTGCTTATCATATTAATTCGCAATGTTGAATTTCTGTCCTATGATCATAATGTTTAAAATCACGATTAATCAAGATAGATAAGATTCACACAGTTTATTTTGGTAATAATATGACTTCTGGCTAAAAGCATTATTTATTTGCAAATAACATGTGAACTAGTGTCATTTGAATAATTACAAATTTGCAAAATGCAATCAAGCAATCATATTGTGACATTTCGCTTACATGTATTTTGTTGGAACATGCTTAACATATTAAAAATGACCATTTCACTTTGATAAGCTGACACTACAATGACTAAATCATATTAATCAATGCAAATGACCTAGATTTACAATATAAAAAAAGCAGATGTAAAATACATGATCAAAAATAATAAAAACTACTTATTCTCTTATCAAATATGTTATGATATTTAAAACTGCTACCTACACTTATTGTTTATTATTATCATCTTAAAACTATTGTCAAAGAGAACGGACGAGGAAATCGGTGCAAGCTGAGTAATAGTAGTATCTTATCCGATAATAACGGCACTTCAGCGGGAATAAATACATTGATCTGGCACAAGGATGTTACAACCGGCTATTCTGATAAATAGTGTCTCGGTTCTTGCAATAATAGTGATTGATCGGGTCGGTGTGGCGCAACTACTGCAGTGCTTACCAAATCCTGTTGAGTCAGTGTCGCTGATGAGTAGTGCTTCTGAGACTCTTTTAGTAAGCATTGTTGTAGGATGTCTCTTGAGAAATGCAGCAAATTGAAGTAAAAGGAACAAATTATGCTTTAGGTTGAGGTTGGTCCTAAGTACATGTGTATACATGAATGACTGTTCAATTCACAAAATGTTTCCCTTTATTTTCATGATTGTATTTTAGAAATTGATTGTTTCTCTTAACATAAATGTATTTTCTGAATGAAATAAAAATGGTTTTCACTCAATCTCAACTGTTTAACAAAACAGCCAAAAATTAAATTAATGAAATTGAATCGCTATAATATTTTAAAACTTTTGACGAATGATAACAGTTATCACTATGTCACATACTACACTTTTGACTAAGGATAAATCATCTTTGATTTTAATTTTTTCATTTTTAAAATGGTGAATTTTCTTTGCAGATCCGCATGTCTCTTAAAATCCTAGAATGCCACTGAAACAACTTATTCTCGATGTTGCATTTTCCCACCTTCTGGTTTCAAAAACCTAGAATGCACCTGCTTGACTTCCGGGGTTAAAATGTCACGATAACTGCGTAAGTCTCGATCAAATTACCCGAAACCGGAAGAACACATGCATCACAACCTTGCATCTCGAAACCACGGTAAACCTGTAGCCTTTAGATATAGTGATCTGGCACGGCTGTAGCTGTACTAAAGATTAGAAAAACAAACTTAAGAATTCAAATGCATGTCTAAGAAAAACTTTCTAATGTCAAACATTTCCGTTGTACCTCTTGATCAAACATACACACCTGTATTTACTGTATATCATCCGTCACCTTTTCATTTTTTTGTACTTGGCCTAATCAAAAGAGTATGGGAGTTTTTTAATATCGTAGATTTACACGTTCAAAGCAATATTTGCGTTTGAAATGGATATGACTTCAAGTTCAATGTTCTTGTTACATTGATAAAGGTGATACGATGGTTTAAATGTTTCCTGTTCAAAAACCTAGGTAACTGTAGCAGTATTTCATATTATGCTCAGAGTCATGTATTGGGTGTTCTGGCTTTTTTCCAAAGATTCAATGTCATTGCCTTTCAGATATATAAAAAATAAGCTCTTTCATGATTTCTGCAGCTTTTTTGTAAAGCCTAGAGCATTGAGATTAGCTGTGTGAAAAGAAGGTGGTGATGATCAAAGAAAATCCTTAAGGTAATATGAAACCTATTGATTTTCAAGAAGGTAGTAGGTACCCTTTCATTACTTGTCATTTTACAAAGATATGGTTACAGTAAGATTTATGAGTACTAGTCTTTAATTCCAAACACAAATTCATAAGTTTTTATATTCAAAATGACAGGCAATCTGAGGATATCAAAGGAGGAATTTTGTTCATTTATAACATGTTATTGTTTTCAGTGAGTAAAGCGGGTCATTGTACTCACAAGTCAGTTTAAATAACCAGACAATAGTCGTTTATTATGACATTATAAAACACACATATAATTGATAATATTATAGTCCAGTCAAACATACGAAATTGTATGACTGTATGTGTGCATGTACATTGTAAGAAGAACAGAACGGGGTATAAAACAGGCTTTTGGAAAATCCTCCTTTTAGTGTTCGAAGTAAAACTTTAACCGTTTCCTAAATTTCTAAATATTACAAAATAACCAAATACTTAAGAAACCGTTTGTTTAAAGGGGCAGTAGCACGTGTTTAGGGGGAATAAAAGGTGATGTCAGGAAAATGAAAATAAATGGTTCCAATCTAAAGACAATGTATCTAAACTAAAAGAAGCAATAATGAAACAAAAAAATCATGTCAAGTTAAGTCATGCGATTCCTTTTCTTACATAAAATGAATTAAAGGTGTTCACACAAAAATGGCTGCCAATGGATTTTATGGGAATCTCAATAATTTGTTCTCCGACTATGGATAATTGGTTTGTGTTATGAAATTTTTGACACTATCAAAGTAATACATTTAGCATTAACGTACAATTTTCAGTGAAACATTGAAAATATAAAATTGTCAAAAAACGTGCTACTGCCCCTTTAAACCTTCAACGAGGTGAACAAAATCATGAATGGAAACAGTTATTTGCAACAACAAAAAGAAGAAATAAGGTCATAGAAATGTAAGATCAATTTCTTTGCATTAAGGCGCCATTTAGGAATATTGTAACGCTGCCCGAAAGGCTTTTCAATACAAGGTATGTTAAAGGGGCAGTAGCACGTTTTTTGATAATTTTATATTTTAAATTTGTCACTGATAATTGTTAGTTAATGCTAAATGTATTATTTTGACAGTGTCAAAAATCTCATTACACAAGTCAATCATCCATAATCAGAGGACAAAGTATGAAGATTCACATAAAATCCATTGGCGGCCATTTTGTGTGAACACCTTAAATTCATTTTGTGTAAGAAAAAGGAATCGCATAGCTAAACTTTACGTTATATATTTGAATTATAACTGCTCCATTTAGTCTAAATACATTGGCTTTCAATTGGAACGATTAATTTTAATTTTCCTGACATCACCTTATATTCCCCCTAAAACGTGCTACTGCCCCTTTAAAGAATCCGATTCTGTTTGCACTGATGCAGTATTGACAAACCTTCTAATGCAGAGTACAGCATAGACTAACATTTGATCTCAGAATTATTTTTTTCAATTATAGACATATTTTCAAACAATTCATATATCATAGCAGCATGGATCCAAGAAGATGCTTTGATTAGTAAAGCTAAAGCTGAGTGATCTAGACTTGCTATACTTTAGTAGACTTGGTTGGTCGTCAATTGATTATTTTTGCTTTAGAGTCTGGATGACAGACTAAGTATAGCATGGTCAAAGTTGGAAATATGTCAACGCTGTGAAAATCCCCAAACTTTTTGAGTTCGCCTCATATGGCCGTGGGATGGTAATGAGATGGGTGAATAATATGAATGAGTTTATTTTTAGAAATAAATGGATACTTACACGTATCCTGTCTTTTATTCACCCCTTAAATCAGTCACACATTTCTGACAACATCAGCTTGTATGGAAGGATGTATGTAACGGATTTCGGGGATTATATGAAAATTGATAATTCCTTCATCTTTATATAATCTTGTATCGTTACCGTGAGTTTCAGTCCATTGTCTATAGATGTATGGTCAAGGTTTGAGAAAGAAATATCATATATTTATGAATTGAACCAGATTTTTGTCTTACAAATCAATGAACCTATTTCCCTGCTTATACATCATATTCTACCATTGTACCTGGACTCTTTTAAATCTGCCGACATTGTAAAGGTTTAACAAAAAATAAATCCATCATCCCTCGTTAGATAGAAAAAACTTTATTATTTCAGATGGCTTGACTCTAAGAATAGACTGATAATGTTCTAAGTAGCAATGTTTATTATTTGAGCGATTATTAAGTCTGGTAATCAATATTGGGACACCATATTACGAGAATAAAGAGATTATGATCCTAAATACGCCTGCAATCAAAATATTTCCTCAGCGAGACACTAAAGAGTTTACCATTTTTCTGATGTTTTCTGCGGCTATAAAGCTCATAGTATTTGGCACAGCCAATCTCTGCAGACAAACATCAAGCACGGTGCAGAAAGTTGGAATGCACTTTCAAGTGCATCAACATCTGACATGCCTTTATCCAGTATTTTTGTACTGTTGGCGCATGCCTACAAGATGTAAATATATTGTTAAGTCGATGACAGATCCTTTTTGAGGTAATGCAGTAATGAAAATAACACATATTAAATCTGACGTTAATCACAAATATTTCACATTCATTATCTAATCATTGCATTAATCATTTTTACCACATTGACGTGGTGTGGTAAATGAGTTATTTTGTTCTACAATTCCTTATCTTATTTAAAATGGAGAGTTGTATGTTTCGGTCCAAATTTAGACCTTCCCAGAAGAAGTTATTTAAAAAGTCGCTTTGGCATTGCATGATTACTTTAAACTGGGCGTTGATTAATTTTCGCAAGACCAATTGCTTCAAGCAGTGAGCTGGGAAGTTAATTCTTAATACAAGTGCAGTCTGATGCAACATACAGGGCTAATGAGTGCAATTCATGTCTGGTTGTTCCTTGGATGAGTCAAGTGAAAAAAGTTAGAGTGCACGTGCATCACGATGAAATAAACAATGTTTACATGAATCTTAAATGAAAGCTACGGGAAATCCTTATGCACGTGCAGCTAATGAAATGTACACCTTTGACTTATAGGATGAATCACCACTGTCCTTATTAGCATGGCGTTGTAATGTACACGGAAACACAAGTAGGTGTAACTAACACGCGCTGCACGTGCTTCATGAGAAAGCGTGCTTCATGAGAAAGCGTGCGTACATACCCTCCTCCTTTACTGCTGGACTTGTTATGACCGTTCCGCCGTGACCCGACAGTGCATGTGTAGAACCTGGAAGAAGACAAAACATTTATTTGATACTGATTTTAAAGGACTTAGGAGTTTAAATAATGTTACTATTTCATGGTTATGTATACAATATTTTCAGCATTGCAACATTGTAATTTGATTTGAATCGAAACAAATGTGATATATTTCATCTTAGCATTTCTATGAGAAGAAAATAACAATGAAAATACATCTTTGGTAAGTGATTAGATATCATATATATCATACCATCAAGTAATACAATAATGTGATATTGCTGTATACAAGTTTCACACACGACTTTTATCAAGCATAATACCAAAGTCCAATTATTCACATGAAGCTAAAATAAATCATAAATACATAAGTAAAAAAGGATATATTCGTTGAAATAAAATTTATTTGTCAAAAAAGTGTGCTTACGAGACAATACAACCTTTACATTATATTTCTCTCACCGCACATTGAATACATGCTTTACCTCCCTACATTGAGCCCTACACTGACCATATAGATAACTCAAGTCAAAATCTGCCATAAGGATGAGAATTGCAGCAATAAAGAACAGTCGACCCAGACATTGCCTCTCGTTTAAGAACCGGATCGAAACCTCATAGTCACTTGAGCAAGCTGAGCTCTTCGTCAATGCTTCATCAATTAGGCAGTGGTAAGTAAAGCAATTTCATCATCTGATCAACACATAAGGCTTTGCGAATCGCCTGATCTAAGTCTTACAGTCGCTGAATCAACACAGGTTTGTGATGGTGTATGTGTCCATTTGTCTTCACTGAAGCAATCAGTTGCTACTATTTGCAAATGTATTTCCCAGTTTGCATAAAGGACCCAATTTTAACAAGGCAGGTCAGTTAGAACTCAATTACAAATCCAAATTGACAAGTAATTCCTTTGATACACACGGTCTGAGGGTATGAGGTAATCGACAAATATTTTTGGTGGAGTTCATTGTCTAACCTATCTTATATCTATTATCATTTTGGAAAAGTTTTCTCTCGATTCTCTACAAACACATCATGAGTGATTTATATTTGCCATCTTCCGACATTGCAATTTCAGCTTTATTCAAATTGTAATTTTTAAGGAAATTTGTTAATGAACTTAATTTTACAGCAGTTTGAAAAGCCTACGTATCGTTGAAGAAAACATATCCTATGAAAGTAATGCTGTCCTCGAGTGTATCTGTCAAGAAGCTAAAGAACATTTCAGTTAACGAGATGTAGCCATAATTGTTAAGCTAAGTTATCGAGGATTATCGCTCTGTTAGCTGAAGGTTGTTTTATAACTAGAACTAACTCAGTTGGAAGAGCATATCATGTAATCAGGCCACGAGTATTGCATGGCCAAGGATTAAATACACATAACATCCCCTCAGCAGGAAATAAACACTTGTTAATCACATTGATTTATAAAGAATATGTCATTACATCGATTTTATCATCAATCATCGTTGATAGATTGATATTTACTCGACATGAACACGAGTAACTGTTTTGATCATAGATCTTCAAGTTAATGAATGCAACCACTTTTAGCATGTGATTTAAAGGACGGTAGGCTAAACAATATAACATGACTCTTTCTCATTGTAATATGGGTAGAAACTTGTGATATGAAGATATTTATGAAGATATTTATGGATACTGGATATATCCATGAACAGAGTGATTATAGAAAATCGTTTTATCTTTTATTGAGATAAGTAGATCAAGGTAATATGCAAATATTAGCTGGTGGCTCGTGGCAGTAATTACATGTTTACCTTTCCTTTCTCTTTGATCTTGTTGACTACATGAATCTCAAAAACGCATGAATCCTTTTAGATTGCAAACTATTCGGCGAGGAGGGGATATTGTTCTATGTAAGCAAACAAAACCTTTATATTTTATTCCTGTTTTCTCATAGAACATGTGCATTATTTCATTATCGGTTCAGAATCAATTTCACCTCTCTACTGACCATAAAGATAAATCTAGCTTAGCTACACTATCAAGAGTAATTTGAGCAATAAGGAACAGTTGACCCAGACTTTGCTTCTGCTTTTAGAGCCCCGTATCCGGCTAGAGACCAAATAGTCACTGGAGCCAGCTTATTTCTCGTCAATGCGGATCAATTAGGCAGTGATAAAGTAAACTCTGCAGAACTTCTTTGACCACTTCATCATCTGATCAACATGTAAGGCTTTGCAATTCACATGATCGAAGTCTTACGGTCGTCTGAACAAACACAGATTTCAGATGGTGTGTTTGCCCATGTGCCGTCATTGAATCAATTCTTGAAATAAAAACAAATTCCTACCGTTTGCAAGTTTATTTCCTCATTGTCCTCAAGGAACCGATTATAACAAAGTGTGATAAGCTTGAATTCAACTACAAATCAAAGTATACAAGTAATGTCATTAGTATTAGCAGCCTCTGATAATAACAAAATAATAAATGGATTTTTTATCACGGGGCATCAGTCTTGAACTAAAAAGTCATTCACATTTTAAAAAAAAGAAATTTCAAGATCTATTCATAGATTCACTTTTGAATTAAATCAATTGATCAGGAAATAAAGCAGTTGATAAATAGCATGTATCACTGAAAAAATAATAAGTTAACAACATTTTCTTCAATTAAATTTTTTTCTGAGTTGTATGTGCCAAGACGATAAATAGAAATTTCAATGCCAAATGCGGTAAGCCAAACAATGGAGGATAATGATTCTGGCTTGATGCAGGTTGTTTTATAGGCAGAATTGAAGTTTCAAAAGCAAGACAAGGCACATATCAGATAATTAAGCAAAGCAAAACAGTCAATGGATTAAATAACATGACTTCAGGAAATGACATTTGGCAACGGCATTTGTTTTTTTAGGTTGATATGTCCTGAGATCGATTTACAACCTCACCATAGTTTAATTGATTGACATTTTCTCAGCATGTGAACACGAGTAACTGTTTCAACCAAATAACATCAAATTGACAAATACAACTACTTCACCAAGACAGGAGACAAATTCAAAATAACAAGATATGAGGTCTTTTTCTCGATTGATGCTTGTGTAAGGAAACTATTTTTACTGATACTTTACATGAAACCAAGAACAGTGTGCTTGCATAAAATTAGTATGTCATTATTTAAGATTATCTAAGAAACAATTATACAATCATTGAACTAAACGATAACAGATACTGTACTATAATATATGAAGCAACATTACTTGAAATAACAAAGTAAGATTAGTAGGTTTTAAATATAGTTCCTTCCTCTGGGTTTACCAGGCAATAAAACCTTTATATTCTATTCCTGTCTCTTCACACAAAGCAAATGCACCATCTCGTTCACCATTCACAGTACTAACAGTCTCTACTGACCATAGAGATAAATCTTGCTAAGCTCCCCTATTGAGAAGAATTGCAACAATAAAGAACAGTCGACCCAGACATTGCCTCTAGTCTTAGAGCCCCAAATCCGGATCGAGACCCAATAGTCACTTGAGCAAGCTGAGTCCGTCGTGAATGCTTCATCAATTAGGCAGTGATAAAGTACACTCTGCTCAGCTTCCTTGACAACTTCATCATCTGATCAACACGTAAGGTTTGCCTCATCACACTAGCAAAGACTAACGGTTGTCTGAACCAACAGAGACTTGTGCTTTGGTATTTGCCTAATTATCTTCACAGAAGCAATCATTTCTTGAAATGATCATCAGTTGAAACTATTTGCAAGTGCATTTCCTTGTTCGCCCAAAGCAACAAATTACTACAAGGCATTATCAGTTGGAAATCAATCACATACCAAAATGTACAATTAATGCCACTACCAAACACTGTTCCAAGTCAATGCAAAATTGTGAAGTTTCAAAAGCAAGACAAGCCACATATCAGATAATTAAGCAAAGCAAAACAGTCAATGGATTAAATAACATGTCTTCAGGAAATGACATTTGGCAACAGCATTTGTTTTTTTAGGTTGATATGTCCTGAGATCGATTTACAACCTCACTATAGTTTAATTGATTGACCAATCTCGGCACGTGAACATGAGTAACTGTTTCAAACAAATACCATCAAATTGACAAATACCACTACTTCACCAAGACAGGAGTCAATTTCAAAATAACAGGATATGAGGTCTTTTTCTCGATTGATGCTTGTGTAATGAAACTCTTGTTACTGATACTTAACATGAAACCAAGAACAGTGTGCTTGCATAAAATTAGTATGTCATTATTTAAAATTTATCAAACAATTATACAATCATTGAACTAAACGATAAAAGATAAATTGTATCATAATATATGAAGCAACATTACAAAGTGAGATAAACAGTTTTAAATATAGTTCCTTCTCTGGGTTTACCATGGTATATAACCATTCTATTCTATTCCTGTGTCTTCACACAAAGTAACTGCACCATCTCGTTCTCCATTCACAGTACTAACAGTCTCTACTGACCATAAAGATAAATCTGGCTTAGCTACACTATTGAGAAGAATTGCAGCAATAAAGAACAGTCGACCCAGACGTTGCCTCTGACAGAGCCCTAAATCCGGATCGAGACCCAATAGTCACAGTAGCAAGCTGAGTCCGTCGTCAATACTTCATCAATTAGGCAGTGATAAAGTACACTCTGCTCAGCTTCCTTGACAACTTCATCATCTGATCAACACTAGCAAAGACTAACAGTCGTCTGAACCAACAGAGACTTGTGCTTTGGTATGTGCCAAATTGTCTTCACAGAAGCAATCATTTCTTGAAATGACCATCAGTTGAAACTATTTGCTAGTGCATTCCTTGTTAGCCCAAAGCAACAAATTACTACAAGGCATTATCAGTTGGAAATGAATCACATACCAAACTGTACCATTAATGCTACTACCAGATACAGTCCCACACCAATCCAAAATTGGTTTGCTGGAGTTATCTATCAATTTACAATTGGTGTTTTTTTAAACATAGTTCACAGTTAAGATATTCACATTCCTTTTTACATTTTGAAACGTACGGGGGCGTTTTAGTTGAAAGTACACAGGAAACGCAGTTTGTAAAACCAATATATTGTTGAAGAAAAATAAATTTTGTGATGTTAATGCTTTCCTCGGGAGGTGTACCTGTCAAGAAGATGAGGTAGAATTCTTAAATTACAAAGAAATCAAAGCGATGCAATCGTGGATCATGACTCTCTCTAGTTGTTACTTGTATTATAGGCCGAATTAACTCTGCTGGAAAATCTAACAGCAAGCCAAGCAACATATCAGATTATTAAGCAGAGCAAAACATCCATTGGATTAAATAAACATTACATGCCTTAAGCAGGAAATAACACTTGTGAACGGCATTGATTTTTTTATTTATGTCATTGATTGATTAAAAGTTCAAGCACAGTTTGATAGCTTGACATTTTCCCAGCAAGTGAGCGAGAGTTTCAACCAAAGATCTCCACTTTGACAGATGCAACTACTTCAGCATGTGATTAAGAGCACAGGAGGCAAGAGCAAGATAACAGGATATTGGATCCTTTACTCGCTGTCTCGGTGTTATATGAACTCGTTGGTGTTATTAAGGCTTGTTTATCGATACACTGCATGTGACAACGAAAAATGCTCGTGATGTTTCAAGAACGATTATCTGTAAAACAACAAACAAGAAGGATAAAGAAAGAAATATTCCTGGCACGTTCTGGTCATTTCCTGTTTATTTATTTGTTGTGTTTTCCTGAATATGATGACTCCATAATGCCATACCATTGCTACGTGTGTTCCTCCTGTGTTTTCATATTGTGCCATACTGTTAAGATATCTTTCTTTTGAACAAGTATTGCTTTTACAAAATCTTTACCTATAAATATATCAGCTCATGAGTTCATGTGTCAACGACAAATGACTCCTAAATACTCAAATAGCACATACGTCCTTCATAAGGTATTACACACATAACCCGAAATATTCAACTCTTGAGAAACAGTTTGATATTATACATGTCTTTCTTCAAAAGATTGTATATATGCTCTCAAATGATCAATTACCTCTTTATTTAAACACTAATGAAAAATTGAATTTTAAACATTTTATTATTTGTCTTTTGTCCTAAGGCATATTTTTATTTTAGTTTATCATAGAATCAATTCCCATCATAATCAGAGAGTATTATAAATATGAGAACTTCTTGTTATTTTTCAGTCAAAAGTCAAGTTACCTTATTGTTGAAAACGAAAGTCAATATTGTTTGTTGCAATGTGTTTATCGTTATTCTCTTGACTGAATTATTGACTTAATAAATGACAAAAGGTTAAAAGCTGAATGAAATTTAATCTATAAAATTATAAGAAAAATGAACAAAGAAACAACTAGTCACCTTTCAAGAAAATGGGTAATCTAACACAGAAATCGCAAAGTTGTTCTTATGCATGATAAAAAAAGATTTTGTGCATGAGTGTCAACTAGGGACCAAAAATGTTATTCTTTTTTTTTTTGAAAATTATTGTTTATTAAGTTTACTGTGCAGTTTCTCCCCAATGACAATAGTTCTTTCAGTTCTCTCACATTTATCCTTATATTTTCATTATTTTTGCAAAAAAGTTATTGTTTGTTCAAAGAAATCAATCAATAAGCAATTGTTACATCTGTATTCAAGAGCACCCAATTTAATTTTTTCAAAGTAGGGGTGCTCAAAGGACGTTCTTTTTGTATAGTAAACCGATTAATATGATATGTCAATATCCAAAAAGACCATGTAATCCTCATTAAACATTTAAAAAGAATGCAATTATATAAAACAATACAAATAACCTCGTACTGAAATGAACCAACACGAAGTTGCAACACAAGAAGTATTGAATGTTTACTGCCCCCACATAACATTAAGATCTCAAAACGTGTACTGGTGCCTCAAACCAATTTTGCTCTGCTATTAAGCATTCAGTGGCAGTCGACGTGGAAAACATTGCTTCCGTGTTTACACATAAGGACGTGGACTGATTTTAACATTAGAGGGTCAATATGGGCTTAGCAGAGTTGGCTTAATATGCCCTGTGCTGCTTTCAACTTTAAAGGCGGCAGTTTAATATGCAATACGTCTTTCATCTTCCAACTTTTTACGATGATGCCAAGAAAATGCCTTCTGTCCTGCTGTAAGGGACGACTTAACCTCAAAAAAGTGTTTCACTATGGGCTTGCCACGAATTTCACATAATTAATTGCACTTGAATAATATTCAAACCAGCGATGTACAATTATTCAAGACATTTAGTGCATTCCCAAGAGAAAAAAGGAGACCCTGGTTGTAATTTTTTAACAAAGGCCTAATAACTCATATCATTTGGTTTCATAATCCTTTGCGCTGAGAAAAAAGGTTGCTCTTTTGTTTTGACTTATTTTTGTAGTCTCTGAATTTTAGATTTTAAAAAAGTGTTGGAAGTTTAAATTGTAAATTGTTTAAATCTGTAAATACATGTTTCATTGAAATGGTGTGATTGATGCGATTCTAATGTTTATATCATCTAACACTGAAATTACCTTGTTTTCGATATTGTACGAACAGAAGTTATATCTTTTTATCTTTATAAAAATTGAATAAGTGTAATGAAACACTAAGGGGATGTATTCAGAGACACTAAAAGGGATAGCAAAGAACCAACATTATAATCCTCAGTAGCTACGTTGCTGATTGTTAAATTACCATTATGAACTCTACTGGAAGATTCAACAGCAGGACAGGCCACATATCAGTTAATTAAGCAGAGCAAAACATTTGCAGTAAATGTAATCATCTCAGCGGGAAACATACCCTTGGTAATGTCATTCGTTTTCACTAGGTATGTTGTTAGATCGATTAACATATTAAGCATTGTTTAATAGATTTACATTTTCTCAGTATGTGAACGAGTACTTCCACAAAAGATCTCCAGATACAACTACTGCAGCATGTGATTAAGACGAAACGAGGCCAGAGCAAGATGATAGGGTATAAGGTCTTTTACTAAAATCACATGGAATGTAGAATGTTGGAATTTATTTCAAAAGATATTAGAACATGTCGGGTACAGGTATTTCATACTCAAAATATACCTCAGACCTGGGATACTACTGTATATTTTAATTTGAGCAAACAGTCTTTTGATTGCACACACATGATATCATATGACAAGGAAATAAACGCTTGTAATCGAGGGTTTTACTTATTGTTGTAGAGTTGTTCTAACCCTCATGCAGAACCAATGCCTGAACTCATTCTTTGTTCACAGGACACTGGGTCGCTCAAATGACCATAAAGATAAATCTAGCTAAGCTCCCCTATTGAGAAGAATAGCAGCAATAAAGAACAGTCGACCCAGACATTGCCTCTGGTCTTACAGCTCTATATCCGTATCGAGACCTGATAGTCACTGGAGCCAGCTGAGTCTGTCGTCAATACTTCATCAATTAGGCAGCGATAAGTAAACTCTGTCCAGCTTCCTCAGCAACTCCATCATCTGATCAACACTTAAGGCTTGCCGAATCCCTCGTTTAAGACTTATAAATGTCTGAACCAACACAGGTTCGTGTTCAATTTGACTTTTTGTTTTCACTGAAGCAGCAATCCTGAAATGACCATCAATTGCTTTTAGTTGAAAGTGTCTTCTCATTAGCCAAAGGAACTTATTATTTTATGGCGATCAGTTGTGTTTCAAACACAGATCTGTCGGTATAATTATTTCAGAGATTATTTAATGTATAATGTCAGAGAAAGTCCCCATGTGATTTGGAGAGTTTTCTATTACCAAGGGGCAATGCTCTTGATAAATGAACGTTATCCACAGTGAGAGGTTATCTATGAATCTTTTGGTGTAAGGAATTTATCAAATTTTAAACTGAATTCAGGAAATATTGACAGTAAAAAATATGTTGTTGGTTCTCTTTAATCTAGTTAATAGGATAAATTATAGATTACATAAATATAATTGTGATAAGGTATTGATAAGAATAAGTTGCACAGAGATAAATTCTCGAAACAGCTCCCAAATAGAAGAAATAAATAACGAATTTGACATCTACATGTATGGCAAAAGTTTAGACTAATAAAATGTGCGTGACTACCAAATATATGATGAATTTCAAACGAGGATATGGAGATAATTCAATGTCCTAATACAACATCGATCTGCTATACAACTGCTATACTTCGTTAGTGAGTTCACAACATTTAGACAGGCTTTCAGCTTTGAATAAATATCCAAACATTAGAACATAATCAGACTTGAGAAATGCACAATGACATTTGTTGGTGGTTACCTATCATATCAACGGAATATTTAGTTCTCACGCCTACACATCAACAACAAAGCAATTTATATAATGAACAAATATCTCAATGATAATAAAATCAAAATAAGTCATCCGGAAGATGACTTAACAGTACAGTTATTATAAGACTTTGAAATACGGTCTTCATTCTTCACAGCAGGGATGTATAATTTGAACATTAATATATATTATCCAAGTAACATCGGATCCAAACACGAGTTGAACATTAGCATTCACAAATCATGCACAACTGTTTCAGAACATTCGATAGCAGCTGATGTGGAAATATTGCTTCTGTGTTTATGACTAGGAACGCAGAGTAATATCTGCATTAGAGGACCAATATGGGCTAAGCAGAGGTAGTTTGATGTGCCCCGTGCTACTTGAAAGTCGGTTGTTTATTATGCAAGACTTCTTTCATCTTCAATCATTTTATGAGGATTTGAAGAAACTGCCTGCAATCCTGCTTAAAGGGGCAGTAGCACGTTTTTAGGGGGAATATAGGGTGATGTAAGGAAAATGAAAATTAATGATTTCAATTGAAAGACAATATATTTAAACTAAATGGAGCAGTAATAATTCCAATATATAACGTTAAGTTTAGCCATGCGATTCCTTTTCTTACAAAAAAAATGAATTAAAGGTGTTCACAAAAAAATGGCCGCCAATGGATTTTATGTCAATCTTCATTCTTTGTCCTCTGACTATGGATGATTGACTTGTGTAATGAGATTTTTGACACTGTCAAAATAATACATTTAGCATTCACTTACAATTATCAGTGAAAAATTCAAATTATAAAATTATCAAAAAACGTGCTACTGCCCCTTTAAAGGGAGTACTTAACCCCAAAAAGTGTTTCAATATGCAATGAGTGCTTGCCGCGAATTCTTGTAATTACCTGCACTTGAATAATATTCAAACAAGCGATGAAGACTTATTCACCTCAGTGAAATCATCACCAAATTATGTTAATTGCTTGTTGTTTTGAGCAAAAGTCTTTTAAACTCACATCATTCTATTTCAAGATTTGGGGGGATTTTTTTTGTTTCAAAGTTTGTAGTCTCGGAAGTTAAAATTTATTAAAATCTTTTATTGTATGTTGATAAGACTCTTATCCTGATATCATTGTCACTCGAATGAAACATGTACTGATTTAAGCGAGTATAGACAATCAGCTAGACTTTGGAATTGTTACATTAGGACTAAACTTCAAATACTGAAGGGTTTTATCTCGTTTTGTTGCAGGTTGTTACAAAGCGATTATGAATTCTGCTTGAAAATACAACGGCAACCAAAGCCACAAATCAGATACTTCAGCTGGGCAAAAGGTCTTTGGATTAAATAAACATTACAACCCCTCACCAGGAAATAAATACTTGTTAATGACATTGGTCTTCTGTCGATATGTCATTTAATTGATTTACAACTCCAGGATCGTTTAATAGATTGACATTTTCCCAGCAAGTGAACCAGAGTTTCAACCAAAGATCTCCCAATTTGACAGATGCAACTACTTCAGCGTGTGATTAAGAGCACAGGAGGCAAGAGCAAGATAACAGGATATTAGACCGTTTTCTCGATATCAAATAAGTTGATTGAAACTCTTTATGTTATCAGGAAAATGGTGATTACAGGTATTAATCCAACATTTATCATGATAAGTAGATCATTCATTAATGATGGTTTAGATGTTATTTTGACATCTATGAGATATGGACTAAATTACAAAACGTACATTATTTTCCTGTTCAATTTTGCTGATGTAAAGATCGTTATTAGAGACGTATTTCTAATCACAGAGTTAATTTTAAACTAGAATCATCACTTTTTGTAACATTTTTAACATTTACAAAGTAAAGACTGGCGGCTACATGTGCATACTTCTGTAATTCATATTTGTTAAGGATTCGTGCAATCTCGAGAATAAAATTGTTATCAGCATTGATAGAAAGACATCTGTGTTATATTGTGTTACACTTAATCAAACCTTGAATTCAATTTATAGAGTTTGTATGGTTCTACAATGCCAATAAATTTAGACTGGCATAAGCCAGATTCTTTATTATCAGTCGAATTTCATGTGAGGTCCTTTGATATATCAGATTTATCTATATAAACCTCGTATGTTAGAAATAAGAACCCATTTCTGGTTTTCCATGACACAACTGTTCTAGTTGATAACAAACGCACCAAGAACATCACCAGATGCTTTATGTTCTAAATTCATGTATTCAGAAGACATCAGTTTCTAATATTTATTGCGTATCGATAGCCTGCTAAAATTTTCTTCAATGACTAATCCATAAGGTAAACTCAGTCTTGCTCCATTAAGAAACTGCGTCGCCTGGTCTGCTAACAAAGATTGTCAACTCACAAGCCATAAGACTATAACTATCTGAACCTCCAGACAAAACGTGCTTGTGTCTCTCTTCATTTGCCTTTGAAGCAAGAAATCAATAAACACAAGAGCAACCAGCCAGTTTTCAAATAAACCACCAATTGATCAGCATTTGAAGCCAGTAAGTACTTCATTTGTCAAATGTATTCTTCAGTCATAAACTTATGTTCCAATTGATGTTCCTCGATCATTCATGCTTTGTTCAATAAAATAACATATGCGTTTTAATTCTGAACATTGTTATTCAAACATGTCAAGAATGTTGTATCTATATGTTTTTCTTTATAAATGACAAGACAGGACACAGTTGTTTTACGTAAGTTCTAATCATGTTCCAATTGATGTTTCTCGATCATTCAGGCTTTATTGAATAAAATAACATATGAGTTTTAATTCTGAACATTGTTATTCAAACATGTCAAAATTTTATATCTAGATGGTTTTCTGTAAATCTCTAAGACAGGACACAGTTGTTAAGCGAAAGTTCTAAAGCACTGGTTTAATTTTTCCGTATGAAGAGTTTGAAATAATTTGATATAATAACCTGCATTACTTTCCTTGATATTGTTTTGATGCCTAAACCAGTGCATCTGCTGCTATAGAAAACTTTTGCATGATATTGTTCAGCATACAATATATATCTAACAGCTGGCACAATTAAATTAAAATAACGAAATTTCTTGTCACATAACATAAGGTAGAACATGTACATTTGGTAAATTTGGTATTTTAGATTACAAATGCGTGTCAACATACTCTTATATTTTGGCAAAGTGGACGCACGTCTGATTAAGAAAGAATTTCAAGACGTTATATCGGTTTTCCAGAGAGAACTTAAATATAAGCATGGTAAAGAACTCGGATTTATCTATGACACATATTGTTTACATGAGATGAAACTAAAATAGTCACAAGAAGAAATATTCATCACATTCATTTGAACATTATCCTCTGATATTATAAATCAATGGCAAAAACTCGTTATTTAATCTAATTTATCTCCCCAGAATGTAGTAAGTAATTTCTTTATCTATATTGAAATTGCTCCAGAGATGAGTACATCATATGAAAAAAAAGGGTTTCTATTAACTGAAAAGGTGGCTTAACAGTTAAAAGGAACATTTCATTCAATAGCAAATTCATAACCATTACACAAAAAGAGTTGAGGTTTCTGGGGGGTTTCAAGTATAATAAAACCCAAGACCTTGATAAAAGTCGTTTCTGTATTCAAGAAAATTAAACTGTCCTTATTCGTACATTTTTTCCCTTGGCTATATTACTCTTACAGTTATCTGCAGGTTTTGATTTTCAACTTCTAGAAACTTATAATGGTGATTTTATAACAATAAGTTTTTTGACAACTGATTAATTTCCAAGCATAAAAGAAAATTGTAACACATACGTTGAATAAATAATTTTACATGAACTTTCTTTTGTCACATTATCACAGGTTGGAAACCTGTCAAACTTTTAACAATAAAAGATAATTCGTGGTTATAAGAGTTTATAATGAACTAATGAATAACTTCGGTTTTGTTACTCATCTGTAATGTTGAATCACATAGTTTTTAAGTACACTTTACTTATCACCGGTAACAATATCATCTTATCAGCAACTAAAATGATTAAAATCATTAACCTTTAAAGTGTTAAGTTTAGAGCAATAAACTCGCATAATTAATCAATATATTTTAGTAACCATCAGTTGCTGCAATGTGCATTTGTATTTGCGTTTATGGCCCACAAACAATCGATATTACATACAGATATTAGTGTACATTTGTAAAGTGATCAGTTCACTTCAACTCAATCTTCATCGTTGGTTACAGAGGTTGGTCGAGTATTCTTCCTATCACCAAGGAGCATAACTTTTGCACAAATAATGGCAACAGTTATTCCTTCTAATCCTTCAAAAGGTGTATCGTCCAAACGTTTCTTAAAATTAGATCCCCATGTGGCAAACACATTGTTTTTAAACTCATAGGATGGTGAATACGGATGCATAAGAACATTCTTTACCATAAAGAGTGTTTCTATGATGGTAATGAAGAAGTAATATTACAAGTAGATATACATTTAGCAGAATGATTGAAGTCAATGTACATTTGAGAGGAAACACTCTGTCTTGGTGCAGGTCGTTTTGTAATCAGTATTAACTCTTCTAGAAATATTAAAAACAGGCAGAGTCAAAAAATATATTTTTAAGCTTAGTAACACATCCATTTGATTAAATAAACATTAAATACTCTCATCAGAAACACGACAATCAATGTCGGAGGCAAGTTTATTTGATTGATTCACTGAGCTAACAGTTTCATAAATTGACATTTCTCGTGAAGGCGTGTTTCTTCCCAACATCTGCAATAAAACAAAATTATTCACTACACGATACTTATGACCAATTAAACAGAGGTGTCTATGTCAGCATTTCATTAAGAGAACATAAAGAATGGAAAGATAACACAATATTATTTCTTTTTGATGAAGATTAGTAGGGATATTGCACTGATACGCTGCAAGTTGTTATGATTCTTGTACTTATGGCAAATATGCGCAAGGAATCATAACGAGAAACAGATTACGCTAAATGTGTTTACTATCAAAGAATATAGCTTGAGGCTTCAGGGACACCGACAATACAAACTAATTCACCTGCACGGGAGTGTTTTGAAAATGAAGTAGAAGCAATAACATTGTTGCAAAAGAGTTCAATTGTAATTGAATTGAAATAACCTTGCCTAATTACAGACCATATAAATCCATTAAACTGCAAGTCGTTGATGAATCAGCTAACAAAACACTCAGAATATACCGATTTAGCCTTCTGTGGGCAATGAAGAGAACACCATTCTAATGTCGAACAATTCTAAACGCTATTGCAGCAATAAAACATATTGGACCCAGACGCTGCAAGTATCCTGATAAACCATTTTGCTCACACCGAATTAATTCCGAATCGATACAATAATCTGGCCAGACTTCCCTGTGTATATGATCCATAAAGTAAACCTAGTCTCGCTTTATTAAGAACTGAATGATCTGATCAGCTCAAAAAGTGCCTAGAATCAGAAAATAAAACAGACAGGCCACCTGAACTAACAGACAAACCGTGCTTGTGTCTTTCTTCATTTGCCTTTGAAGCAAGAAATCAATAAACACAAAGACCCACCAGTCAGCTTTCAAATAAACCCCCAATTGACCAAGTGATCGCCTGTTAAATCCAACAAGGACTTGATTTACTTCTCAGCCTTCAAAGTCTCAAAAAATAGTTGTGGTCTATTGATAATTCAACAATCAATACTTACTTTGAGCTGGTCTTCTTCGCAAATGATGTAAAAGAGTTATTAGCGACTTCTGTTGATAACATGCAAATTACGTCTTTCATTCTTCCAGTTTAATAACATCAGTAATACTAAATATGAAAACTATACGCATGTATATGTTGTATTTGATGAAGTTATAGAATGCAGAACCTTTTTTATCAATCAAAGCTTCGATATTAATACAAATGATAAAACCAGAGATGTCTTTCAAGAGTGTTAAACGTGCTTCTTCTACTGAACCTCTTCAACAGGAAACAAACAAAAAACACAAGGGTAAGTGGAATCGATGATTTCATCTACATATGTAAATTCAAGAATTTCTTTTATATCTTAAAATCATTTCACCAGGCAACCTTGTTCATGCTGAACAAAGAATAATTACCTCAACTGCCCATACCAGACAAGGTCGTAATAATATTGTCATACAAGATCTTCAACTGTTCGTAACATCGTTCATTATCCAGTGATGGAGTCAGGTAGCTTGTTACTTGATCATTCATCCTCTGACACGGAAGTAATTGCTTCTGTCTAGGTACCATACGTGAGAACTGACGTTATTAGCCGGAATTCACGTCAGCCTCCATAGCTTAATAAATCCTCACTTGCCCCATATGGGAGGATTCAGTTCAATATCCTACACATCTTTCTTCCCTGACTACTGAATAGACAGACATGAAGCATCTGATTAAACTGACCTCTTAATGAAACAATCAATTACTCACTGTTTCATTTATGACATATTTTGTATGAATAAACCACTGAATTAATTCGTGAGCATCTAAATCACCAGTCTGATTAAAATCGACTGTGATTCGAGAAAAAAAGTGCAAAAATATTATCTCTAGTGGGGTTCGAACTTTAACTAGCCCGGCTTTCCTCTCAGGAGAGGAAAACTCTGATACATAGTCTACCTTTTTTCCCTCGAAATACGGTCGATTTTAATCAGACTGCTAAATCACTTGTACTGAATTACTCATCTATAATAAAAATGATGGGTTAAACAAATCTTCATTGTTTACTTTGCTGTTCTGAAGTAGAAGAACATAAAACACTGCACCTGTTCCAGTGTTGGAATGCGGGCAATTATAACACAGATGCAAGACATGAGTCAATATAGGTAGCTAGTAGAAAGCTACCACAATCAGCTACAACTAAAATATATATTTTGATACTTTGAATTTATTGAATATTTTGAAATTATCAAATGAACTGAGTTACCCTTTGTACAAGTCGTACTTCCTAACAAAATAACTTATTATCAATTCAGCTGATGTTCATAAAGTAAATGTTAGATAAAGTTTGTAACTTCATGTTTGGGCTGCGTGTAAATGACATTGTCGTTGATGCAACACAGTTTCTAATACTTAACCATAGTTTATTTTACGTAACAATATGATACGTCAAATTTAACTGCATCCTCAAATTACATGAACATCACGAAATATTATAGCCAAAATCAGAGATATTTTAAAACTGTTTTGAATGTAGCATTGTAATAAACTAAAGGTCTTTCATTTACAGTGATGAAAGAAACATCTGCATAAAATTTCTGAGAAAGTAATTTGAAAGTATGATACTTTAGGCTTGGTCCAGCGATGTCAAATTATTTGATCTTTTATCATAGAAAATACAAACTTTACAACAGCAGAAATAGAACAAATTAAAATTATAATTTGTGAGAAATATCATCACTTGTTAAATGTATCAACCCTGGAATACAATTTCTATAAAAAATTATTGCAACATTTATTATATGGAATTTTAAACATGTGCAAGGAATTTGGATGTGGCGCTTGTCTAAATATTACTTCCTCACATAAACAAGCTAGAAATGTTTATTCTAAGCCATGCTTCCGTTAGAGAAAGGATACTCCTGTGCATCTGCTAAGGTTTGAAGGAAGGTGGTACGTTTGATACTGTTTAGAAATAAGATGGGGACTTCTCATTGCCTAGTCGTGAATATAAAAATTCAGTTATGTCATTTGAAGATTTATTGTGGGTGGTACATTTTTGGTTGCAATAGTTCATGGTATCACACGTTTAATATTTAATCATTTGTGTAAGGGACACGAACATTTATTTACATTTATTCGATTAAATGGTGAATGATAAAATAAAACAAAAAAAGAAAATGTCAGCTATGTAGACTTGCTCATCTTAGTTTGTTCAAAATGCATTTTTAAAGGGAGTATAGTAATGATGGTCTATTGAGTGATTTTAAATGAAAATATAAGTCAATGAACAATGACCAATTGCCTTCTACCAAACAAAAGTCATACAAACCTCATTGTAAAAAGCATGTCTATGATACTTCAAATCAGACAGAAACAACTACAAAGCGTGTAATCACGTGAGTGGACTGAGCACATGTTGTGAACAGTATCATCTGGCTATCAACCAATCTGCAAAACATATCCCATACTGAAATAGTTCCAAAATAAACATGCATCTTCTCCCAATGTATCTGGAAAACTCTAACATGTCGTTTCTTGTTTGTGTATCCTAAGGTATCCGTGTGTATCATGATGAGATGGCTATCGGCACATCATACATAAATATACAAACACTTTTTTTCTTTAGGTAACTGATGTCATTATTAAAAGCCCAGATGTTTTTCTACTTTTGAACTATAAAGTGAAGTTTGTAGAAATAAGAATTCTTCTCCTGTAATAAAGTTACAGTTTTAAATGATTATGTTGCTATGCATAGTTGTAAATCAGTCATTCATTGAACACAATTTAAATAAACGCAAACACTTAGTTCACTTACAAAACATTTTTTACACATATATGATATACAATTAAATATTTTTAACTGATTCTGTTAAAGACAACAGTATTAATTTACCTCTCTGAAATATAAAACAAACATCAAATAGAGTATAAAAAAGTCAACCTGAAATAAGGCCTTAACATATGATAATTATGTACTATGTATTATGTACATATGATAACAGTACTAGAACACTAGTCAATAAAGCCATAGACACAGATAATACCCCTGCTGAACCACGTTTTGCTTTCTTCGAAATGGTAACCATAAAACAAATTTAGTATAGCTTTATGACGAAGCTGGAAGATCATTTCCTCAGGATCGTCGATTCGTAGGATCGAAAACTACGATCGTCCGAACTAACAGACAAACCGTGCCTGTGTCTTTCTTCATTTTCCTTTGAAGCAAGAAATCAATAAACACAAGAGCAACCAGTTCAATTTCCAATGAGCCCCCAATTGACCAAATGATCGTCTTTTGAAACAGGAACATCTTGATATTGACACTGAAAGTACTTCTTTTATATGAATTTCGTTTCCTGGTGATTTACAATTATCAATACTTTGAATTATTGAGCGATATAAAGGTTATTGAAGAGATTGATTGACATCCAAACCTTTGTTTGATTTTATTACAAAATAATTTATAACAGAGAAATGCATTTACGCGTGTAGTTCTTGAGATTCCTTCACTCTACTATCTTATCAACTAAAGCTTCCAGCTTCAGTATAATACTGTTTTTACAAAAAATGATGAAAATAAAGATGTTTTCATACTCCTTAAAATACTATGAAAGGATCTATCTTTAAAGTTCTAGACATCGTTTTACAATCTAAAATCATTGCTGGTTGGTAGAGATATAATTCTCCAATGAAATGTTCTGAAACTATAAACTCGCCACATAACTGATTACCCCTCATAAACATGGCTGGTAGTTCTCTTTCATCTCACTTAATCAGAAACATTACAGATTGATTAAGTCATAAAAGATAACACATGGCCTATGGGGGATGAAATAAGCAATTTGGGAAGAAAAGTACAACCATCATTTCAGTGGAGATACATGTTGTTCTGTGGCAAAATAGTTCCCTTTATCTTTCCTTTTATTTGAGATGATAACCACATATCATAGCTCATTTTCCTCAAAGTTTGGTATCATAGACATAGACATGACATTTTACATGTTATATCATTAAGATGATGCAATTTGTATACGGGATGTATTTATTTGATTGTCAGTAAATCATTTCAAATTCAAAGAACTCAACATTTACTAGTTCAAATTAATGAAACATATATTTTGACTGCACTGTACATGTTGGATGAAAGACGCAAACCCCCCTTTCCCCTGACAGGATATCTGAATGACATTAGACAGACTTCTAAATGTATTAGTATTATCTCCCCTCGACGCACTCTCACGTTTTGAAGTGCAGAAGTAAAATTACGATATCTAATCCTTCAAATGCAAGTTAAACACATGTGAGTTGAGTAGGTCCGTTGAATAATTGAATTCCTTCTTGATAGCGATAAGGTTTATGCAAGGTATGTTGTCAAGATGGCAATATCACTCCCAAATTTACAGGCTAAAAGGGAAATAGAAATCAATGTTGATCATCAATTAAGTTCAATGGCGACAAATATGACGAATTCAGATTATTTTGGTCACTGTTACGATGTCAAGTTGACACCGACTTACCTAATATGAAACATGTCAGATATTACAATGATGCAAAACATACGTGATTGCATGATAAAAACGTTATGGCTCCACGGTCATCTTGATGACATTTTTGAATAGGTTATGAGTCTTGGATAACTACTGTAGAATCCAATGGGCATGTTGCTGAGTTATCTTGCTGACGGTGATAACATACTCTGGCTCGGAGAATCCAGTGGACCTTTTTTGAGTAATCTCGCCGACAATCTTAAAGAGGCAGTAGCACGTTTTCAGGGGGAATGTAAGGTGATGTCAGGAAAATGAAAATTAATGGTTACAATGGAAAGACAATGTATTTAAACTAAATGAAGCAGTAATAATTCAAATATATAATGTAAAGTTTAGTTATGCGATTATTTTTTTCTAACACAAACTGATTAAAAGGTGTTCACACACAATGGCCGCCAACGGATTTTATGTGAATCTTTATACTTTGTCCTCTGACTATGGATAATTGATTAGTGTTTTGAGATTTTTGAAGCTATCAAAAAGCATTAACGTACGATTATCAATGAAAAATTTAACATACAAACTTTTCCAAAAAACGTGCTACTGCCCCTTTAATAGACAAGCTGAACAAATGTCAATGCTTCACTTGTTAACTAACAATAATGTCAAGACCATAACATTAACGTAGATATTGTATTGTTTTGTAATGTATTTAGTTTAATACGGGCATTGTGACACTGGTGATAAAATGTCAGCTCCATCATATTTTTATTAATTACAATATGACTATCTCCATATCAGTTGATAAAATGATTGTAATGAGACAGGGCATTAGATCTTCTTACTGCTATCACGCGACAAGCGGCTTAAAGTTAATCCTACATCTAATTTACGTTCATGCTTGAAAAATTAGGATCAAAATGGCAAATAAAAATTCTAATGACACTGTAATGAATCTTATACAATCTGTCAACATGCGGAAATGCAAGAAGTAAATATCATTCAAATATGAAAAACCGGTTCGATGGAAAACCCTTCCAGTGGTAAATTAGTTCAATGTCAAGAAACCTTTATGAAATCTGATTGTGTCCTTAGCAAAAAATGGTAATGTTGATATTTTCATAAAGAAATTGCTATCAACAAAACACGATCTCTGACAGATGATAGAACATCCCTAACCAAAGTTCTGCAACTGGCCAAGTATTCACTCCACATTAGATGAGGTCAGAAGACAAAATTGCATGTGAAGCAATTCTGAAACACAGTTTTGCAGCCATTTAGAAGCAGCTGATGTGGAATAAATTGGTTCTCTGATGAATTGTGAGAAAGGGGAATAATGTGCCAATCTGCGGGTCAATATGGGCTCCGCAACAGTGGCTTAATGCGACCCTTGCCATTTCTATCTTGAAAGGCGGCAGTTTAATATGCAATATGGCTTTCATGTTTCAAAGTTTTTATATTGATGCCATGAAACAACCTCCTCCTTGCTTAGTAGACCAAAAAGGGTTCGGTTAGAGGCTTGCAATTGCAATCAATTTATTATTTTTTGGCAGAATCATTTGGATGTCTTTAATACACAAAAAAAATTATTTTTTTTACAAGTGTTTAATCTTATACACTGATTCACCAGAAAATAAAGATCAGCTAAGAGTTCTTCAACAAAGTTTTCTCAACTCAATGTCCTATTTCTCACTTTAAGTTTAACATTATAATTCAAAACGATGGTATTACCAGAACAGATGAAACATATATTCCATTAATTTCCAAAGATACTCTATACATCATCCTTTGACTATAGTAAAGATAGATATGAAAAATGTATTGAGGGGGACACATCAAATGATGAATTTCGATTGAAGGAGATGCTTCTAATTATATAATATCCATAGATTATTATATTACTATATCAAATTTCAAAGGATTATTTTCAAATACTGTTGAATTCCTGTTGATGAATCTTAGTTAGTATATATATATTGCTTATAATAAGCGACATAGCTTGATAAAATAAATGTATTCAATATATGTCAATTTATATATATGTACCATGTATATTTTGTATTTTTATAGGCCCGTAGACTTCATTAATGAATAAAGATTGATTGAATTTTTAAAGGATAATGCCTTTAGGGGATCATTTAATAATTGTCTCTGATAACCCTCACGTGTTGAGGTTGGATATATATTGGTATTACCTAATTACCCCACTTACAAGAAACTTGTAGACATAAGCGATGAAAATGTTGGTCTAATAACCATGTGTAACTAACTCATCAAGTACCATGTAGGTTGTGAGCGCACATGCACTGGATCAGGGTGATGAGAACACCAGAAAAGGCGGAGCTTGTGACTATATTGCACACAATAGTGGACTAAGTTCTTCACAACTATTACCCGTTTTCTTAGTATCTGTCATTTGTGCCAAGATGAAGTAAAACAAGTTTTACCCTGCAATGAATCACGTTTTGATAAGGTAAAAACCTTTCCTTAAATTGATGGTTATATTATTATATTGATTTTGTTTAGATGCAAGTCCGTTTTGTTTGGACTCACCGACGGACCGATGCTCACTTCTATAACGTGGACTAAGTGTTATTACTATAACACAGTGTGTTTATTCAATATCAGCTTCCGCAGTTGAAAGAGAACAACTTTTGAAATATGGAAGCTTAAATCACAAGCTTGTCTGATATACACATACGGTGATTTGTTAAAAATTGCGTGTCGATTAACCGTCTAAAGTTTGAAATATGGAAGTTAAATAACAAGCTTGTCCGATGAACACATGGTGATTTATTAAGTAAAGATTAGCCGTCTAAAGTTTTAAATATGGAAGTTGATTAACAAGCTTGACTGATTTAAACATATGGGGATTTTTTAAGTAAAGATTAGCGTGGGGATTAAGCGTCTAACTTTTGAAATATGAAAAGGATAAATGACAAGCTTGCCACATATGGTGGTTAGTTTAATAACGATTAGCGTGGGGGTAAGCGTGGGGAGAGTAAACTGAATACTGATGATCTTACAACCTGTAGCGTACGTGACATGAGAGATATCGCTGTGATGGTTCATCCCTTGCTAAACATATCAAATGCTACATGTGAACTCAAAATAAACATACAGTGTTATTTCAGAGGTTTAGCATACTATGAACTTATGTGTTTTCTATACTTCCAGAGAGGAAAGGTTGTAAATACACCCTGCATATTGAGACGTCAATCACCAGATGTCGAGACGGTAAACATTACACAAGAGAAAATGTGTATTATTTTGCATGAAGGCTATCTGTTGTGAATAATATAAGGGTTTCACTGCTTGTTAGCATAGTCCATGTACTTAGTTAAAACCACATACTGATGCACTGCTACAGAACATAATATTAGTGTTTATTTCTGCCATAACAACATGATCTTTTATTCGTTGTCGGTATTTAACTGTAGAGATAAAAACTACAAACCATGGAATCTTTCTTTCAGAAAGAGCATCTACTGTCATGGTAGTTGCACTATCCCAAACACAAGATCAAACAATCGTTATGATTTTCAAGATGAAATGTGATGAAATTGACTTTGCTCAAACCTGTAAAGATTGTGATAAGTTATTATATTTTCTGGCCCTACTTTAGGAACTCATTGCCTCCAATCGCAATCTTACTGAGTTGATATTTTTCATTCATTTTCATTTCTTGGGCAATAAATCACGGCTTTTATGAACTTACTGTCATTAAGAATGACTGGATGTCACATTCTGCGTATAAGATTGCCTTCCATATTTCATTACAGCAACTTATGAATAAGAGTCGACATTGTTGCATTTTCTTAAATTTATGACTTTTGTATAATATTACATTCCTGTCCAATAGTCCATTTCATTAAAGGGGATCAACAACCTGGCTTGTGAAACCTCATTGACCATTGTTAACAAGAGCATCCAGATGGGTAAGGGGGGTCACATGACACAAACTTGGTAGTGGCTGTCAGCTGTAAGCGGTTCGCAACCCAACGAGTTCGTCCCTACCGAGTATTTTCGACTCTTTCGGGGCCCTGCTAATAGAACACTGGAAGTTAAAAATTCAAGTTGCAGACCCCCTTTAATAGTTTTTAACACTTTGTATGACACGACTGTGAAATATGCTATTTACATAACAGTATCGATACAAAAACTAGCGATAAAGAATATTTGGCAACTATGAAATTCAGAATCACCATTTCAAAAGAAAGAATCGATGGAGTAAGTTGAAAAAGATCATACATCATGGTGGGGAGATGTGCGGTTGTCTACAGAAGTTTGTATCTCTTTATTCGCCAAGTCTCCCGAGAAATGTAATGTGGCAATGCCGTGCTCTGATTCAATCAGACGAGGAAATGACGGGACACTAAACGGTCCGCCTTACAGCAGCTTGTGATTCACAACAATAGTACAAGAAGAGTACTGAATACCGTAGATTAGTCTCAACAAGCACAAGACTTTCTAACGACTTGTGAAACTCAATGAAGTGGAGAGAAATTCGGGAAAGTGATTTTCGCCTTTTTATTCATTGCTTCATGCATAATTCATATCATACGTAATGGTTTTTTCAGTTCTCTTAGAAAATATCTTCTCAACATATAAGATTTCAGTACCCACGCTTTCTGGACTTTCACGAGAAGGATGATGACGAAATAAAAAGATATGAAGATTGAAAAAGTTTTCATGATGTTTAATCACGTGGATATAACATTTGTCTGGAACAAAACAAAAGTGGTCATGTCCTGAAAGCATGTCTATTGATCGACTTTCTTTTGGTAATAATCTATAATGGTATATACGTCTATATACGTCGGTTACAGTATGACTTCTTTGATTGGCATTCTAGAAGTTATTGTGATGATCAATAAGGAAGATTATGTTATGGATAAGGAATAAAGAAGTTGATTATACATAAATATTTTCCTTATTGATCATGGTTACAGTATGATGAAAGTAAGACAGGAGATGTACATGGTTTATAACATCGCAAAAGCTATACACATTCGAAAAACGGAATTCTACTTTGCTTAAACTCTCTTAACTATTCGCTTTCAGACATTTTCTGCATGTATAATTTGTCTAAACACAGTTGACAGTTCTTTTATTTCTAGGTTACCCTGTATTTTCTCATTATGAAATAGATTTGTAAACACATTTAAAATACCGCACTTATGGCTCAAAATTCCTCAAAGTTCGTGATCAATGTGGAACAATTTTTAAAATCCTAACAGGTACAATAACATCTTGCAAGTAAACCTCGTAGTATAAATGGCCATTCTGAAGGAGTACGAAAACCTTGCCTTGTGTTAAAGCAGCCGGAGAGAATAGCAATACAGGCCCTGTTCCGTGTTTGAATAACAAGTGATAGTCAGAGGGCAACGCTTTGCAACTTTATGAGCAAACCATAACCATAATTCTATTAACGTTGCCTATTGCTCTTGTCTCTGACATTTATGTGTCTCATGATTGCCATGGTTGTAAGAGACCTTTCAAGGCGAGACAAAAGCAAGCAAACACTGACCAGACTTGGAGGAATTCAATTACCATTTTGTCACCTTAAACTTGACAGATGCCCTTCAAAATATCAAGCACATACCATAAGCATTAGGTTACCTTTCACCTAGGCTAGATATCCGTACCATTGAAGATGCACGTTCCTACTGCTGAATATTGTCAAGTCTATGAAGTATTGCTCTTATGCATTTCAAAAAAAAAAATAAAGGACACAATAGACTATTAACAAAGCTTCCAATATTTAAAGGACAATCACGACGCAGTACAAACAAGCTTACCAAGACACTTCTTTATAATGACAATTACATTGTACAGTCCAGTGGGAAAGAATGTCCTTGACATGTTAAGTGGCGGGACCGGATTAGAAAGTTACGAGTTAGGTTTGTATAAAGAAAGGGCATCTGCAAATGCAGTTCGTCACCATTAGTGTTTGGCCCCAATCCAAAGGTTATTCATTCTTAAAACAAGTATGATGGCAGGAATATGTTTTTTGGCGTTTTTGGAAAAACTTTCACAACGGTATATTTCTGATTTTAAAACCATACAGCTAGTGAGGATATAAAATGTGCTGCTAAGGTGTGTCTTTGCATGACAATGATCAAAGTGTTCTTTGATGGATGATGAAAAAATACGAACTGACGTTATTGGATTACCCAATTCAGTACTCCAATCACATGGCATCAGGTCAGAAGACCAAATTATTTTCAAACCAAGTCTGAAACATTGTTTTGCAGCCATTCAGAAGCAGCTGATGTGGAAGAAATTGGTTCTGTGTTGATACGTGAGAAAGGGGAGTAATGTGTCAATCTGCGGGCAATATGGGCTTGGCAACAGCGCGAAAAGTTGCCCCGCGCTACTTTAATCTTGAAAGGCGACAGTTTAATATGCAATATAACTTCCACCTCGTAACAGTTTTAATGACAAAACCTGCCTCATATGCTGATGAAAGGGATAACCTTAGTGTTTCAGAGTAAACTTGCACAATTTATGAGATACATGAAGCTGAAATAAATGCAATGAGCGTTATTCCAATCAGAAGATTCATTCCCCCTAGGAGACTGAATTATTAGAACTACTATGTGAACTACTCGAATTATGTGATCTGTTCCAGCAGTGATTTATGTCTTCAAATCAATATCTACATAGAATAAATACGTCTGTCTGTATAAATGCTTTCAATATTCAGATGTATTAATGTTTTGAATTGAAGGCAAAATACACTCGAAATATAGAAATTGATTTGCTGTTGTTTACATAAACAGCTTCCTATGCCTTCTTGCTACCTAAGTATAAGTGTGTTTCTTTAAATGTGATAAAAATATACCCTGACTAATTTCTGAAATTGTTCTTTATGTTACTCAACCTCATATGCAACTGACTTGTTGTCTGTAGCAATGGGTGACCACTTAGTAGCTGACAAAGTAACATCTACACAGCTCAGCCTTCTGTAGACTTTCTCAAAAGATTAACACATAATTGTTTTAGGCAGTAGTGGTTTGTCCTTATGAGAGATCCTTAAACAGAGATCATGTGCACTTCGTAATTGCATTCAAATGATTCAAAAATTTGAATATAATAAAGCTCCTTGAACTCAATTACCACCAAAAGACAATAATGGTCTTCTCAGTTAGGAAATGGTAAAAACATAAAATTAACTCCACCACACAGTTAAGATAAGACCAGAGAAATAAACCTTAACACATTTAAATAAATATTTCCTATATCTCAGCTATGTTGAAAATTATAAGCAGCAGAACATGGTTATCTACCTTGGATGAACTCTCATGTGTGGAGGTGGTATATATCAGAGGTTTATCTAATTGCTCCTCCCTCACGGAAAAGTTGAAAACATAAAGGGCGGAAAGGTTCGGCCCACAACATGGTGTATCACATCAATGTCGTTATACAGTAAGTCAGGAACAAGCTTCCGAACGAGGCAATTAGTTGGGAGTAGTAAAAGGAGTTTCTTCTTGCCCATACAGGCGTAGGGGTTATTTACTGATGTGCAGCTCTGTTTGATTGGTGTGTATGCTTAAGTCGTGGTTCTGAAATTTAAAATTACAAGTATTTAAAAATTGTGGTTTGAACAACTTTTTGCAGTACATGTAAACGTTTGATGATTATATAAGAATCTCTACCATGAAAAGTAAATGACACGCGCAAGCGAGATTTTAATGAAGAAATGACATTACACTTTTTGTTAAACGGTCACATCCATGAGGAGAAAAGGTACAGAAAAGTGTGGCTATAATGAACATTAACAAACATATTCTGCTCTGGAAGTTTTAATTAAGTTTGATGAACGAAAGGAAAGTTGACATAAAGCACATATTGGATGCAGCGTATTCTGTACATGGGAAGGTCTTTTTAAAGGGTTAGCCCTTGGTAAACATTGGCATGTTAAATTAATTATAAAAAGTTATATTAATATGATCTATATCATGATGTTCTATATTTGTTTTGTAACTTATAAGGTGTCAGAATATATAGTTATCTGATATTGTTGGATTGTGGACAAGAGCTGATTAGGGTGATAAAGCCTTCATATAAGGAACACACTATAAACTTTTGATAACATTCCATCACTGTTGATACACCCTGCTTAAGATTTTGTTAGAAAAACGAATCATTATACACATCATTAATCTACATCGCCTTTGGGAATAGAGCTACTGGACCTTAAAGGGGAGGTAGCACGATTTTTGAAATTTTTATTTTAAAAAGGTATTTTACTGCTAATTGTACGCTGATGCTAAAAGTATTACTTTGATAGTGTCAAAAATCTCAATAACCAAACCAATCACCCATAGTCGGAGAACAAATTATAAAGATTCACATAGAGTCCATTGGCAGCCATTTTTGTGTGAACACCTTTAATTTATTTTGTATGAGAAAAAAGAATCGCATGGCTGAACGTTATATATTTGATTTATTACTGCTTCATGCAGTTTAAATACACTGTCTTTCAATTGGAACCATTTATTTTCATTTTCCTGACAACACCTTACATGTATTTTACCCCTAAAACGTGCTACTGCCCCTTTAAATATACAATACATGGAGTAGATAGAATCCAAGGTTTATGCATTCAACTGTATTTTGGAGGTATTTACCAATGTTTCATAAATCTTAATATTGTTTGCAAAAATAGATCCAAATGCATCCTGAAACATAAGTTTAGATTTTAGTGTCTTAATTGGTATTCAAACGATCTAATCTTAGAATCTTAGAAGACTCGGTTTGAAATTAAATTCACATTCACTGAGTGACTGATTTTGTCTGACAGAAGGTCATCGCAGATTGCAAATTTATGAGGAAAGCAGACACACAATACTCTTAAACGAACCATTTCTCTTCTTTCCTGACGTTTATGCACCTTTGATTGGCACCGCTTTCAGCCTGTGTTAGAGGTGAGGCAGTAAAGGAAAACACTAATGAGACTTGCCAGAATTCAATTACTACCTTACCACCTTAAGGCGGACACATGTCCTTCAAAACTCCACAAGCAAAACAAACTACTGGAAACAGAAGAACGCTTCCTTTCATTAAATAAGAGTTAAAAGGTCCCTTCGTAAAGTTTGACACTGAGGATATTTTGAACTAACATCCAATCTCTGAAAATAAGTTTATGAAAATATTAACTTATGTATTTTAAAAAGATATCACTGGAGAACTTGACTTGCTTTTCGAGAGGATATGTTAAGGCCAAAATATTATTAACTACAGTCTAGGTGTTAGACTAAAGAACACTAATTGGAAACAAATTACAAATAACGTAGGCATATCTACATGTATAATGATACATATATGAAACTGTCAAAATAAGCAAATATTATCTAAATCGTGAAAAACACTGACACTGCAGAATGATTGTAGCGGGTTATCCTATTTGTTACACCATTTGAAACGTTCAAAGTACATTAATACAAAATGTATGTCAAATATTTCTAATAGCCTTAAAACATGATCTTGAAAATACGCTTCCTGTATGAGAATGGTGAGCATTTCTATCACAAATATCTACACAAATATATCACGCTCCACACTTCATCTTGGCTTCTTTCTCACTGATCAATCATAATCTCTGTTCTGCAACCACCAACGCTGCAAACTAAACATGCAAACTCGTTTTCAATTCATTCATTTGTCAGCTTTATCTTGACTTCTGTTACTCTGGATGCATTTTATGAGAGTTTCTGACAGAAGGGGTCGCAGAACGCAACCTTGACGTTGAGAAGTGAATTGTAAAGGTATCGTCTTTCGTGGGACTTTTTTTCAAAATGTGGAGTACAAACCGTTTGAAAATTGTCTACGTGTGTTGCCAACAAATCTGGCAGAATGATTGCTGCCTGTGGATAGGATATGCCTCGGAAAAGTTATGAATAGAAAGAAGAGGGTAAAGAAATGGGAAAACTTGAGAAAGATTCTTTCTGCCGTGGTATTTCTCAACAAAAGGAGATCATTATGGAAATGATGACAGGAATATCTCACTTCAGACAAGTTCATCTGCTGAAACAATCACTGGTGCTCTTGGCAACGAGGTACTTGCATATACGTGCAATATGTCACCTTATCAAAACATCATGCCAAACCAGCATAATTCTGCTAGTAATACTGATAAGCTTAGCAAGTTAATTAATCAATCATAAACATAATATATTTGAAAAAGATAAAAATCAAATTGTCTCAAACATGGATTGCTTGCAACAGACATGTGAGAATATAATTCTGTTGTACAACATATGCAAGCAAATATGACACTGTTTATAATGCATGTAACATATGTTTCCTGCTTTTGTGATTATTGTTCTTAAATATCATAACACGTGTAGCAAGTAATGTTGTGAAAGGAAATGACACCGAGACATGAGGCACCCATTCTTGAGACACATGTTGAACACTATAGCTTCTTTGAGGTTGTTTCTCAAGCTATATTTCACTCATCTCTCTTGTTTTCAACAAAACGGCTATTCGCTGGTTTCCTAAACAATACAGAATCTATACCACAAAATGAAGTTTTAGCAGTGAACAGCAGGTATGTCTTCAACTCTTTGCCCAATTAAAATTCAAATTGTAAATTGAAATCATGTACCAATGGAGAGAGATGAATAATTTATGTTTGAGTTACTTCTCGATATCTGATATTATTTATTTTCTCTTCTCAACGTCAGAACTGATCTATAAAAACCAAATGCAAATGAAATGACGTGGAAAAAGGCACCGTATTTCATTTTTAAAGCTATTTTCAAAAATTGATTTCAACGTTTTTAAATGGTAATTGTCCGTTGTCAAAGTCCAAGGGTTGTCATCTATGGAATCCTTACATTACATATGCCTTCTAATATTTCAAATAAAAACTAACGTGTAACAATAGATTGTTATTTGGAGTGCCATTAGATGATACTGTAAGAGGTGATCAAAAACAGAACAAAGTGATTTCGAAGGATCGACCAGGGTGATCAATAATCCAACAGCCTCTGTAATTATTTTCATCAACTTCTATACCAGTTAGCTGTTATTGAAATATCAAAAGCATTGCTATAAGTGAATAAAAAATAATAAGACTGTCTTTGGTTTCCTGCTTATCTATGACGAAACATCAATTATTTGTACTCATGCTATAAGAGAACACCAAGATGACCTTTGCGATCACACAACAAATACCCTTAATTTGACACAAAACAAATCATGTATCACTTTTGACAGAAAGATAACATGAGGCCAAGGATGCTAGATTGGCAATTAAGATCAAAGCAACGCGGTTTTGATCTGTCAAATGTCGATCCTTCTTCATTTTCCCTTTAAATGAACCAGTATTGAGGAACGAGATCAAGGGAAACGGTCTATATTTCATGATTTATGCACTGAAATTACTATTTTCAAGGATAATAAAGATTTTTACCAAAAACATCACAAAATCCAAACCAACAATATTTGAAGGATATGCCAGTTTTGAAATCAATTGTTACACTGAAAGAATTAATACCGAAACGACATGTGTGTCACAATATTTAAGTTGTTACCCATAATACTGTTTCTTATCGATTCTGTATGCCTATCCACTTCTTTTAATCTGATTTCTTAAATTCAATTCATTCAACAGTGTCGTTTTCGTTTTGGTCACATCGCGTTAAATGAATTACAACAAACATGCAATAATGATCCCCTCTAACATGATCAGATGCTCAAATGTATTCAACATCTATAATTTAGGTTATAATGTTCAAATATATGTAAATTTATGCAGCGTGGATGGAGAACCAACACTTGCAGTGTTGATCAGTCTGGTAACAGATGTATGGAGTACTCTACACGAACTAATCAAAGACCCCAAGGAGCAGGACCATGTTTATAATGTAGGAAGTGGGAACTACAAGACGTGTCTTATCAATAATCTGATCTAAATTAGTACTTCTGATCAATATAACATAGGATATATGCAGCCTATCGATATTGTTGAATACTTTAAAGGTTTCTTATAGAATCTAGATGTTTTTCGCTCTTTTAGAAAACATCCAAATCTTTGCAAATACCTTCACCCCGGTCTATAACATAAACGTAACTAAATTGAGCCCATACTGTTCATGCCCCATCAAATAACAATCGTTTCTGTCTTAATGTTCGATTTGACAGCTCATAGACAATAGCTGATTTATTAATAAGTTTAAGATAAATTTTTGAATTTCATCGAATAAATTTTCGTATAACAGATATAATATGATATTCTTCTCATATTTTGAAAAAAGTCTACATTTGACAATAACTTTAGTTGCCAGTTCACTATGAATTGAAACATGTAGTTAACTCCTGCTGTAGTTATACCAACAAACACGCCAGACGAGCACAGGTAGTTGATTATCTGCATTACGTGCCCCCTCACGTGTGGGGGTTGTAGTATATCAGAGAGTTATCTACTTACTCCTCCTGCCTAGACACACGATGACACGGAGGGCGGAAGGGTTCCTCCTCGCACCGGTTAAACACGTGTAGAGGGTCCAACATATCTGAGGTTACTCAATTATCCATTCAGTTCTGGGTAGTTGATTGCATACAGGGCTTGAGATCTCATGCTTCTACATGTTGTACATCAAGGATGTTCATACTCTGTTTGTTTTAACAAGCATGCAAGGAAGTAGAGCGTTCATTTATGCTTTTGGTAAATGCAAACCAGAGTTTATCCAATCAGAAAATTGCGCTGATATTAGACAAAGTGTTTTTGTCCTATCCATCGTATCTTACGCATAATGTCAAAGATAAATTAAAAGTCAAACCCATACTGTTGATGAAAAAGGCTTAGCACTAAAATACACTGTATTCAATGTCAACAAAATATGATAAATGATAAAGTTGATGGTACTGAATAAATCTGGGAAATGAAAGGAAATTAAGGTCGCAAACTGTAGATTCTGTATAGGAAGCTCGGTGGTCGTGACCAAAGGATACATCACGGCGGTGTTAGACGCCTCACCAAATATATCAGCATTGAAGCTGAGGCAAAACAAACATGCGATTTATCCAACTGATCAAGCATGCCTTGAAATGATCATAGGCAAGTGCATATTGAAAGCAAACAAATGTTCAGATGGTAAACAGTACATATAGAAGCACGATGTTATTTAGAGGGGGAGAATTCACCGATAGCTTAGGTAAGCTTTGATTTTTTGTGAAAGATGTCTTGGATACATCAAGGTATACATTGATACGAAATGTTTTATTGCATTCATTGTTTTCTGATGTTAACAGTGTCATTTCTCGGAATTCACTTTTTGAATGAATTGGCAACCAAAACGTAAGAAAATGAGGTTCAGATGATAACCGAATTCCTTCATAAATTTCGGAAAGCGAGTTTAAAGTTATCAACATTGTCTGAATATTTTGGGTAACCTACTCCTGGTATTGGTAATAACAGTATATGTTAGGCCATTGACTGTTACAGACAATGCGTTTAAGCAAACAGTTAAGCTCATACATCAATCGTTTAGAATAATGAAAGTTGTTTATTGGAGTTGGTATTTCGTCAATCACTTTGTCTCCCGAGAATTGTAACGTGTCAATGCCGTGCTCTGATACAATCAGACAAGGTAATACCAGGAAACCAAATGATCCGCATTACAGCAGATTTTCATTCACAAGAAAATTTCATAAGAAGACTTTAGATGACTATTACTCCATAAAAGCCAAGGACTCATACTTTAAATGGTCTATTGAGCCATTTTTCATTAATTCAATAATAATTAAATAATATGTAGACAAAGTTTTAGGGACGTATTATTCAGGCAATATTTTTGTCATCAGCTTGACTGTAATTTTTTACTTTTGCGTTCGAATTTGTTCTTCATAACTAAATAAGCGTTTTCAGGACAAAATAGATTTTTAAGCATGCAGATCAAATGTAAACAAACACATATACTATCTTCTATGCTTATGTGTCACAGTTATGAATCTGTTGTAAGGATTTGACCACAATAGAGTGTTCTACACAGTTACACACTCACTTCCTGTGCAGAACATGTCGTACATGCATAGACACATGGTATGCTATAAAGCTTTAGACAGCCCATTTATATATGTGAACTTTATGTTCGTTTTCATCCTGTCTCCCCAAAACAATGTTAACTCTTTATGAAGCTGAACCTAAGAGTCTAGGGAATTGACATAAAGTTGTCTAATTGAAAGTTACATTGTCACGCCGAAAATCGTGCTATTCCAATCCTTTCCACATTCATCTTTCTCCATGACGTTTCGTATGTCATGACTCATGACATTACTGGCATAGTGCTCTGAATTTTTTTATACCTCTTGTTATAAATGAGAACTTTTGAGCAAGAATGCTCATGTGTTGTTCTCAAAAGTTGTTAAATCAGCATCAGTTTAAGAAATTGAGTAATAGGTCTTTTACTTTAAACAACAAAAGTCATATTTCATGCAAATTTTAACTAGCTAGGTTACATTTTAAAGTAGCTTGTTATTGGAGAGAATTGTGGAATCATGAATGTTAGTAAATGATGCAAAATCCCCTTTTTACTAACGACTTTGACATATTCGATCCTTAGCAACATTGCAAGAGATCCTTTTGTCTTCAACTGAAAAAAAATGAAATGTTGCTTTCTTGAATACATTCTATGTTGAAATAATTCAACATTCGCCCAGGCGCCACCAACGGTGCACTATTAATCATCATCAATCCATTCATCTGTCAAACTGATCTTGGATCTTTTGGTTTTTGTTGGGAACAGTTGACAGACGAGGTCACAGTGTTAAACCTTGTTGCCAGAATTGCTTTAACAATCGCCCCAAACAATTGCGTGTGACTTTTTCCTTAAATGCTTATGGTCAAAGGGGTAAGAGAGTCTCATTGGGATTGCGAAACATCTTACAGGGATGCTTCGCTTTAAAAATGTGTTTTTTTGCAGGACTTGATAGGAAAAATATAACTATGAGCAATCTGAACACTGCAAATATTGTTTTGTCATCATTGATTCCTGCTCAGTGACAACAACCGAGTGATTAGCGCGATGATGACAGGCGTACCTTGACGTCTGTTGGCAAACACTCAGATCTTAACAATCTGTTGATAGGCAATACTCTGTTGCAACTAAAGTTCAGTAATGGCAATGCAGTACCACATCTGCACATGATTGACTTCTAGGATGGCAGTTTTACGTATTAGATATATCTGTATTGTTTGCTTGTGACTCATTTCTTATTTTCATTTTGAATTATACGTTGTACTCCAACATTTCTGTGAGAGGAGATTTTGACTTGTATGATTAAGAAAACGTGCGGAATAATTGCAGGGCCGTTTTATACAATACTATTTATTCGTTTCTAAACGAAAACATCGTTTGGATATAATCCCAAATCCTATAAACGTCTCTTTTCCCAATCGCCTGTGTACTGTTAGATTCATTTTTTTGGGAATCGTTTGGTAATATTCCAAGGTCCTACAGATGTTTCCCCCATTGCCAGTGTACTGTAAGATGTAATTTGTGATTATTGATCAGATCGTTTGAGAACAGCATCAATCACTGAAGTTCCTGTTAAAGCAGAGTGAGAGTGTCAGGAGAGGACAGTAGTTAGCTCAGGGACACACTCGAAAACATCGACCAAAGAACACTTGTCAATACTGTTGAAGAGCGTGTTCGGTTCTGATTTAGTCTTGTGTAATTATCTCAGTTTACCTGCTGTTTTTTACTATCGACTGGCATTGCATCAGCAACTATTTGATTTATAAAAGTCACAGAGTCAAGAAAGCACTTTGTCAAGGAATTCGTTTTAGTCTGAAGATCAATTTTACCCTTCAATGTGCAAACGTTTTTCAGTTGAAAACAACATTAACAAATTTGCTAAATTCGACATTTCAGTTATTGATCCCAGGGTGCAAATGCTACATTTAAACAAACTTTGAGTTTAATCTATAGCAATTAAAGATTTTATCATCAAAAAGAGTGAAATAAATTGGGAAGAAAGAGGGAATATGACATACTAAAGAATAATCAAACAAATCCATTTGACTTACCATTATTGACAATGCAGTTCATTATCAAACCCTATCATGTAAATGGTAACAACATATCAATTACCATCATAGCTAGGTTTTCTGATACTCTTGAAATGTCAAATTTATCGATGTGAAGTAAGCAGAATCAGATGTTTGCTCGAGATATTGAAATACTGAATTTGAATTGTGATTTATGAAATCAATATAAGTTAGGGAAATACTGTAAATTAAAAGTGGAATAGACACTTGTAAATATGTGACCATAGAGCCACTTACAATAACCATTAATATATCCCATGATAACATGCAAACACAAACACATTAAGCTCCCTGATGAAGGAGTAACGAGGTTAATGGATGGTGTAAAAAGGCAAAACAACTCTTTGATTTAAAATAAAGGAAGTAGATTATCGTTTTGTTAAGATTAAATGAGAATAGCATTAACAAACATGGAATCGTTGAATTGATATATAAACTGTTTTCAAACAATATTGTGTTCATCTTCTTATCTTCATAACACATTCGTAATGAAGTGGGGGTATCATGTAACATTATAATGAAACAGCAGATGATAGAAATTATGCATACTATCCCTTATTATTACACGCCCGTGTAACATACCGCAGTGTCATATTTATACGTCAATATTAAACTAGTGTAATATCACAAAGCAAGTATGACGTCACTGAGTCAAGTGAGTTGTTGTGACGTCACAATGTAAGCGTGTGGCGAGTCGCGGAACTGTTAGTTTCAGCACATTTTCGGCAAGTTTGCGTGATTTTTAGGGCAAGTAATAACATAATACTAAACTTCCTTCCAATTAATACTATTTTTATTGAACTCGTGAATGATTTGGTATCAAACTCGTTTTATACAAAATCATTAACTCGTTTAATAAAAATAGTATTAACTGGAAGGTCGTTTAGTATCCTCTATTAATGATATCACTCCACACTCCTGCATTGAAGGAGGAAGTGGGTGCTGATACTTCAGGATCCCAAGGGAAGACACTGTGTATCTTAGAAGGAACGAGATCTTCGAGATTCGTCCTATCAATAATCAGATGTCTTGTAGTACATTAGCTCTTGTAGGCTAACAACAAATTAGCAGACATACTGTCTGACTCTTGCATTAATCATAATTCACGAAAACGTTCAGTAATGGATATCAACAATGATTCATATAAAGGTTAATTGAATAAATTATTGAACCTACATACAAAACAGTGTTCAATATTTGTTAAAGGCTCTTTTGATGTTAATGGTTGTGAGACAGATTATTTTCGTTCATAGTTAAACTTGTCTTATATAAACAAAATTATGTTTAAGGTGGAACATAATTTCTTTAGTGTTGTCCTCATAGGAAAGCCACATCTTTTATAGCCAATACGATATGTAAATACAAATTATGAATATAATGATATGTGAATGGACTGTCATTGTACGTTGGATACCACTTTATTTATCATGAAACTCCAATGAAAGTTTTAAAGAATCTTGTATCTTACTTTCGGTCTTGAAAGGGTCAGTAGCACGTTTTTAGAAGGAATATAAGGTGATGTGACGCTAATGGCAATAAAACGTTCTTATTGAAAGACAATGTACATTAACCAAGTGAAGCAATAATAAATCAAATATAAAATGAAAGTTCAGCTATGCGATTCCGTTTTCTGAAACAAAATAAATTACAGGTGTTCACACAAAAATGGCCGCCAATTGATTTCATGGGAATCCTTTTAATTTGTGGGCTGATTATGGATGATTGGTATGTGTCATGATATTTTTGATACTATCAAAATAATACATTTAGCATTAACAAACAATAATCAGTGAAAATTGTCAAAAATGTGCCACTGTCCCTTCAAAACTTGTTAATATTAAAACAATAAAATAGTACCTATATATACTAAAAGAAGCAATGGCTGAAAACTTTGGACTGTTCACGTTGTTAAAGATACGGAGTATCTTTTCCCTGGAGACACAAAAAAAAGTCATGAGAGTTTCTTACACAACGCAGGGTTCAAGTTACAGTGAAAACGTGCCTTGAACAGTAGCGTTTGTTTCAGTAAGCACACTTTTTATTCTTGGAGGGAATATCCTCTCTTGGCATTTCTCTTTGCACTTAAATAATATTTTTTCTGTTTTTGATGTTGTTGTCAATTAAAACAACAACTCACCTCAGGTTAGAAAATCAGGACATTTACAATTTTACATCTAGCGTCTTTTTCAAGTGCCAAAGAACTATTTTTCTCCCATGTGCTATGTACTATGTGCATATTGATGTAAACAGATTTTCAGATGGTAAACAGCAAATTATAGAGTCGCCCCGCGAGTTGTCGGGGGTCACATAAGCCAAACTTAACCAATAGTGTCATCCGATTGAGAAGTACCGACTGTTGCAAAATGTCGATGCCGTAAAGTGACAACAGGAAGGTTTTAAGTCGCAATTGTGATCGAAAACGGTACAATGACGCGTGTCAATCAGTCAAAAGTATTTTGGAAAATTGTCTAAACTAGTAGATAATGTTCAATATGTTTTAACTAGTATTTTGTGTAATTGGAAGTGTGACTTCAGCTTCCGCGAAAACAATATGACTGTTTTAGTGTTTTCAATGAAAAAAAGGATTTATCATACAATTGTCATTTGGAGAATTCATGTGAAACCATTTCAATTTCCACCATGGATTACGCCCTTCACGGTCGTATCCAGGAAAACTGTGTATTGAGTGGCTCAGTATTAAGTGTAAGAGTAATCACCAACTTAGGTTAACATGTTATGTTTTAAAAAGATGTCTTGGAAATTTCATTAGCAGAAAAGATAATTTTTTACTGCATACATCGAGTTTACTTTTTGCAATTCCAATTCATTTCTGACTTGCTTTATTGGCTGATTTGAGAAAATGAGGTTGATGGCAATTCTGTAATATTTTATAACTATCATTTAAAAAATTCTGGATGAGCCATACTATCTCATGATAAGTTATATATTGGTCAGTACAGTATAAAGGGTTATATATTTAGAGGGTGAAATATTAACAGTATATGCTAGGAATCTTAAAGAGCACTCAAAAAGGTTAATGCAAAAATACGCCATGCTCTTCAGTCACAAAACGTTCAAGAAGAGGAATGAATTCCATATGATTAGTCGTATTTAGATGGCTATTTCTTCATAAAAGCTATTGAGTCTTGAAATTGTCTGCTTTGCATGAATTATTCATATCAAAATAGGACTCAGTTTTTTGCAGTGTTGGAATGTATACGCTTAGCCAATACTGCCAATCAGCTTGAGGAAAATAGCACGTTTTAAATTTGCCCCCTCTTCATAAAAGAAGCATCTAAAATGTTTCACTTATTGCACTTTATGATCCAAAACATATCCTAGTCTTAAAATGTGAAGAAAAAATTGAAGCTTTTGTTAACGTCGAGCAAAGATTTTGTTGTCACTTCTCTCTGACGTTGCTTATATAGTTTAATTAGTGCTCTGTTTCTCATCAAAAGTATGTATACTTTTGCAGAATCAAAGAGAGATACAACAATCTTTAAGAAATAAGACATGATAGCAGGTACAATGTACCCCTACCATTTCTATAACATATGCAGAATATCACAATAGGGCACGTTGAGGAAACCATTTTCCTTCATCAACCATAACATGGAAATCTTACAAATCAATCATGAAATAATTCATCTGTCAAAGTGACTCCTGGAGGGTTTTAATGGGAACAGTTGACAAACAAGGACACTGTGGAGGACCTTGATCTCACAACTGCTTTAACAACGATTCTCCCGATATCAACGTTCTGATAAGAGTTGTTGCCTAAATGTGTTCACTGAAGTGGATTGCCAATTATTACATTACATTTTCTGTTGTGAGGGAAGTTTGATAACTTCTGTAAAGGGACTGCAGGAATATGAGAATGTTTCTAAAGAGAATTCACCTGAAAGTAAGTATCGGAACGGTGACAAACGTACCTGCACGTCTGTGTAGATACAATCTGCAATGGAACACTCTTCTGTTTCAACAGTGAAATGCCACTGCACTTTATTTGGCAAAATATGCAAAGATAAAGACATGAACTCTTCATGAATGGATGACAGCCTGTTTCATCTGAGGCAAACTGTTTCACAAATATTTGTATGTATTCTCTTCTGAAATGAACCTTAATATCGCCCTTGAGACTTTTTTGTTATTATAAATCATACTTTGCACCCACAGATTTGCAATAAGATAATATAAATACTATAATCGTGCAATAAGTGATGATGACATACATTTGTAATATTAGTTACCTTACGTTTAGAATACTTACAGCGCCATTCTTATAAGAATCATTTACTCATTCAATACAAATATTGATAATGGTTGTAGACTCATAGTATAAAAAAATATGATTCCTTTCCCATATTACTTTTGAGCTGTTAGATGTTATTTTAGTGGAACGTTTGGTGATATTCCATCCAGATGTTTCCTACACTGCCAATGTATTGTTGAATGTAATCAATCACTGAAGAGTTCCTGTTAAAGCAGAGTGAGAGTGTCAGGAGAAGACAGTAGTTAGCTCAGGGACAGACTCGAAAACATCGACCAAAGAACAGTTGTCAATATTGTTGAAGAGTGTGTTCAGATCTGATTTAGTCTTGTGTAATTATCTCACTCTACCTGCTGTTTTTTACTATCGACTGGCATTGCATCAGCAACTTCGAACTATTTGATTTATAAAAGTCACAGAGTCAAGAAAGCACTTTGTCAAGGAATTCGTTTTAGTCTGAAACATCAACCAAAGAACAGTTGTCAATATTGTTGAAGAGCGTGTTCGGATCTGGTTTAGTCTTATGTAATTATCTCACTCAACCTGCTGTTTAATCATCGAACAGTGTTGCATCATTAACATCGAACATTGTGCTTTAAAAACTTTCATCAAATAGTCGAATGTTTTTTATCAGAGAATAATTTTAGGGATTTTGTTATAATCAACAAATTCCTAAGCCGATGATATTTAAACTTTGATTTCCTCTGCTTGTATACTATTGATTATAATGAGATCACTCCACACTCCTGCAGTGTTGATCAAGGAGGTAGCAGGTGCTGATACTTCAGAAGACCCCCAGGAACCCTAGGGAGCAGACTGTGTATCTTGCCAGGAGTGGAATCTTCGACATTTTGTACTATCAACATTCCTATCTTAATCAGCATATCAGATGTCTAGTAGTACATTAACTCAAGTAGGCTAACAATCAATTACTTGACAACATGTTAGATTCATGAATCAATTATATCTCATAGAAAGTATTTAACGTCAGGCGTGTTCCAGGACATCCTTATTGATACTCGCTTTACATCAATACAAATCAAAGGTTGACTAAAATTAAAGATGCCCTTAAAAATGTTATTGGATTAGGTTTTTTAATCTATTAAGAAATCTCCGGAATTGATATGGGCCATTTGAACTTGTGAGTCAGACTATTGTCACTGAAGGTAGATCATAAATAGGCGTGTCATTTATAAGTGTCAATTATACATATCGCCATATCATTACTTATAATATAATCAGAAGATATATTTCATTGAATGATAACATAACCATAGTCAGGCAAGGTGACATGTCTAAGTGATCTTTCAAAATGATCAAATGAGCATTGCATGTGTAACTGAAAATCACAAGATCTAAGGCAAATGAGAAATAAATGCGTCTATTCCAATGAACTCTTAAGAATATCCTCTCTTACGTTGGGGGGACTTTTAGTCAGGCGAGGGACTTTTCCTTGAAGCTTTCTAATCTCCTTTTCTGTGACCTTTTAAACATTAAACAGCACTTAGAGATATTTAAAGAAGCAATGGCCCCAAAAATGTTGAACTATTATCGCTGTTACAGATAAAGAGTCTCTTTTCTCTGCAGACGCAAAAAGCCAAGAGTAAATAGGGTTTCCTACACACGGCAAGGTTTAATTTGCTGTGAAAACTGCCTAGATCAGTCCCGTTCTGGAGCTGTCCTCAGACTCTCTAGTCTCTCTGTTCCCCCTAAATGAATTTCGAATGTCTATCGGGCTTCAACCTCTAACTTGTAAAATACTATTCATGTCATTTTTAAGTAAATCCCTAAGCTGTTATGTGAAGAGCTTCCATTTACTGATGTTATGCTGATTATTGATTTGTTAATTAGGTAGAAAATGTTTTTTAACGCAATAAACCTATACCCTGTCCACCGTCAATGAGAGAAAAACAGTGCTAAAAAGATTGCTTTGTATTGTATCATGTATATATGTTTATTCATGTACTTGTTATGCTGCAGTTTGCAGTTTGAGGTCTGGTGCAATCGAGTTCAGTTCAGTTCAGTTGAAACTTTCAAACTAATGGCAATTTCATTCAACAAGGGGGTATGTTGAATATTTAGAAATAGCCATATCTTTAACACACTCTTAAAATGGTAAATGTGATGACATAGATGACAGAAATGTCTGTCAAAAGACATCATGTTTTTATGATTTTTAACATAAGCCAGTAAAAAGTTAAGCCTGTAGATTGATTATATGTCTTTGATTTAGTTTTTGCACAGGAAAAAATTAAGTAATTAAAATTGCAAATATGGTCAGAATCGTGACCTTCCTGGCTGTTGCAAGCTCTAATTCTTGTGTTTTTTCAACAGTTTTAAATGAAGAGGATTACCACGAGGAAGGCTCTTAAAGTTCTGGCACATGTGGTTCAATTCAGTTTATTATTAAAGACCCCATTCCTAGAATTTCAAAAACTTAAACGCTTTGAAACATCCGGTAATATTATTGCCAATGATCCTTTGACATCAAAGGAACATCTGGTTGGAGCCGAAGTCAGCGAAAATTTGTAACAAGTGTTGATTCAGTGAATTAAAGTAAAATTAGTTCTCAACCGTAGAAGATATGCATACATTTCTCTATGAAATTGAATATATTTAGATCAACAATAAATCTTTACTATCTGTTACATAATTAGAATAAGAATTCATGACATCAGAAAACGTAGTTTGATGCATACAACACGTTTTATCAACTAATGTTTCTTTTAATGTTGCATTTCAATTCAAAATCGTTAAATGATGGAAGAAACATGGATAACAAAACCTCAAAGTAATCGATGTAAAGAGCTGAAACCAAAGATGTTTGGAAGGAAAGGTACATCATTGTCATTATCTTATACAATTAGTGATATGACCTCATAAAACCCGATTACCCGATTTAAACTTAAACTGGAGTTTAAGTAATAATAGTCATCACAGTGCCTGACATGATCACTATTACAAGCTTTCTCATTATCACCTTTAAACTTCAACAGACGTGCAATAAAAGATGGTATGTGTTTTCATCTTCTTCGTTCATGGGGTACGGGATAGCTCAGTTGGCAAGAGCGCCGGTCTCACGTTGCTGAGGTCCGGGGTTCGAATCCCATCCAGGCCAAGGTGTAAAAACCTAGAGTTCATCTCTGTTAGAACTCTATAAGTGTCACCCTTGAGCCCTAGTGTGTAGTCCAACAAAAACTGCGCACTTAAAAGATCCCACGAACTCATGTCAGTGGCTGAATTGTGGATACAAAAACACGTGCATACGCCGAGCTGTCGGTTATCAGCGTTCAGCAGTGTTGGACAAACTGCTGTGACTATGTGTCTCAGTTCACCCAGCTGTGAATGGGTACCCTGTGAGGTCCCTAACCTGAGCGCCACATATGGATGCCGGTTGAATACTCCCCAGGGAGTTGAATTGGAAAAAATGATCGGACGGTGAAAGAATGCCATTGACCAGGGGAAAATGTAAGCGCCTTGAGCAACCACGAGTGGTTGGATATGCGCGCTATATAAATATCCATATAATAATTTTTTTAAAATAATCTTAACATCAAAAGATACGAAAATGAGATAGGATAGGATCCGTCTCGCACGTTATGGTTGTACGGAGATATCACTGCGAGCTAGACACCTTCGCCAAACAAATCTCAACAGAATATGAACCAGAACAAACATAAGCTTTGGAGCCATACCGTGAAATCATCATATCATATGTGAATACATGTATATGTTCTTTACAAATATTGAGTTTTTTAGTTTGCTTGCAGACGGTTAACGCATAATGTTGGTAACCACAGCACCACAAAGCAAACATCACACGAAGAAGCGTGTCAATATTTAGTTGGAAAATAACAGCTTTCCTTTAGGGTAAATGTTTTATGTGAATATGCATTTGTATATGAACCACCACGTTTATACAGAGGAACATGGTCGCTCATGTATAGATCTATGTTTTAACTATTTTATAATTTATTGATATATTAGGACTTCAGGTATGTCACCATAATACTCAAGTTTTTGTTTTTGAGTTGATATTTCTTTAAACGCCTATTCTAATGAACACCGCAATGTTTTTCACGTGTTCATTCAGAATCAACCAGAAAGTAATAACGAGACACCAAACGGTCACCTTTCAGTAGCTTTCACCAGTCTAATGCAAATCATCACTCAGGTTAAGGTCATGCTCTTAGCATAACTAGGCTGATTTGAAGCATGTCTTATTCATTAATTGTTTGAGATAATAGATAGGGTTATCGTAAACTTCGTTATTAATGATAACTCTTTTGTTTGAACGATGGTTTTACACATTGAGAGCATAATTTACTTTGTAAAGGTGTCGATAAGAAAACATATTTTAACTTAATGTTAATATCATTGAATACAATTGAACTAAACAAGCACTTCTTATATTAATATTCTTAATACTTTATTCACTACTTAAAGGCCACATTAAGGCCTGTAGTACATTTGTTAAATACATGATTTACATATCTGTACAATGATATATCTGCACTTCTTATCATAGGTCATCCTTCTCAAATTGAATGGGACATTCGCAAATTTCAAACTCATGGTAAAAGTTCACAGATGAACATGGTTAACGCTTCTGCCTCTCTTGAACACATGCAACATTTCTCTGGAAATCTCTGCAGAGACAAATTACTTGCCAAAATCACTAGACAGCTCGTTTGTTTCTTTGCATCTGCTGTCAGGTTTCATCGCGTTGTAGATGAACATTGCCAACACTTATGACGACTTAATGAATGTATTTGTATGCCTGTACAAAGAATCTTTTTCTTTGAAGCATGCATATCATTTATTCAATACACGGAACAATACAACTATTAAAAATGTTTATTCTGACTTAAATGGCCCTGTCGAGACAAACTCATTTCTCATAATTCAATGCTTTCTTATGCGGATTTAATGAAAAAACTTCATGACTGACTTTGTACTGTGTATCTGGGGACCATAAATATAGAATGCAGGGCAGACGCAGTCATTAATCAATATATAACCACGCTCCCACATGCTAACTGTTACTGTAACTTAGAATTATTGATCAGATCGTTTTGAAACAGCATCAATCACTGAAGAGTTCCTGTTAAAGCAGAGTGAGAGTGTCAGGAGAGGACAGTAGTTAGCTCAGGGACAGACTCGAAAACATCGACCAAAGAACAGTTGTCAATACTGTTGAAGAGCGTGTTCGGATTTGGTTTACTCTTGTGTAATTATCTCTCTCCAACTGCTGTTTTTGTTATTGAACTCCGTTTCATCATTAACTCTTATTCACGGAATGAAATTGATAAAGTAGACACACTGTTCAAGGGGCATACAGTAATTAAAATTATACATTGTGCCCATATTTCATTAAGAGAATGACAGTTACTGGATTGTACATGTAATATCGAAAATTCATATGTCATATCCAAACGTAATGCATGTATGAGGAGACAAAAAATCATCGTCGACATCAAAGCCTTGTTTCTTTGGTCTAATAGAGTTCAATACTTTTTCATTCCCTGTCTGCATAATCAATATATAGTAACGAGAAACAGGAAAATGAGAACCTTTATATCACTACACATAATTGCTCAAGAAAATGAATTGCTATATTGGGTTTGTGATTTATTACCACTAGAAAGATTGGGCCGAGATTACAAACATTTTCAATAGCTCTTATGACGACCATTTAGCCATATAATAGCCATACAACAAATTCAAGGTTTAATACTCAACATTTATGTCACTCTTAGTTTCAGCTTAGTAATTAAGTAATAATGAGTTAAATGAGCAGCCTGTTTATAACACGATTATACATAATGATATTTCTTATCGATTTCATTTGCAATGTCCAACACAAAATTCTAGCCAGGAAAGGGGAAAATAAAATTCTATTTCAAAAAGCTTTTTTAATGACTCCCTTCTCTCTCATTTAGAAAACATGAAGTCTAACGGCTCGACGGTCCTTCATGCATTAAACCGTATTTTCTGTGACCTTTGGTAACATAAAACATCACTTTGAGATGTTTACAGCAGCAATGACCCAAAATATTGTAATTTTACTCACTGTGAAAGATAAAAACTGTTTCTCCACAGACGTCTAAAAGCCTGGTGTCATTAGAGCTGTAACCATATGGGAATTTTTCTCAAATTATTGTGAAAACGTGCCAGGAACAGCAGTGTTCTGGTGGCTACTCCAGACTCCTTAATCTTGGAAGGAAACCCCCTGATGGGGCTTCTCTTTTGACTTAAAAGAGAAACAGATTTACGTATCGTTTTAGGCGTCGAATGGTACATTAACAATTCTCACATCAGTAAGATAATGTTCACTGCTTTCACTGTCAATTGTTGTTTAATACTGATGGAAATGGCTCTCAATGAAGAAAAAAGCAAAATAGCAATTTGTAAAGACAATTTGGCTTGGTGATGAAAAGGTTACACAGGAAGGTAAATTAATTGCAAACGTTAACTAACGACAAGTGCATAGTCAAATAAATATGAAATTGAAACACGTCTTCCTTTCAACGTTTTTATAAAGAGCAGAAAAAACATGTGATTAAAATCGACACACTGTCGTAAGTGATTCCGGTGAAAACCTTTTTCTCACGAAACATAACCTTTTCTAGTCTAAAACAGACCCAAATTGAAGTTCAAATGAGTATATTGCTCATTCCACACAAAAAATGCCGTAATTGAAATTCCTAATAAAGTTAAAATCATGACCTCTTTGGCTGCATCAGCTTAAGTTCGCATCTTTTTTCTCTTTATGTGATGTCAAAAAAACTTGAAACATATGGTGCAATGTATTACTCGGAGAACGTTTCCCGATACACCAGTGCAATTTATTTCCAATTGGTTAAACCCGCTTACATTTTAAACCAGCTGGTAAGATTTAAATGTCTCAATGCAAACGTGTCTATGATGGTACATAAATCGGGTCAAAATCTTCAAGCGGAAAAGCAGTAAAGCAAATCGTAAAGTGTCAAAGTATGCACTTTTTGATTTGATTCTTTATTGTTCAATATTCGACATTATGGTAACTGAAAGTTTTCAAAGAATAAGCTGAATCTTCTAGTACAGTGGCTACATATGTCGAATATAAGGGGCTTTCATTGACTATTCGGTAGATATTACTAAGATAAGATAAGATAAGATATGTATTGCCATTACATTCCACATTGAAACAGTGACAATATTCTAAAGCTACATAATATACATACAATAATAAAATATGTGACAAATTATGATTAAATATTCCAGATTTTATATTCCACAAACAGGTTAAGGCCACACGGTCAAAGTTTTTAACTTATTTTCAAGTTGCATAACTTCGTATTGATCTTTGAGTCACTTGTCACTACGTGTCGCACTGAACGTCATATTAGTCATACATAAACTTAAAGTTTAAACAAACAAAAAGTTTTGGAGAAAAGATTTTTGCAATTCTGCCACTGTCTGTATTCAACACGAATGTCGAACTTTCTTAGTAACAACCATAGATCTAACTTTTGTGAGGTCGTAAGGACATTGTTCCAAAATTGTATATTACAGATGTGTAACAATGTGTCATTGCATGATGACAGGATTTAAACTTTTAAACGTTTTGATAATCATATGCATAATTAAACGTCATGGTGAGGTTCTCATATCAAAAGCTATTCAAAATGGACATTAATTTTAATATAATTGATGGCCACAAGCTAAATTAATCTCCTAGTAGTTCTCTGCTTAAAATGAACTCCTACTCTTGAACAAAAGCTTACAAAACCCTTCTTGAATAATCAATAGTCAAAGTGAATGAACAATATGTTAACAATTGCTAAGTGTCTAGAGCCAGACCACGAGGGAATAGCACACCGCACTGAAACGTGAAATACACAACGACACTGTTAACAATAGCGTATTGTCGAACAGAACAATTTGTGTGGATATTGGGAGCAATTTCTCCTTTCTCACTGATTGTATATAATCATTAACTCGGTCATGTGCCTGTATGTCGTCAACACTTTGTCTATAAACTGATGAAATGCCCACTAAAATGATCAAATGCCCATAAATATCATGTTAACAATGGTTGACGAGAACACCTAGTTACAATTAATTACACATGTGATTGCAGTCTAATTGTACATGATTGTTAGTCATCAGCAATAACGATATGGTATGTTACTACAAATATATAAACTAGACATTAAGCTGTCTATAAATGATGCGTTTTGAAACAAAAAGGTCGGGTCCAAATTTTGGTATAATCCGTTTCTTAAGAACAAAAATGATGAAAGGAAAAAAATCACTTTTTATCGAGCAAACATGTTTTATTTAAGTGCGATAATAAACGTTTTTACAGATCAAGACTCATTTTTAAAACATGAAACACATTTAAATCATTTCATTTTATCATAATCAACTTCAATATTTATCAATTCATATCATTTCATGCATGATTAGAAACAAACTAAAATTAAACATGTTTTCAAAAGTTGGCTTTGATTTTAAAAAGTCATTAGTTATTTGAAATAGCATTCCAAAGACACAAATGTTGCCATAAGGGAAGCTGGCAACTTATCATATGTGTAAACATTGGACTGATCCTTCAGGAAGGTGGATGCTACCGTTGCCGGTTACTGCACATCCTCGGTTCCCCAGGGGTTTATGCTCCGATCCTCTCCACATATATGTGGAGAGGATCGGAGCATAAACCCCTGGGGAACCGAGGATGGTTACTGCATTGCAATGTCAAAACGTTCCGACCAGAAGTGAACTAGATTAGGCATTTTATCGAGTATAACAGACATACACATTACCACGCTTTAACCATCAATTAGCCATAAACCGAAATATGGCGCCCACAATAGCACCAATTGACGGCAAGTTGGTTGCCCCCTGGAATAGAACATGACACAAATGAGTCGGAACACGATGCATTTAACAGGAAACAATCCCTTCTCGTTTCCTCCTCAAACTCTTCTTCCATCCTGAAATAGCACGCACAATATGCAAAGCCTTCTGTTATGAGCTCAACAACATCGTTTGAAAATATAAAGAAAATACACCTTTGCAATATTAACATGTCCCTATCACTAGAATGGTAAAAAATATGTTTTGTGTTAACAATTAGGCAAGTCAACAATTAAACAGTTGTTGCAACCTGCTGCAATAGCGAAATTAAATTCTATGTGATTAATCAGTCAATTGTGCTTCACAACCTGAAACTTACATTCATAGTTAAAACGTTAGACTACCATGGTCATTTACGGGAGGCTATAATGCTACACACAGTAATAACAACACAACAAGGTTATTTTCCATTACAGAAAACTTAAATGTTGAAAACATTTTACTGCATTTTCAAGACACAACACATCAACGCTATCACAAATATGACCGGTGTAGTTTGCAATCCAAGACACAACAGAACTTTATTATATGCTATCTCAGATATTACAAATTTGTTCTTTAATCTACATCGCACTATCAAGACACAACAACACTTCATATCTATGCTATTACAGATATTACAAATTTGTTCTTTAATCTACATCGCTTTATCAAGACACAACAACACTTCACATCTATGCTATTACAGATATTACAAATGTTTGTTCTTTAATCTACATCGTACTATCAAGACACAACAACACTTCACATCTATGCTATTACAGATATTACAAATGTTTGGTCTACAATATTCCATGTTGTACTTTCAAGACACAGCATCACTTCACATTATGCTACCAGTCCTGGACGTCATACTAAACCAATTCAAGATCTCTTGAGACTCTACGCTGTCAAACTGAGTAAGATAAGATTCATTCACGTTGAAAGGAAGGTTATTGAATATGTATCAAAGAAGCTTATCTCGGGTATTAATGGAGGCTTTAACGGCTTAATGTTCAAGAAACCCTTCATGATATTAAGCATACACTACAGATTGAAGATAAGAAGTCAAGAAGTCTTAGTGGAGTTAAAAGGCTGGATCTAATTACCAACTACATGAAATGATATGTAAATATTTTGAAAGCTAATTGGAAAATGAACTCAATTAATATCTTGCAAAAGAACGTAATTGAAAAGAGTTAACTCTAGATGGGAAAGACTGATACCCCTGAAAGGTTAAAAAAAGGTAATAGAATTATATGTTTATATGAAATGAAAATTTCTAATAAGGAAATGAAAACCGTAGTTTACTCAGAACTTTCTAAATACAATTTGACATACAATCATAACGATTTGACAGAAACGCACTTTGAAACTAATATCTCACATTTGTAAGACTTCGTTGGTTAACAATATCACATATACAGTTGCAATATGTGTTTCTTCAACTCTGATGCCCCCGGATATTTGTTAATTGTAAATGTATATTTTCCCCAAGGTCAAGGTCACGAGGCTAAACAGTATGACCGCATCTGAAGGTCTTATACTGGTAGATGCATATGTGAAATATCAAAGGTCTATCTCTATCCAATCACAAGTTATGGCCAAGATTTAATTTTTCGAAAAAAGCTTGCTGCACCAAGGTCAAGGGGTAAATTATTACTACCTCATCCGAAGGGTCTTATGATAGCTGCACATGTGAAATATCAAAAGTCTACCTCTATCCAATTAATCGTAATGAGCAAGGTAAAAGTGTTTTGGTACAAACAAACAGACAGATGGAAAGGCAAAACCTATATACCGTCAGAATCACCGATTCGGGGGCATAAAAAGCTTCAATAACATTTAAGACTTTTGAAGGAAGACAAGGTGTCACTTCATTTTAGCGTATCTTCAACTGGTTGTTCCTGTTTTAAGTCTAGCTAGCCAAATACGTTCAAAGCCTCATCCAGTTCTCAAGTGCATGTGTTACTGAAAACTTCATGAAACATTTTATTTATCAACACCATTTACGCTTTCTGCAAGGATGTATTTAATAAAACATATACTAATCAATATGTATGGATAAAACATTAACATTATGGATGGTTCACCTATGTCTATGATAATTCGTGAAAGTATTCAGGAGCTCTTAAAAGGTCATTCAATAGTAAACGCTACATTTTTAAATAAACAAACATGGAATGTTTGTGATACAGGTTTCTAATAGTCTTACTGTGAACTGTCTAGAAACCAGTCAACAGTATGACACTCTTTATTATAAAACTAAATGCAGCTCCGAGATTGTCTGCAGGTCGTGATGGAGTCAGTAATAATTGAACACAACGTTTTGAAACGTTATAAACAGAACTCTTGGTTCCTGTTCATCCAGATTAAACACATCCTTTGACGAGTTTGGTGGCTCCGGGGTATGCTTTGAAACATCGTTAAAATTACAGTTGTAAATATTTTGACAGGACATAGCCCAGGGATAGTCATCTTCGTGTAATATCATCCTCCTCAATATTCTTTGAAGCTTGTGGAAATCTAGAACAGTCAATATACGTGAAACTCATATGTTGGAGGATTCAGCAAATTCCATAACGAGAATAGACGGAACGCCACTGAAGAAACCCGTTCCCCGTCTTTTCTTTCAAAAATGGTTCAATGAACCGCTTGATTTGTTTTTGTGTGTGTTTAAAACGTTTGTCTACATTGTTTTAGTAACGTTACTCCATGGTATTATTTTGGATTGATTCAACGTAAAAGATATATATAATTCAATATATATATAATTCCAATGTTTTCCACCACTTGACTATTACCCTCAGAGTTCAGCCAGCCGCACCTTATATGATCCTGGTAAGGGTCACTCAAGCTGGACAAGTCGACGGGTATCTGAGCCAGACTAAATTTTAGTCGTTCTCAGAGGCAGATCAAGTCATGAATGATACATATTATGATACATATATATGATGTTATATTACGCCGAAATCCGTGGGTTCCGGCAGTTTCCCCTGGCGGAAAAAAATTGCACCACAATCCATTTGAATTTCTTTATCAAATGACAACGCTTCTCGCATGGAAAGGGTGGTTCAAATCACAATGCCTTTGTTATCATTTAGTAGCAAAAATTATGATTTAAGAACAACATCCCTGATTGCACAACTAATTTTGATTGCCTCTAATCAGGCGTCTCCCATTCTATCCCACAAGATCGGCGTAATATAACAGAGGCTGTATAAAGATTTCTTGACTTGATCTGCCTCTGTGGGGAGGGAATGTCACTATATATGCTTTTTTCCCATCCTGTCGATTCCCCCTTCTCTCTTATATATCAAATTTAGTGGATGGTATCTTCATTGTTTTACCAAAATGATATACTACTGACATCACAAACGCATTAATATGAACACTGATTGGATATCATGAAAAAATAATTATATACATATACTCGATAACCTGAGTCTCCAATATATTGCTTTTGTTGTCGTGCTACAGTTTTCGACACACATCTGTTTCTTCCCGATTATTCAGTCATAAAGTTAAGCGTGCACAAATGTACTTTGATTGACTCGAAAGATTTGTTAAAGCATATTAAGAAGTTAGACAGTAAGTAAAGATTCGACATAAAAACCTTAGGCTGCAATAAAATAAGCAAACAATGATGATGCGTTATACCAAATTTGAACTAAAAACGGTAGGCTCTAGGATAAATAAGACCGTTTGAGAAGAGGACATACCCAAGAGACATGTCAATAAAAGTAGCATGTATGTTTGTATAATGTTCATGCCCAAGCGAGATATCTGCTGAACAAAAATTGAGGATCAATAAGAGCATTATAGCAAAAAACAAACGTTGTTTTTAAAGAAATAAGAACATTATGTAATCCCAAATGAAAATTTTGTGAAGAGTACTTCTTAAAGAGAGCGTGGTTACGAGGTCAGTTGAAATTAAATTTCAGAGTATTACCAAACAAAGAACTTTGTTAGCGAGGCTTAATTAAGATATACATGTATACAAATTTTAAGACTTAGCTTTGGTATGAAAGCACCCGTTATAGTGTTCGTCAGGTCGTCAGATTTCTTTATCTGGTAACTTCTTTGAGAGGCATATTAGAAGTTGGAATGACAATAATGCTGAGGAATATATGGATAACAACTTCTTTGTCCATTGTATGCGACGTTTCGACACAGATTCATGTCTCGAAACGTCGCATACAATGAACAAAATTCCTCAGCATTATTCTTTATCTGGGATCAGTAAAATAAACAATTTATCAATCTGCATGATTAAAATGGAAAGGTTTCAACCAAGACCTCGGTAACATGTATTGTTTAAGGAGAGGGTATTTACATAAGGGAATTTATTGCAGCTTATATATTAAGAAGATAGAACTTCTCATCTGAGGTTTTGCCCATCGAGTTGCCTCAGACGATGTGCTACCCAGCTGCTAGTAACTAAACACGACTTTTCGGAAGTAACCCCCATACCAACGTTCAGGTCGAATACGTTTGTTTATGAAAAAATACCTGAACGTTTAAACAGCTATGCCTGTTGCTTACTGTTAACCCACCACTTGGGCAGGATGATATCGTTAGTACGTATGTACCTCGAATTTATTAAATGCAATATTACAGGAGATATGACGAAAATGTCATGAATTATATAATAATACTGTACATGTATTTGACACTGTGAAAAGTCTAAAAAGAAAATATGGCTTGTTTTGATATATATCTTGACACTTGATTTCATATTAATATTGAAATGGCGATAATCGAGATATTTTTCGAAAGCAATCAGTATTGTATAGCATATTATTAATAGGGATAAGTAACTTTGGGTGTTTAATGTGCAATATCGTTATCAGATCATGAAATATTCATTTAAAGAGAGGTTGATGCTACAAAAAGAATGCATCTGAACAGACAAACATTTAATGCTGAAGTGAAATTTCAAAACTGGTTCACAACTTTCAATCAGAAATTTTCAATTCTTTACCTCCTATCATATATTGATTGACCTTATTAAACATTATAATATTTGTCTTCTCTTATAAGGGTTAAGACCACATAAAACGTTTTTAACTTCAAACGAGGTAGCCGCCGATGAAAGTACGAATGTACGTATGAGAGTGTTTACATGATAAATATATATGTTAGACAAAGGGGTGTTGATTGCTAGATAACGACCGAGTTATATATTTTGAAGTTGTGTAGAGAGCAACATAGCCTATTATATAGAGACATACACACCTCGACTAGAAGAAGGAGCCACGTTCACTTCGTGTTTGTTTACTCAACTTCTTTGGTACTTGCCGTATTTAGAAAAACACAGGCTGGAGGTAATAGCCTTGGCGACTCCCAGTTTGAGGAAATATGAACTGTTTACTTCTCCTTGGGTTATTTGCAAGACTTTATGTTTAACATCTTAAATTACAAAAGTATTTTGGGAATGGCTTTGGGCACTCTATATTTGCGAATACAAATAAGAATGATGATTTCGATAATCTTGGTGCACATGTAGATAAATAAACCAATGGTTTATAAGGTATCACAAGAAATCTTGATATTTGATTACACGGTTTACTAGATTAAAGATATTAAGTTCTTGTAACTTAGAAATATAATATGATGACATTAGCCTCCGTATGTACTTCTGTCTTTTGGGGGGATGTAGGCTATATCTTAAAACTTTTACCACTAGGTCGGTGTGTTTCCTATGCTACATATAAAGAATCGGTGCTATTACCTTCAATCTGATCATAGTGTAAAGTGCCTTTTTGTTTATCCAATGACATGTTAACTGTACTGCATAGTAACATCATATGGATCAATACAATAATTACTCGGAAATGTGAATGAAATAGAAAGTCACGTTAATCAGTTAGGTGTGAAATCGTCAAATAAATGGATTTTCCACATAATGGTCAAATGTGAGTATGAGAATGGCAGCCAAATTAGTATGTAATTGGAGTCTGGCGATTTCTAAGACATCCTACATTTATACAATTTGACCATTGACCTTCACCAATATATATATTGACATTTTAGTTAAGGCGGTGGAGTGAAGAAATTATTACCTGAGGAAAGGTGTCATATGGTTTTTAACAAATGAGTATGTATTACGAATAAGAGCGAAGGTAAAATACAAATTTGAAATTTCTTAAAAGTCAGTTTCGAGTCTTGCAAATAGTTATTTTCTATTTATGACATTTCATTGCATAACAGTCGAATGAATAAGCCCTTAGAGCAAATATGTAATGAACATTTGAAATTCAAATTATGTATATCCTAGTATTTTGTAATTTACCATCTTGTCAAGTATTGTATGTTTGCTATCATCTTATACCACCTTTGAATTTTGATAAGTGTAGATATAGAAATGTGGCATTGCTTATCACCCGCCATATGAACAATTAAAATGCATACATCATGGTATGATAACAAGATCTTTCAATATAATGGTTATGTTTATGAATACTATTATATTTAATCACTTTATGCAAACTGTAGAAAACTGCGATTTAATTTGTATTAGAAACTTATTAGATAATCTTGATACAGTTTGTTTAATCGAAAGTGAATATTACAACACAAGGATTTAGAATAATGAACCTAATGTGTATGGAAACATTGTTAAAAATACAGCCACTTCTCATCAGTTAATGACAACACATATAAACTGTCAATATCAACTCATAACCGGTACGTTCTTACACAATTACGAGACAATTGCTAGAGTGGTCCTCTGAGTATCTATTGTCAAAATGCTTTTGTCTGATCTGCCCACCTCGGTCTACAGAGATGGTGTATACACAAACTTGCACTTAGGATATTAAAGGAAACAAAAGCTTTAACACTCAGACAACATACAGTTATTTCGATAAAAGCTTTTTCATGAAAGGGCTTAAATGCCATACCATTACAATCTGTAGTTAAACACTGCTAAGACTGCAATTTCTGTCTTTTACATTCGATCTATCAGAGGTCAAACAGGAAGATATATTTGTGAAACTGAATACATATTTTTATTTGTATAGCATCAGGAGAGACTGGGCTATGGCTAAAGGATTGTATATCACATATCAAATGGATGAAAAGATCGTGAACAATAATGGAAAACGATGAACAATGATCGTTTCGTAAAAGAAATAAAAATATGTTAAATGTTAAAGCGACCAAACAGACAACATTAGTCCTGCTCCATTACTGTGTATTTTAAAGGAGCTTTCAATACAGTCTAGGTCATATTGTCTTGACTGAAATGAAAAGCGTCAAGAAATAAAATGATATGAATGAAGATACAGTAATTATATCAAATATTTCCAAGACAAAATTTAAGTCTAAGAAAATATAAAAAAAGATAAATGAATTTAAGCGATAGATACATAGATAGATTCAACGTCTGAACAAACAAAAACATACAGTGCAACCCGTAATATATCAGTACAGTTTCGACGAAAAATGGTTACATCTTTTAAATGGTATGTAAAACAGGTTACAACCACCAAGCTCATGCAATGAAGAGCAGATGTTTCACTCCGATGTAACATGACGCCTCAGAAGCTACAGGGGTGATAGGGGTTCACTGAAGCCTACAGTCTTTTGGCGCCTCTACCAGAGAAAATTTGTCACAAATCATCAACATGTAATTTCCATTACAAATTCAACCAGGATTTAACCTCACACGAGTACCATCTAACTTTGAAGTAAAGGAAACAACCTTGTTCACTTAGCCAGATGTTAATATACGGTTTCTTAGATAAAGGTCTACCACATGAAAGAAAAAAGAATGTAAGCATTTCGCAGTTAATATATCAAACATTTGATGTGAAATTGCTTTCCGCTGCTGGTCATATAAAGGAAGCTTGATCTTGATATAAGAGACCATTTCTTCCCACGATATAACATTCAAGTTGGAACATTTGCTTGAATATCAAACTGTCATCACAGTCTGCTAGGGAGAGATTTATTGTTACACAATGATATTCACACAATACTACATAAGGCTTCCAAAACAAATGTTTAAAAGATAACTGTCAAGAATTCGTTGAAACTTTCATATACAAAAGGATCATTGACATTTAGATAGATAATAAGGAAAATTAACCCTATTATGTTCTTGATCATATTGTGAAATATATCACACATCCCAAACACTGTATCTTTGTGATTCAGAAAAGGTATCATCGTATATACATACATGTACATCATTAATAAAACCAGGATTTTACTACGTATTTACAGATATAGGAATAAAGGTCCTTTAGGTTACGCTACAGAAGTAAACCTAGTGAGGTACTACAATAACCACTTATTCTCTACATCAATATCTCAATCTTCATAAGGGCGCCTTTGAGGCTGTTATCTTTGCAACTCTGAAAACACTCCTCAAGGTTAATTACATACTGTACCCTTTGCCACTGTAATTGGGGCAATCCACATCTCAATGATGTGCTAGACTGTGGCAGTAGTGTTGTCATAAGCACAACGTCTCGCCCAATATTAAGCACATTACCACGAGTAAACAGTTTTTAGTGCTTTGAAGACCGATTTGAAATATAAAAGGTTGAATGGCAATATAACATAAATCTCCATCTGCATTCATGATATGTTGAGAGACGTATTTAATATCTATGAAATCTTGTACTTTATATACATAATACTTTGGATAATTATATAGTTGTTATGCTTTTGATTATCCTGGCTAATTAAATAGTGTTCCTGGATTACTCGTAAAGATAGCAAGATATTAATATCATTAAGATGTTAACTAATCAGAGCAATTCCTTCTCTTAACTTCCGAAACAACTTTATAATATATGCAGTACCTAAGGAAGACTTATTGAAAAATATGAATTCCCAACTCAAGACTCTTAATCTTAAACTCTCAGTTCAGTTTAATATTTCAGCAATTCCTAAAACATGTTTGTAATATATTCAAGAATAGTGAAACCCTATTGAGAATAACCATACAATACTGCAACATGTGAGTGCCACGTGAGCTGTTATAAGGAATTCTCTTCAGTGAGATCAATCAATGTCTTGTTCCACAACCACCAACACAGCAGCCATCTCCAACACTGCACTCTGAACGTGCGACCTCATTCTGGTGAACCATTACGGGAGTAATCTTCGACCCCTGATAATCGGAAAAACACACCAGACTTCCTGTCATCAGATGATGCAGACAGGATGGAACCACACAGTGTTAAAGTGTCTCCTAAATATTACATTATTTTCAAACTTAATACGATGTCAAGCTAGATGGACTTGAGGTTTTTGAGGGCACACTCAGAGCTCGAGGTTATTGCAAGGGCTGGAATTCCTAAATCAGTTGTCCAGAAAGTTGGTTACATATATTTCATATGAATATCAGAGCTAATATGTATACTTGTAAGTATTACAAGATCGTCGAGAAATATACTACAGACCAAAAATCAAAGGTTCTCTTTAAAAAAAAATATGTAGAAGAATAAACAAGCATCATCATCATCTAGACTTATATAATATTTTCTTCACATCTAGAAGCTCAATGACCTGTTTTGTTGAATAATAGGTGTGGCAAGAAGTTTTGTTGCAGAGAATGATAAGGATATAAGGAAAACCACTGTTATTCGATTTCAAAATCATAAACATGGACACTCGGAAAATACTGTTTCATATGGGACTGTTCTAACATGTTTAAGGTTCAATGTTCTTCCATATCATAATATCACTATAGAATTACACTTTGAAAGAAGTGACAACAGACACATGAAAGATTACTTTGTAATCCCAACACCAGAAACATGTGTTCAACAAGGATGTTGATTTGTTAAACATGCTTTCACAATAGGATATCAATTCCATTTCTCAGAACTTGGAGAGGGGTGGAGTGAAGCATTTCATTAAGGGTAAATCCTCTGAAATTCATCTTGGGGAAATATGTCAATATCAATAGCAAGTTACCTTATTTTATTGGAACTAAGTTGTACATGAGTTCTACATGTGTATTTGAGGGACTTAGTGACAAACTACCACCATGGCATTGATTCATATTTTCCACAATTCCCAATTACGATTTTGCGATGCTTGATTATATAAGATCAATACGATAGCCGATGATCCACAAATTATTACAGTCTCATTACCTGACTATTACTTTGTCAGACGATGATATTAGCTCAAGTTGGAGAACGATGACTGAATTTGATATTGCTTGTTACCGTCAACTGTTGAATGGTCATATTGATTATGCTTCCTTCCCGAATCATCTTCATGGGCTTCTGTTACTCAAGTTTACTATCTTAAGATTCATTACAAAACCGTTCGAAAACTGAAAATGTGCTTCATTAAGTTCAACTAAATGATGCTTTATCGAAGCTTATAATAATTGAAATATAAATAAGTGATATGATGAAAATTGATTTTAAAAAATTCAGTTTTTAATCTCGACTTGAACCCTCTATTGATCCTACTTAGCACTAAGTTTTGCTCAAAAATGGAAAATCGATCGTTATCGTGAACTTCATATAAAGAAACAAAGAAAACGTTAACATTTCAATAAAAAAAATGTAACTTTTAGTTTTTAGTAGTTTTAGAAAATGTAGATAATTTGTTAATTTAGATGCTTTGTTGAAAAAAATCCTCTCTCCATTGGAAAATGATAAATAAATGATAAATATTATATATATACCGAAGAAGTCAATCACATCAATATTGCTTACATTTTTAATATATGGAAATCCATGACATCTTTAATGGGGTCAATTGATAATCCATATTGTGGATTATTATGGGTGAGAAATTTAGAGCTTAGAAATATAGTATTTAATAATTAGTTTATTACCATTGAAGTGCATATTGAAATAAATTAATTCCAGAAAATGCGAAAAAAAAATGCGAGGGGACCGCCACAACCACTTTATGGGTTGGTCACGTTGTTTATTTGATCCTTCACGAAGAACAAGAAATGTAGTATTTTTTTCTTTCATATCCATGTCCTTATGTCTTAATGTCCTAATGACCTGTTTTGTCTAAGGAATAAAGATATAACATACTTTAAACAGAATATAATTAGCAATTATTATGTTCAACAAAGGTTCAAACAGCACTCAAATCCGGTTAGATTTCCAAGGATAGATCAGTAACTGAGTTTCTATCGAAAATCGATGGAAATAATTACTGTAAGAGTAAAGGGAATGGTGTCAAATGAATCATTCATGCACAGCAATTGTAAATGAAATGATTTCACAGACAAATTGTCGAGTACAAAGCAAGTGTGTGCGAAATCGTTACGGCTTCATCAGCATTAGAGATCTTTCTATCACACCTCCAATGAACCATAAGCAGTAACTTCATTAAAGTTCTGAAATTTGTCTTTGATCTGAAATGTGGGACCATGATGGCAAGTATGTTTAATTGTATGCCTAAGACGATGTTTCTACTACCGAACAAGCCTAGATACAAGTGACTCATGGGAATCTTTTCTTCTGTCTTAATCTCATGAAAATCCAGACCAGTTATTCCCATTCAATGCTACAGACTAATGAACTAAGTGGTACATTCTCGCACATAAAACTGCACTTAAATCTCCTTGAATCTCTAAAACATGAACATTACGTTTCTGAAAACAAGTTAAATGGAAACATTGACAAATCAAACCTAATTTAACGCTTGAAATAGCTAACTCCAATTTCAATTTAATGTTCTAAAACGTTTTAATAATTAGTTGGTTTTCATCTTACAGAAAGCACAAGATGTATTTTTAACGTTCTCATATTGCAGTTGTGTCGACAATGGAGAACTGTCGCATGGAAGTAAACCGATTTTTGCACAAACAAATAAGCTTAATTAAAACGTTAATGTAATCGCAAGAACAACAATTTGAGAAAATTTTACATATATCAGTTGAAATCAACAAGTATATGTTTTTGAAACAGTTGCATACATTATTTCCTGTTAATGACATGATTAAATAGACAATCATCCGGGTGTTATATGGCGACGAATAAATAGACTTTTTAACTAGCAAGATAAATTTTTGATCTAGTTTTAACCCCTCTGCGAAGTCAGATGCCCTCATTATTGTTTTAGATTTTCAACTTCTTTGTTGAAGAAGTGACTGTTTGAGGGAGTAATTTTTGTTCAGCTCATAACTGTGATACTATTTGTTAATCTGTGATAAAACTTAAAAGATGTTATTATTTAGCTCCCTAGATGAGCCTCTTATATGTTTTGGTCACATACCCTCAATATTTTGTTTAGATTTTACAAATCTTTCTTTCACTAGTATAATTACATTGGTATAGTTAGGGTCACACTGTATGCAATGGCATATTCTTGTAATGATCCGGCCAAGTCCCCTGGATGATTCGAATGCAAATCCTGGTGGCAATGTTGGAATATCCAGAGCTGGTACTTTTGCTTTTATTTAAGGGCAGGGTTCGACTTCACCCTAAAACATTACAAGCATTTAGGATAAACAATCTATTACATTTGACCACTATTGTGTAATTAAAAAAAGTCAGAGCATGACCTTCAACTGTATGCTTATCAAGCATTTAAAGGATATAAATATAAAAATATATTCGACATTTGTTAATATAAATTGGTACGATTGAAGTCGATTTACTACATAATATACAGCATGTTTGCCACACGAACTTACGTACTTATTCAGAAAAGTAGTTTCATAAAAAGCATTACCTTCGTCTATCCTATCTACTACATATACAGAGGCAAGCAGACATCGTGTTATCTGTTTACTTTGTGTCTATTGTTGTATCTATTCATCTTTCCCTTGTCTGTTGATATATGTTTACACTGACCTCTTGTCCTGTAGGTCAGTCCGAATCCAGTATATGGGTGGAGGCGCGCCCTATATAGATCTTATTACCTGGGTCAATATTTATATACCTTGTTCTGTTTTCATAGGATATGACTGGAAGTTTGGTTAGAGCATGTTAGAGACATTGATACGTGTGACCATATTATATACAGATGACAGGGGTAACATGTAAACCTTTAGTCTTACACGCCATATTGTTAGCACACGTTAGAGTTTCTTTTGGAATTAATTAATTTTTTTAATGAAATTCCTTAATAAGCCGCATTTACTTTTCATAATTTGATCATCTATCACCATTTATTTCACTCTTGTCGCATATAAAACCATCCTATTTGATTTAACGACATTACTTGTTTTAAGCATCATTTCCACAATCAGTTTCAGTAGGATCGCATGTACTTAGTAACACATCTTTAATCATAATGCAAAGCCTGGAAGATATCTTTTATATCATACACATTGTGATTATGATGGGATCGTTACTTGTCATGGCTTCTGCTTTTTGTAATTGAAGATAAAAACTTTTACGTAATCAAGCGTACTTCAACTATTTTTATCATCAACTAGCTCATTTGCGAATTAGAATAACTGACGCGTACGTCGTCTTACAATAAATGAGACTTGAGTATAAAGATCAATGTTAACATCGTAAATTACCTGAAAAACAAGAGGTAATGTTTCTTTCTTGTGTGTCAATCATTCTTTCAATTGTGGAAAAATGCAGTTACAGCCTCTGATTAGTAAAACTTTCTTCATAATTGATATAAGATTGATAAGAGAGTCCCGCACGAGAAGATTGATATATTTTCCATTTGAGTATAAAAGGTAATGCATATCACATGAGTGAAATTGGCCTCGATAGTAGGAACTCTGAAGCTTACACAGCGTAGATTGAAGTACGAGCCTTAAGAGAGAGAATAGACGCTAAGAGTCATTCATATTGTGCCAAGTTTTTTTGTAGAAGTAGACAGCTGATGCAAGAAATTGCTCATCTTCTTTACACCAAACTGATTCGTTGTTTGCTTAAGGTCCTCTATAAACATCTTCTACTTTGTGATAATTGAAGCTAGAAGGTTTTGCGAAAGCTGTAATTAGTCTATGTAATTTGATATGGGATGTGTTCAGAAGGTACACGGAGAACAACCATGACTAATGTTTAGGTGGATTGCTTTGTAAAACAGAGAACGTCATGACTGATGAATGATTTGACCTGCACCAATTGCTACGAATTCAAAAAGTCTAAGATCAATGGTAGTCTATGACGATATACAAAGTCAAGCAATATGTTTATCCTTGGTGAACCATTTCATCAAACATTCATGTCAATTATTTAGTATAGAAAGAATAAAAGCAAGTATGATTGTGACATTATAAAAAAAACCCAGATTAACAAAGTATTACAAAGAAGTTTTTACATGTATATCATTGAGTTTGGTACAAGCCCAGAGCCTCATAACTCATAAGATTCTGAGAAATCCTGCATCTAGTGCTTCCAAAACCAGAAAAAGGTCTTCAACAAGATATCCTACCTTTAAATGACGACATACCATTGAGCAATATTTTGAAATAAATTTAGAATAATTGTATCATCAATAAACCATTATATAATTGTCCCTGTTAACCACATCGCTATAGCATATGCTGTGTACAGTTCATACGATATAGCAGGTGTGTATCTACGTCAGTACCAAAGGACCTCCAAGAGGTTGATCTACAAGTGGTAGCCAGTGGTTAGACACAAAGGAAAGACAAGAAACACGTGTCACAAGAAACCCTGTACTACATGAATGTTTCTGTTTTCATTCCATGTATTCTTTCTTCATCAAATTTCGCACAAATATTTATCTATGTTGATTCTAAGAATCGGTGTAATTGCTAGCATATGTATTCGCATACAAGGGCTATTGTGTAATTTGACAGCTATTTTTCATCTCAATTTGAACCTGCTGAAGGAACAAATCTGAACAAACATGGAACGAAGAATAAGGAGAACATGAATGTAGGTTGCCGAGTTACTTCAATGCTTGCCCTCTGCAAAGGGTTGAAAGATTTCTATCAAATCCGTTATTGATGTAGTAATCTTGAAAGTACATTCATCATACCATTATTGCAACTCTTTGTGTTTTGAGTGAAGTTGTCACTTGTAGTTTATATCCTCCTCAGAAAATAGTAAGCAAGATGGAAACATGGAATACATGCTTGTTATCACATGTTCATGTCTTAGGGTGTTTGTGTTCAATGAGATGTGATCAAGGACATATATCCTATATATTTCGCTAGGGACATTCTCTTCTTAGAATGGTAACATATTTTGCTGACAAATATTCTTGTTGCTTAATTGTCGTGAGGAGTATATATTTAGCTTAAACTGTAATTCAATAGTGCTTTTTCAAATAAGACAATTCAACAATCTCATTTTGTTTATACATTTCATTTTAATAGATATATAGCTTCATAAATTTAGATTTAACTCTAAATGGGCATGTAGAAGTTGGTAGTGTTGTATATAGTATATGTATTTAGTATGTAGTATAAATAAATAAAAAGGGATATAAAAGGAATTAAAATAAGTGTACGGTTCTGTTTAATTGCAGCTAGCATCTTACAAAAACAAGTAAGATTTCAATTTAAGGGTTTTGGAAATCATTGGATAAAAAACTGACGCTAATTACATACCTATTTTAGTTTGTATGTCTGTAGTATTAAAGTATCAAACCGTTATCTTCCCTGCATTACAATTTGTTGGTTCATTCATCAAGTAGATTAGATTTGACTTGCAGTATATAAAAACAATTATGTTTAATTTCTCAAACCAAAAATCGGTTTTCATAAATACTATCATCAACTTGCCACTTGCAAATTTGCTGTTAAATATGGCTAGATAGTATCAAAATGTCCGTAAAGTTGGCCGATAAAATCCAGAAATATCAGGCCAAAACCTTAAACAGGAAATAATGCCATTAATGGCCACACAACACGCAAAGCTAAAACTCTCGGTTGTCCATAAACGCAATGAGGAAATGAACCAGATTAACTAATTGCTAATTTGTGAAATGCAATCAGTCGGAAAGATCTTAATCGCTACGCGTTAATTTATTAAACAATTTGCTGGACTCACCATTCTACTTCAATATCAGTACATCAATAACTTTCATTCACTCGGTTAATATCATTTAACTATTCACTGATTGGCTTCCTACCACAAGTGTGTTCAACTATATGTTCTTCATGTTAAATAATTCAGCGAATTCAGCACTGGCAATGATTAACATGAATATGTATTACATTTTCCCGGTTCACGTTGTACTTCAATGTAGTTAAACTGACTTACAACATATTAAAACATCAATTATTGCTTCGAAAATGAACTAACATAACCTCGCTTCATGTAGTTATTACAAAGAATGGAAGGCAAATCAAAGTAGTTTTTCTCTGCCATGTAATCACACTGTCACAAGAATCGATAGATTGTTTCGGGAACCAGGCATATGTGGCACCTTTCATTATAAGAATCAAATTACGTGTTATTGTAACAGAAAATGAGTGGCATGTTATGGGATTATGGGAGGTAGAATCTGCGATGAAGTGATTTTATCCTTTTACAGTTCTTCTTGGTAAACCTCAAGCGTGATTCTCGGTGATGGCAAGAAGGGTAAGGAGTACATATGTTTTACATCTCTTGTTTGTGTCACTATTCTAAGATCTAAACAAACTTGGACTAACCTTGATGTATTAAACACTTCCTTAATAATTGGTTTGCTCTTTACCAATGCGTTTACATGTAATGTCTATGTCAGGTCAAAGTCGCTGCACTACAGGTTCCACATGATATCATGTGCCATTCTGAGACCCGATGGCACCAACTTGACTTCTTGCCCTTAAATCACATCACGGAAGTTTAAAAGCAAAAGTCACGTTCTGTATTAGGTTCCCATTTTCATTAAGTTTAACGTGGCTAACTCTTGACAAAGAAATCCTACATGGTGATAAATTATTGCAAAGATGAAGACCGAATTGATTTGTCTACTAACGATCAATGCTGAGGCGATAAAATGTCTGAGGTGCCTGATGTGGAATACGGATGCTCAATTAAGATATCGTTGGCATTACATCCACGATGAGTTACAAAACACTGTTTGTACGTACAGTTTGCAAATGTGCTATGTAAAAAGTCTATACAGTGATTTGATAACAATTTTTTCATCAGCCATGCGACTTTCCATTGATGTCAATTTGTATGGTTTCGCAAGGTATCACTTTCGACTGTGGAAGTTCCACAAGGCGACGAGGCATTACAGTAAATGTTTTCCACAATAAACTCTTCAGGTTCTGCAAACTTAGGCATTCTTACTTTTAAAGCATAACGATGTTTTTCATTCCAAAATGTTCACTAAAGAATAAAATTCGAATCATACCAGATGCTATCATCTGCAAGATTAGTACTGAGTGTAGAAAAGATCAATCTGAATATCCAAATTGAATACCTTTAGTACACTTTCTTGAATAATATCATTAACAGGATTTTTTTCTCCAGGTGTTATGATTGCCAAAAACATAATCCGATACATTAATATTTATAAGACCTGACGATTTGTTAGTTTGAATACTCCGTTAAACATTCCATTTGTCATTTATTGATCCACTGTAATTAAATTGTGTCTATTAATGAGTTTGAATTAGTTTAAGCTGATTCAATTTTCATCGATTTTGTCGCCATATTCGAGCTTGTCAAGAGTTTTCCGAGTGACTTATAATCACGTTGTCATATGCAGAGGACGACTCGACATTAACACCAAATGTAAAATGTCAGTATACATATATGCATGGTTTCTCTCTCAACAGAGGTAGATCAAGTCATAAAATGTTGAACCTTTATTCGAATTAGGAGCTAAGTTTAGGGGCTAGAAGGTGAGAATCCTGATTGGATGCAATAACTATAAGTTAAGCAATCGGGGAAGCAAGAACTACCTATTCCGTGCGAGAAGAGTTTTCATTGGCTGAAACTTTGTAAATGGTTTATTGTGCAATTTTTGGTCGATAAGGGCAAACTGTCGATGAAGGCATGCACGTTTTTCGTTATTGACAACTTACTTTTAAAAAGCTTTTAATGCCACCCGGGATGAAGTGTAGTAGTAACTCTTTAAAATCATGAAATAAAAAAGATATTTGAGCTTATACAGTGTAAATAGAAACTAGGGTACTGATAGCTTAATTTTATATTCAAGATATTACACGGCTATTCAGTTCGTTAATCATGACAAATCAAATTTCATTTAAAGTTTTTTCTTATCTATCAACAACTTCATAGAAGTTACATGATCACTTTATCACTAATCTAAAACGCGTATTTAATCATTAACGCATACGCATAGGAAGAAATTATATATTATTCAATAGCTTCTTGTGAAACTCTAATCAATGGTTGTAGAATAGTGTATAAAATATTAATATGTATCTGTCTAGCATAACTAGCAAATTCCTGAATGAAGCCTTTTTAAAATGCAGATGTCTATCTTATTTTCGTACGTAAATCAATAAATACACTGCATTTTTACGCACAACGCCCAAGCTGACATTTCATCCTGACCGGAGCTCTATATCAATTTTAAATGGCTAAACTGAAATGGTCTAACAATAGCCAATTGTTCAAATAAATGACAGAACTCTACCAGATGCCTGATAATTTTAGTGAGTCACTCGCAGTAATGAAGCAATTTTTCAAAACCTAATTGTCATGACAAGAAATTCATCGGCGTAGAAAGCAATTTGTTTACAATTTGCAAACTCGGATTTGTCCAAACTCGGTAGCAACATCGTGACGCCCATTTCATGGTGGTCGGAAGCTTGATAAATACGAAACAATATTTGAAATGGATGTATGCTTAATTGAATCTATGGACACTGTAAGACAGTAAAATAAGTGTACCAACACTTCAGATTGTTAAGTGATATATATGTTGTAACCTGCTGCTAAGGAGCAACTGGGGAGAGAATTTTCATTGCTATTGTACTATCAAACTCTTATAAAGACACCTGGAAGGAGTGTAGTAATAACGCTTTAAAATCATGATAAAAATGATATTAGAGCAAAATTAATTTAGGGTACTGATAGCTGTACGTTTATTACAATATATTACACTGCTATTCAGTTTGTAACCCTGCTATTGTTGACGATGTTCAACTAAAAGTCTAAAATAATACAGTAGTCAAATCAAATTTCTTTAAAGAAAGTCCTTATCTTTAAACATCTTTAAAGAAGTTTTATCATAAAATAAGCACTAATTCAGAATGCGTAATTAATCATTAACGCATACAGGAAGAATATATTGGCTATCAATATATATTATTCAACAGCTTCTTATGGAACTATGATGAATGATTGTAGAGTTATTGACAAAATACAAACGAGCATCTGTTAAGCATAACAAGCAAATTGCTAAATGAAACCTTTTTAAAATGTCTTATTATCGTACGTAAATCAATAAATACTCTGCAATGTTACGCACAACGCCCAAGCTGACATTAATTTTGATCCTGACCGGAGCTCTATATTAATTTATAATGGCTCAAAAGAAACGATACACACATAAGGTCTAACAATAGCCAATTGTTCAAATAAATGACAGAATTCTTCCAGATGGCTACCGATTTTAGTGAGTCACTCGTATTTATGGAGCAATTTTATAAAACCTAATTGTCATGACAAGAATGAAATCGACGAACATGTAATTTATTTACAATAATTTTCAAACTCGAAATTGTCTAAAAAGTAACAACATTATTTCACCCAATTGCATGATGGTGGGAACTTGATAAAAACGAAAATGTTTGAAATGGAGGTATGATAAAAGAATCTATTGGTACTGTAGACAGTAAAAAAACTTGTACCTACCAACACTTCTGTTTGTTGAACGTCTAACATCAAACTAAATCAACAACATCTTATAATATAACCTGGAGACATCATATGTATCATACTTGATTTAAACGTTGTACCCGAGAGAAGCACGTTGTGGTTTCAGAAAGTGTTGGAGCTGTAAATTAACCTCGATTGATGAAATATAAGGTTTCGGATTACTACTATGTATGGCTTTGTCCGTACGAAAGAGAAATATTTGCCATATGTAACAATTACAAATCAATCGGTCGTACACTGAGCTTTAAAAGGAAAATGTTTCAAGATGTAAAACAGCAGCATGAAGTCGCTATTTTCATGCAAGTTAAAGCAACTCGTTCACTCTAACAGGGTTAACATTGCTTCAATTTGGGTGAAGTCGTATAATATAACCTGGAGTCACCATATGCATCATACATTATATAAACGTTGTACCCGAGAGAAGCACAGTGCCACCTTGAGGTTTCAGAACGTGTTGGAGCTGCATAGAATTCTCCATTGTCGTAAATCTTTGCCATTTGTAACATTGCAAATCAATCGGTTGTACACTGAGCTTTGAAATGAAACTCTTTCAAGATGTAACAACTAGAAGAAGTCGCTATTCTCTTGCAAGTAAAAATCACTTGTTCAATCTAACAGAGTTAACAAGAGACACATGTTTTCCATTTGAGCGAATCGTTCTGCTTCTTGCCAACATGGATTCAGAGAATGTGGTAACCTTATGTTCATGAAATAAGTGATATTATTTGGAACATCGATCCTTTCACAAAAAATGCGATAAATATTGTTATTTACTTTTATAAAAACCAATCATGGTAGTAAGTCCAGGATCAATTTATTAAATCACCACCACGTGCACATCTCCTCACATCTCTTTTTCGAGTAAACAGAAACATGAGCAATGAGCAAATATGTACCCATGTACATATATTTCCCCATATATATTTCACGACAAATGTTCCCCCTACTAGAAAATATGTTATCTGCATGATAACATATATTCAAGGTGACAGTGTAAATGACGCAGCACCTCTGACATTTCCGGTTAAGAACATTTTCTTTGCATGCTATTTTTGCACTTTTTCATATTGTTTTTATGAAAATATTTTTTTCTAAATATCTGTCATATATTTTGCATTCGTAATTGTCTCTTGCCCAATGTTGGCATTACTTGAATTAGATACCATGTTAAACTATCAGCTTGAAAACATAATGAGACACGTCAGCACAGATTGACATGTGTTTAACGTAAATGGTACAAATTAGCAGTTGCAGAAATATATATAAGTTGGAACCAAGAAACTGACATTGCATTATTACTCCTCGGCTATGACTAAACCTGATAAGGTCATCAGGTTTACTTTTCAGTGAGAGACTAGCTATAATGGTTCAGAGGATGCTTAATGTTTATTTCATCGAGTGTCATGAGCAAAGTTGCATCTGGTATTTGGAAAACTACATTAAGTATTCTATTCATTACATGATGTTTTAATGAAATATGTAATTAAAATCACTTTAAAACTGGAAAGTAACTTCGATGTGTACACATGGTTGAAAGTAGTTCCGGCACCTGACCAGTGATAATATAATATATCGTCACTGGTCACAGTTAAAAATAATATATCGTCACCGTTGCCTGTTGATAAAACCCAGTCTTTCATCGCTGATCATATAATAAACTGTAATATTCATGGATTGTAATTTTATAGAGAGATATTTCGAAATACTATTCAATCACATTCCCAATAACCGTAATGATGTTTGACAATCACCACTTTTCTCAATCAATACATTTAGTATTCTACAGAGAGGTCAAAGGCAAAATATATAGTATTTTAAAACTTTTGCTTTCTTCCTCGCATGACTTGTTTCGATGTCAGTTGTTATCAAGTAATTGCCATGTCAGAGACCTTGGTCTGCTGCTCGTTGAAGACATGGTTGTTAAATTGCATTTTCCTATCGAATTTATTGATAGTTTGTCGAAGTTTGCTGCAGAAGTGTTCTTAATTGATAAATTCATTAAAATGTTTTGTATAAGATATATCATGTGTCTTTATTCATTACTTCTCTCTAAGTGTTCGCGACGTATGTGTCTTTATTCATTACTTCTCTCTAAGTGTTCGCGACGTATAAGATTATATCATATACCCACGAGTGAGTCGAGAGAAATTAAACGAGACAAGCGCTTGACAATAAGCTTCTGGGACTATTGTGGAAGTTAATTTGTGTAAGAGTTTTGCCACATAGTTGAAAAAGACAAGCAAAATTCTCTGGAGACTTGACACTCATAAGTTCATTTTCTCAATAAGTCGCAGGTTATCTCGTGCAAAGGAGAGTGACATGTGACAGCACAATAACACCAGACATTAAATGTGCATGAGTAAAGGTTCATGTTCAAAAGTTTTGAAATATAAATTGTTGACATTTGCAATTTTTATTTGAAGCCGTAAATAATCTTTTTCCAGATAACCTAATAATATAAATAAAACATTGTGAATCCCTCATTGACATTCTTTATAAAGTCAAGCATGATTGGCAAAGCTTTTCAATTTTTATTAAATAACAACACCAAATCCCAATATTGACTTGCACTTCCTTCCATATCATTCGTCACTACTGGTAATCAATTGTTATGCCATTTAGACTGTTTGTTTGAACTTTTGCCGTGGGGACCGAGAACAACGTTTGACAGAGGATGAATCAAGAGAACAATTATATCAGGTCATGTAACGTATTTACCACAAAAGGAGGTAAAAGGCAGAAAGGTACTGACCGTTTAGGAAAGGAATAACGCACCTTAAAAAAACGTCAGTAAGGCTTCACGCAACAGCAGTTTGACGTCATGGACGTTTTTAAAAAAACTGACGTCAATGGTCAAAATGAGAAAACCTATTTCAGTTATAATTTTTACAACGAAGTAACTCGGTCAGAAGTCATTTCCCCCCAAAATGCATATTGCACTTGTATTTCTTAATCTGAAAATGCAATGATATAAAAACTACCTCTTCGAAATTAGAAATAATGTCAGCATAACTTCCTTAACAGCCGTACCAAGTGGCTCCATAACCTTAAATAACGGAAACATTAACCTGCACTTGCACCAAAAATACTAGTGAAAATCTACGTTGAGGTATAAGAATTCCAACAGTCAGGTAACAAAGCTTGAAGAATCAAAGTGAATGATCTGACAGAGAATGGCAGGTGTGACAGGTAGAACTCTTAACATTCCTTACATTGCCTGTTAAAGTTTTCAGTCGAACGAAACTAATTACATTTGGGAATAGCCCAGATAAGTTTGTTTAACATGGAAACGGGCTCTACAGAAACATACAGGGTAACTCCTGTTGTAATTGATGTTTCTTCATGGCGATAAACGTCTTCCAAAAATAAGGACTAAGCAGAGCCAATTCAGATGATGTAAAATAAAATATACATAACGTCAACACTTCTGTTTGAAATATGACCAATCCAGTACTTTTCATCGTCATAAATATAATTTGGTAAATTGTCTCGTTTCATACACTTTTTGTGTTTTCTTCCGAAGTGAGTAAACGTGTGACAGATAGCATCATGATCACCATATGATTGTTATTGTATATTCGATAAGGCTAACATGTCTTCTGTAAATTATTAATTACTATAACCAAGTGTTTGTTTAAGGTCACTCTTGGTACACAAACCAGATGTACGTCACGAGTCTAAACGTTTTTGTCTGCAATCTACTAACCACATCTCTTGACTCAGTCTTAACCCTACTTGTCAGAGAATACATGTACAGATCCCAGTTCAATCCAAAATTAAAACAAAACAAGAGAAAATGTGGAACATAACATGTGGACATTCATATACTATACATAGTTTGTTTATCAAAAGTCTTGAAGGATCTTTTTAATCATATACATTTCCAAAAAATTAAACATTCATATCATTTATGCATTTATGCAAAACTATTCGTGCACGTCTTTCAATTCAAAATGATATGTTATAACTTGAATTTCTTTATAATGTACCTGCTTAATTGGAGCATACTATAAGCTACGAATCTAGATTGTATATAAACATGACGTTATGTTTTGTATGTTATTAAGATATATTTGTACATACTAGGTAAACCCTTGTGATTGAAGATAATCATTGTAAGTCAATCAATCAGTTAATCAATGCTGATGGAAATACTAACAGTTACATATGCAGATTTGCTGCAATGATTAGTAATATGGAAAATACAAGACATCATAAAACATCTGATCAACGAAACGAAAAAAAACCTTTGCTGTCTGACTCTGGGTAAATATACATTTGCCATATCTTCCAACAAAACCAGCATGAATTAAGACTTCAGTCACTCCCAGCAATGCGGAATCGATGCCAAGGTAACAAGCAGAGAAGTCTGTATAAGTTGCTGTTATGTGGAATCGGAATTTGAAGGGGAATCCCCAGATGCTGGATGCAACAGCTGTTATAATGGTAGAAATGTCAGCATGAACTGGTTCTGTATCTCTGTACAGACAGGGAGTATCTTGTTTAGGGAGGAGTAGCGTTCAAGAGATCACTGATACTTAACTTATCTTGTTGCAACATGCTTCAACTAAGATCTCGAGGTTTATGTGAGCACAAATTGGCAGCAATCTTGTAGAGTAGTATGGAAAATCGTTTTGAAGCATGCATATGTTTATGCCTTCACACTTTGGGAAGAACGTGAATACAACATCAAACTGTTGTTATTTTTGTTGGTTTAAAAAAAAAAAAATTTGGTCAAACATTTCCATATTGTTCTATCCTTCGCCATCGTCAAAGTATGGTACTCTTCTTGTCCATTTATTTGACTTGCAAATGAGAAAAGGATGATAAGAATAGATCATGACCAAAATCAATTTTACCAATAAATTGAGGTGTATGAAGGAAATATAAAAATGAATCTCATATCATCGAATTCCTAATGGTTTATATATCATTATATCACCATTGCCAATGGATCCAATGCTATCCTTGGTCATGCAAAGCCATAAAAACTGTTCTTCAATTGCGTGAACATGAAGTCCGAAATCGGGTGCCATGTTATGACACTTCGTTTCGAGCTCTCCGTTATCACGTTTTGATGATGCTTGATTATAATCTTGGTATTTCTCTCGAACGCAAATATGATTTATCATATGAACTCAACACTTCCACATCTTTGCAACAGCGTATATATCGCTTGTGACATACAGGGCTGAGAAACCAGCAGGCGAATAAGACACTCGTTTATATCCCTGCAGATTCCCGCTTCACAACGTGCCAGGAAAGAAAAACAAATGCTCCACACTTGTCCGAGATGCCGATCTCTTATTTACTGTTTCACGCAATAGTCTTGCTGTGGTGATCTATCACTGCCTTGTTCCCAACAGAGTTTTCTTGATAATTTGATTCTTTGGTGTTCCATCTCAAACTGTAATCTCTGTACGGGCGCTGTTAAGCCAGGTATCTTCATTCATCTTGTTATCAAGTCTCTTTAATGTTCTCTCGACCAGAACTCAGACAGGCAACATGGGCTACTGTGAGTAGACAGTCGAGAATAGATTTCAGGAGACCAACGCCAGAAAATCAGTGATAGGAAAACTGAGGGAAAACAATGACTGTAAATATTTTGATAAATATATTGTAAATATTGTCAATTTCACATCTCGACATCATATAACCAGGATGTAGTATACAATCTTAAATAATTTAGTAGTTCTAACCCGAATGTATATAAATATATTCCTTGTGTCATCATCGATTTTACAAAACAGAAAACGTCAATATAATAAAAACCTCAACAAATACTTTGTTCAAGCAGACAGTACTAGTCTAGTAACATATTCGTCACTGACGCACATAATGGGCCATGAATGGGTTAAAACTGTTAATATTTCTTGCTAAAACTAAGATGCTCAATTATCAACATTCAAACAAATTAGTCGTATTCAGCGGCTTATAATTTACCACAAGTTCTCGTTGAAATTGCGACAAAAAGCATAACGCTGGATCAACATCTGCAAGGTTTAAAGTCAATTAGGCAAAGAAGATTAAATCAGCGTTGAGGTCGCACAATGTAATAAGATAGATGGGATGTCAATATGTTGCCACAACTTTTCCGACCTTCCTCATTCTAATATTTGTTTAGTCATCAATTACAGTTACTGTAATGGGGACAGGTAATTGAAGGAAAATATTGGGGTTTAATTAAAAACCTTTCTGGTCACTAATTAGGATAGCTGCAGTGTTGACTTCTACACAGGAAATGCTCCGGGGATGTTAGCGATCCAGGGGTTTGGTAATTTGCAGGTCTCTTGCTGCATCAGTCCAATTAATATCAGCAAGGTGAATCCATTGAGTGATGTGAAACGTCAAAACAAGACATCAGGTAACACCAATGGTTCGGGTAAGGTACACTGATTGCAGCTTCATTTACGTCAATTTTGTAGCTCTTCCAGGGTTACATATGTAATACTGTTGGCATTAATTGAGCATACCATGGAAATGTGTCACAGTTATATATGAGGATCCCAAAAGAGCCATTGGCTCTGTAGCTCATCAGGCTTCATATTCACTTTTGTTTTAGTGTGTGGTCAACGCGGTACCCCCTTAGTAGGGGCTATAGGGTCACCAAATGTTTAATTTAGAGTCTCAATTATCTGAGGAATATCTACAACACATTTCTAGACCTTTTGCTTCTGGAAAAGAAAATGATAATATGTGTTAAGGGTATGGCCCCTGTTGCCCTTAGTTGGGCTCACAGGGCCATCGAAGCTATATATTTTAATTCTCATTAGTCAAGAAAACTGCACACACAGTTTAAACTTTCTAGGACTAACGCTTCTGCAGGGCGTGGCCCCTGATGCCACTATATGGGACCACAGGGCTGCCAAAGATATAAATTATAATCCTCGCTAACCAAGATTAAGAAGTCTGTACACAAAGATTCAGCTTTCTAGGCCATATGAAGATGAAAATAGTTTTTAAGGGTTTGGCCGATGTAGCCCTTATTTGAGGTCTGGATGGACAGACAGATGGACGGACGCCTGACACCATGTTATGCAAAAAGCCCATCGGTCCTTACAGGGCTAATGAGCTAAAAGTGACCTTTAGTTATCAAATGATTTAATACATGATTTCATATTTTCAAATGATTTACCTTTTAATTTGTTCATGAGCAACATAATCTTGCAGAGGTAAGTGAAAAACACCCATAAATTCAAACGTAAATGCAATAGCCATCTTACTTCCTAACATCAATGATGATGTGAGTATAATGCACTCAGTAACATATGAGGAATCGTATGTTAATGACAGCAAATTTAAATGTCTGTCGTTGTATGTCATATGTGAGAGGACCTGAATTTTTACTTCTGTCCAATTCATTTAAACGTTGATTCTGTTCATGTACTGCATCTTGAAGCTACACTATTAAAAGACCTTGGTGAACATACTACCAACATGGACTTGAATTTGATTCGTTCAGACTAGGACAATCAATCAATACTCTGTTCACCATCCGTTAATCTCCTCATTAATTGTAATTAAGAAAAACGTTTTTATTTCAGCCTTAATATATACGTAAGTGTAGGAGTGTTCAGATTTCCGTCATGTTATCATGGTATATTCAGTTTTTCCTTGTAGTACTTTGGGAAGGTCCTGATTGACGCGTGGAACATTCTGTGCAATTAGCGCATTAATTGACAATAAGGTGACAGTTAATAATTGATGTAACCTTTACTGTACCTGTACTAATTGGTACTATTCCAATTTTTTTTTTTTTTTTTTTTTTGGTTTTGTTATTAGTTGACAATATACTAAAAGTTATCCTTTAGAATTTTAGAAACATAGCATACGCTTTTTCTCTCAAAATAATTAGTTACCTTGCATTTTGTCAGATGTGTTGATGCCATTTAATTTTCATCATTTCCTGAACACAGTTGACCAACTTTGTCAAAAGCGGCTATCTATTTTGAACGTAGCTTTACACTGAAGGATAGTTGAATAGCTGCACTGGTAAATTTATAGTTTATTCATAAAATGAAGAGCTTGAATACAAACACTTTATTGACGTCAAAATTGTAGTCTACACAGGTGGAAATAATCTTAATCTTCATAACTTCTTATTGATAAAATTCGGTATTTGTTTCTAAGTCAAGTTTCATCCATTTTCAAAAAGACAAAAACATATCCCTCTTCATTCACAAATGGTTTATTGTCTATGAGGCAGAATGTGAGTTTTTCAAAAATTCATTGGACTTCGACATAATGTTAATATTTCCTATTTCCTGTAGGAAACCTATTGTCTAACGCATCCTGGGCAGATGAAAAGGAAATACACTTCCTCTCCCGACGAGGAAACGGTCGAATGCACACCTTGAGCGAAAGAGGTGTACCCCATGAATGTTCATGCTCGGGACATTAGTCAAATTCTGTTAAGAAATAGCATTTATGAAATTTGATAATTTTGATAATTTGAATCCTATTTTTTTTAAATCGGATTTGCTCAGAATCAAAGGTTCAATCACTGCAATTGTAACCGTGAGCATATTTGTTAATAAAGATGGAATTGTTGTGTCTATTTTTAAGTGAACATATATTCCTTACTATCTAGTTCTTCTCACATATACTTCGAGAATGACAAATTTATTCCAAAATTACTATGAATACTGGAATATAGATTTGTAATGACCTTTTGAATGTATTTATCTAAGTTTATTCATATAATTCAAAGATATCATGAACATGAGGTACATGAACATGTTACGATTGGTTACTGTTACATGTACATAAATGACATGTCATATGTGATACGTTCATATGCATAGTATTATTCAAAAAATGATGCATGAGGTACAAGTACATGTAACGAAGGGTAAAATGCGTCAAAATGACATGTGTTGTTATGTAACAAATAGATTACATAACGTGTACATCTTACATAACTCGTAAGTAAATATGACACACTGTACTTGGTACACTGAAAAGAAAACCAAACCATAGATCATATCAATGTTAGAAATGAGAAGCAACCAAACTTCTTCATTCATGGTCAAAACGAAACTATTTCCAGGATATCATAAATTTAGGTTTAATAGGTTTATTGGTCAATTATGTACCTTGCTACGAGTTAAAATCTGAATTTATCACATCATTAAATCCATACACCAAAACTAACTGAGAATGAGTCTTTTGTATATTATTATATTCATCATGCTTGAGATATAATAAATAATATACAGGACATAATGTTGGCTTAACTACAAGTACATACTTTATGAACATCCTTATTCTTGTTGCCTACCAAACCATTTTATCATGCAGTGAAAATATGTTTTACGTGTACTTTAAATGTCTTATTTTTTATGAATAATAAAATACCTGTAGAGTAGGTTAAAGGTCGCTTGTGCATCAAGATAACAGATATATGTTCAAGCACAAATTGAAATATTTTAAATTTTTCATCTAAACTTTAAACTGAACCTTAGCAAATGAGTTCCACGTTCCTATATTCAATACTTAGCAATGCAGTTCTACCTAAGCTTCATTATCTGCAAACTTATTTGCTCCAAAGGGAATAAATTGAAATACTTAATACAGTTTTGTACGGTCTAGCAATCTGTTATTCCTTAATAACATGGACAATATTACCGTTCAATTTCATATTTGTCACCGTGTTTAGTATAAAATTGACAACATACTAATTTAACATTTACTATTTTCCCATGAGGTATAATCTCTTAACATCACCAACATGTATGTGCACAATGATACAACAGAAAAATTTTCAATAGACGATTTATCAATATCAAGCTTAAGGTAGTAAGTGATCTTAAAAAGAATATTCTCAATTTCCCTCTGGCGCCACCAGCTCTGAGCCAAGGTGACAAGGAATGGATGAGAAAACTGTAAAACCTGATCAGAGCAGCTCTGGAGATGGTTCTTCGTGTTTGTCTTGGTTATAAGATACCTTTTCGTCCTTCAGAGTGTTTGCAGAAACTATGTGAGAGATGGTGACTTAACGTTATCTTGCTCCTTACCCTTATATATGACTTTAACGTCACAAACGTCTTGATTTGCATATTGAATAAAAAATACATCAGTCACAATCTGGATTACATATGATAAAGTTATTGGTGACACTGAATGATGGCCAAACTGTAGAATTTGATTAAAATGAGTAAAATAATTCAATATTACAGTCGTCTGAAGTGACAGACCAAATAATCAAATCCAACATCATAAGACAGACATTATCAATATCTATAGTTTGTTCACCTAATCATGTTAAAGATCAAAGACGGATGTTGATATGATTACCTACAATAAAGAACAAGTTGATTACAATAACATGTGTCAACTCAATAATCTCACGATGGCTAACATTCGTATTTCCTGAGTTAAGCTGTCTTGTGGTGTTAATACAATATATGGCGTGATGAGGTCGATATGTGCTGCGCGACGAGAAACAACGTAGATATCTGTTGATATAGAACAAGTTGAGTTTTATGCAAACTAACAAAATCACGTCCCCTGGGTCCATCATAGACCGCCCATAGGGGAGAGGTAACTCACGGTTGATCTGAAGTTTCCGCATAGAAATCATAAGACGAAGTCATCTTCGTGTCACATGTGAAATTCATATTTGTCATGCACATTCATGAAACAACAAAGCAGCCCAGTGCTCATAAAAGCTAGGTTTTACTCACAGAGTGTAAACTACATGTAGATGTATTTTTCAGGCGATGATGTCTCACGTATCTGTGTCTAACTTGATTATCTGTTGCATTTTTGCGTTTCATAACCTAAAACTGTGCATTACAGATTATTATTGATCCCAATAGATGAAATCTTATCGCAGTTATATTGCTTCTGTATTGAAATATTCAAAAATCCTCTACCTTTTTTGTACATCCACCATGAGCACACTTTTTCATTAAGCACAGGGAGTCTGGGATTGTTGAAAATATCATTGTTTGTAGAGATAAAATCACGATTCTAACGTCTCAGGACGGTTAATAAATCTCACACAGCACTGTGTTACTTAAAGAGTTTCCGAGTATTAAAATACACGCATTATGTTATCTGTTACGACTTTTGTATGAGATAACACATGGACATACCACTTCCGTGTTCCTACATCAATTCAAAAGGCAATCTGTCTCATTTGACATTCCGGAATGAGAAGCCAGCAGGTGAATGAGACACTCAATTATGTTCCTGGAGATTCCGTCCTAACAACGTGGCATCTTTATTGTTAGGAAAGAAACACATGTTCAACACTTGTAAGATATCTGGCTCTCTGATTGGTTGTAGTAGTCTAGCTACGGTTGATTTATCTATCCAGTCCATTGTTTCTGGCAATGTTATAATCAATGCCCTTGTTAAGCATGACAGTAAAATCTTTTGAAATTTACTTCTCAAGAATCCCTCTGAAGGTGAAAATAGTCTACGATGGTCTTTTCTTCCAGAATATATTGCAGATAACGATAAGTTACAGGGGCAATGTCGGAAAGCCGCTAAAAGATAATTGACGTAAGGTGTTTGCCACACACACAAATGTACACGCGATTCCATTAGGCTCTTCTGCATGGTCCGTTTCTACTGCAGATCAAAATAATGCACAGTCCTGATAGAGAATGGACGATTGTTGTGGAGCAATAATGATTAGGTTTTTCTTTCTCTTGGGCTGCTCATATATGCTATTTTGAATAAATCAATTTTGATCAAAACGTAAGGTGAAATCTGGATAACAATACCAGGAATATGTACATGTTGAGTACATGTATGTGTACATTAATTTACTTACTAAATTGTCGGAGATTAATATCTAAGACATCTAAGACATAATCTCGGAAAGTACGATGAATATCCTGTTTGAAATATGCTGAAAAGAGGCCTAACCTTTATGATTTGTAATTTCTTAACTAGGGGATACATTAATTTATGTGTCAACATTTTTAACTACCTGAAATTGAAATTGCTTTGTAAGTCCTAGTATTGACTTGATTACTTGACTGTCCTCATATTGACTAATGTTTATGATGAAACGATATGAGGTTAAAGTGATGTATCAAAAATACTTCCAAAATGAACCACCCAATAAACACTGGTGATTTATATACCTTACCGCTATATAAATGAATTGTAGCTGATTACATCACTTCATGGTAACCTTGATTAACGCTTAAACCTAAAGAGATGCAAATAAACGTTTGTAAATTACAATTATAACTGAATTATCTTATCATTATCATATTTCAGGAGCCAAATGTATTTTATTTTTGTATATTCAACTTGCATTGAGACAATGATATTGAATTTAAAAACTAATTCTGAATAAATAATCCAATATGTATTGCATTTTGGGTCACCAATTAAGCTATTAAGTGCAAAACTGACAATGTGTATAAGCAGATTTAAGAACCTGATTTTCACAAATAAACATGACTCGAAATTAAAATTAAAGCTGTTAACCAAACAGACAATTCCTTCAACTCTGACGCACACAAAGAGAACTTGTGGTTGTTAGCTGACGAATTGAAAAAAATATAACACATGTTTGGATTTGAATCGATTGGATTGCAGGATTGAAGTTAAGACAAAGAAGTAGCTTTTTGGACATTTGTCGATTTTATCTATGAGGCACAAAAGGCAGATTCAGCTGATTGTCGATCCCGAACTTTCTTTAGAGAATCACCTGAGATCAAATAAGTGAGAGTTCCAAATGACATTTTCGACCATTATCTGAGCAAAATGGTTGAATCATTGATGCCACAGCATTATAGTAATGCGTTGAATGAAATGTCAATACGATTCTCTAGTATTCTCAAATGTAGGTTTGGTCTTCAATTACAGTTACATAAATGTACACAGTAATTGAAGAATGGCATCGAGGTGTTATCAAAAAGCTTTTAGGTTATTAATCCCGATAGCGTTGACCTATTGTTAGGTTGATTTCAAAATCTGGGATCAGCTGATACAAAGGTTATTTAGAGAGGATCAATCATAACTAATGCAACAGAGGTATTGACATGTTACAAGTATCATTACCCTAATTGTCATTGTGACGTCATTTTGACGAAATCGTTTGTCTCTTACGTCAATATCTTAATGCTGCGTATTACGTCTATATTTTAAGGCACATAGACACAGAGGTTCTAAACATTGATTCTGACAGAAACTCGACATCCCATTATACTTGAAGCAAAGGTTGTTTTTATTTAAGATGGTATGAAAGTGAGGATTATCCTACATGTATCAATTGATGCATTTGGAATGTGTACCTTATTTTCGTAATTTCATAAAGAAATATTTGAATTGGTATTATTACAGAGGTACGTCAATGACAGTAAACTTTGGCAAAAGTCAGTGACGACATGTGCATCCGTGGGCACGTGCATATAAGAAATACATACAAATGCTAAATTTTATCACAAGATTTATACTTATGTTTCTATTCATATGTGTTCTTCGGGAAAACTATATTCCATTCCAAAGAAAGATTTAGCTCAGAGAAATATAGTCATCAAAGATTCTTCTTCGAAATTACAACACTAGACACTATCTTATCCATTCGTACATCTGTTTCATTTCAGAAAAGCATGCACGTATCCTAATACCCTTTCGGCATCAATTAAGTCATTATCGACATTCTAAGTAGGCTTTTACTTAATAGTTGATAAAAGCCGAGTGGAACAATCTATTTTCTGTGTATCACTCATCATCCCATAAACTCTTAATCAGAAAGCTATTAACCTTTCAGTCTTGATATCTATTTAAACGTAGGGAGGCGTGTTAAAGTTCCATTACATTATTTAACTCATATGAATTAGTGAGATCACTTTAAACCGCACACTATTCAGTAAGTTATGTATCATTTAGGAGGTTTCGGGGTATATTACATTCGCAGAGTGTAATAAAGTTTAAATTGCGCAGAACGCTGATTTTTCGTTTTCTACATTCCTTTAGGTAATGAATAATACTTATATCAATCAATAAAGCAACCATTCATTACAAAATGTCAGTTGACATAAGTTTCGTATAAAAATAAAACATCATCATTTTTCCTTCTTCAGCTTTGAGGGGATTTAACAAAATTTAAAACTGTGTTAATCTCCCGTTTTAAAATTATTTTTTATTAAACCAATGTGTGGATATTGAAATCACTTATAATATTCTGATAATTCTTTTTTTTCAATAAATGGTTTTACAATTTACTTTCCCAATTTACAATATTTAAGTACTTGATAATTGTTCCCTTATAGGAAACAAGTGTATTTGAAGTGATCTAAATGCCCATCGAATACAGAAAAAGTGATCCAAACTGAGTATTTGATAAGAACCATTTACTTACCATGTGAACAGAAACTTAAATGTGCAAAGGAACCTTAAAATATCATTTTCAATATCTTGGAAGAACATTAGATAAACAATTCTCATTTGGCACGTTTCAACCCATTACATACAGACAAGCAGACACCTAAATCTCTATCTACAAGAGTTCTGTAGCCTATGACAAAGACTGCTGAGTTTTTTCGGTCCATTATTAGACCTCGCCATAAAATTGATTTTTCCTATTTCCTGGGGGCAATCAATTGTCTATCCTATGTAGTACAACTGAATAGGAGTCATTCTTACCAAGTCGTCTCTGCTTGTCAGAGGGAAGCAGCCGTATGTACGCCTGTGGTGTATAAGGTACCAATGAATGTTCATGCTTGAGAAAATAGTCAATAGTCAAATCTGGCCAAATGTTTAGCTTTCATTTTAACGCGACCTTATCCCCGTTAACACAAATTTCAATGAGCTTTAAAAATATATATCTGGAAAGGTAATAGAAGTTAATCTAAAAAATTCTAGAATGTGCAAGAATCTTTACTGGTCGTTTTTTTGTTTTGTTTTTGTTCTAATTAAATATTCTAATTTTAACATATAGACTTTGAAATGGGTCTGTTTTGACATTTTTCCAAGATTGACAGAACTGAAAGCTTTTAGCATACTTGCACTTGCAGACATTATAACTTTATTTCACTATAATGTGATAGGTAACAGAAGGTGCTGTAACAAATTAACAATTCACATTAATGTGACATTGGACACACGATATGATGATATGAAGGAAAACCAATGTTGATATCAATTTCATGGACACAATCATCCTTTCGTGCCAAACCATAGCCCATAAAGCAGATTGTTTGGGAAAACATAATAAAATCGGGTTTAATAGGTTTATTAGCCCATCATATGCCATGATACGAGATGGAAATCAGGATTTATTACAACACAAAACTCATACACCATAACGAACTGTGATGCATTAGCTTCATTCCATAATGTCTTGTTGATTCACCGAGCTCCAGATAACATAGAACACAATGGTGGCGCATCTCGCTCATTGCTTAAATACTACCTTCTAAATTGTTGCTTTATTGAACACAAACAGAATACGTTAATGCATCGTTAACTGCAAACAAGTTTGTGTTAATAAAAGTCTATTTTATTTTTTTCTTTAAAAACAATACCAATAAAATATCGAATGGTAGATGTCTTATCTTTGGAATGACACATCAAAATTTAAAGGTATATCAAAAGTAGTAAAATCAAACAAAGAAATAAAAAAAATTAAAGTTTAACTTATGCATACTTTACCTATCAGAACATGCCAATTTAGTATTCCTAAATCGAAACATATTCAGATAAAATAGAAGGGCACAGTAGTTAATTAATCTAGTGAAGTAAATCTCTAACTATTAAAATCATATATCTCTAAGGGAACAAAGCCAAATAATGAAATTCTATAAAATGTACACATAAGTGTACTTAAATGTAACGAAATGTTTTGGGAAAGTTAATACTTATAAGTCATTTCTTAGAATGACTATTCATAGCCTGAAGAATGAACAAAATCTCAGAACATTTAGTCTCAGAAGTATTTTTTTCAATATTGACAACATTTTAGACAATTCATGTATAATAAAAAAATGGAGCCCAGAAGAAGCTTTAACATCAGAAGCTGAGCTATCTAGACTTTTCTAGACTGGGTTGGTCATCAATTATATTTTTTGGTTTTAGGGTCTGGGAGACAGACTAGCCAAGGTTAGTATACATGTAGTGCATTAAATGGTTTCAGTGAATCAACGCCGGGAACGTTTTAAAAAGGTTTAAAATTGACCATTAAGAAAAGCCGCTATTAGGGCAAAGCGCCGCTAACACTATGCCCAGGTGACAGGGGAGGGATGATGAGGCCGGTAAAACTGTAAATCCTGATCAGACAAGCTCGCAGATATCTTTCATGTTCGTCTTGGGAGTAAGGAATCCTCTCATCCTTCAAAACGTTTGCAAAACCATTTTGATGACTTTACGTGAGCTATGTGGACAATTCCGCTTTTCGCTTTAATATGTCTTTGATGTCTAATCCTCTAGAGATGAAGCTTATCAATATGGGTCCAGCATACATCCTGGACAAACTGGATTATTTACACGAGATATAATTATCCGTGACACTAATAGACGAGCAAACTATGGAATTCGATTCCGTATCCAATCCGAGAAAAAAGGCAATTTTACATGGTCTTCTGATGTTTCAAGCTTATAAATCTTATTCAGAATCGTAGGATACAGATAACCGTCATCCTTAGTATTGCTATTCTGGATGATCAAAGACAGATGTGATCATATATGATGGCTCATATTCATATTTCCTGGTTATGTTTTCCCATTTCATACATTTAATGGCGAAATGAGGTCGATGTTTTTTTCTGCGTGATGTGAATCAATTATCAAGCTATCTGTAAATGTAAAACAAGTGTAGTTATATTCCAGCTGACACAAACACTTCCCCATGGGTCGCTGATAGATCGCTCCGAGGGTAATGCGTGACTCAAGGTTGATTTGAAGTTGACTTCACCTCTTGCATAGAAATCATGTGATGAGTGCGCTATCTAACAAACACGCGACAAATACTCGCCATCACGACATGCTTGCTTTAGTAATTAACCAAGTCATTGCCGATAACGCTATGTTTTTCTCACAGCACTGGATCGATTTTGAATACCATTCTGGTTCACGCTACTATATATAAAGCTAACCTTCTGACTAGGTTGGTACGTTAACGCAAAAAAGTAAAAGTAGTTTGTGTATGACCTATGATATTAGTAATGCGCTTCAATGTCTGAGGATCCTAAATGTATATGTATAATTCATCTTTATGATTTACGTAGTGACCTTGATATGTAAGGGTTGCAAAAGATCACATTAATATTCATATATGCAATAGTTATTTTGCTAGTGTGAATATAATCACTTAAGATACACTTGTTCCGTAGAGAAATGTTATTAAAATTCCTTTTTAAAAAGTTATTTAAACCAAACAAATACACATTCATACTAGATACTAGATATATCGATATGATAAGTCATCATGAATGCATTTGTGCATTTTTGAAAGATAATATCAGATATATAAGAATTTGATACCTCATATGAAACATCTAAAACAGAATTGAGATTTCAACACTATTAACTGAACAATACCCACATTATTTTTGCCATTGACTTCTTGGTCAGCATCAGTAATGCAAAGCATTCCTCAGAAACCTGATCAAATGGGCATCACGATAAAGCTGATGACCTCGCGATGACCCGTGGCCTGGCCATTCAAGCATAACTAAAAGGTGTCCCTTTTTCTCATTTGTGTAATGAACTGAAGGAGAACATCAGTCTAACATGGGGCGCCCATCGGTTAGACATTACAGTCTCAGTGGTAGTCACTCCCTTTGACAGTAAATCACAGACACCTGAAGGAATATAAAGTACTCTAGTTCGCTCAAAATGATATCAAGTTCTTAACAGAAAGTCTGTGTGTAACCAGAGAATCTGACAATAGGAAGTATTTATTCCTTACCTAAAGAATATATTATCGTTTCAAAGTTGAAACTGTTCTCGATTATCAGATAAATGGTTACAATCGGTGATCGTTTAGTTCAATTATTATGGAAAATATAGGATATTATCATAGGATTTCATAACTCTTTTGATATTTATGACTTAAATCAATACCATGCTATTTCAAGTACATTGGATTGAATTAGAATATCTATGCAGAAGTAGATATAGTTTTGTGCCCTGCCATCGAATGTCCATCATCTTACATTTGTTACGTATTTTAATACGTACATGTTGTGCTATTTGGATTACAATGTATTTTACAGATCTACGTTTTGGCAGTGAACGGCAATAAATTCAACTCCCCTTGGTAAAGATGTAAAGATAATATTTATGAATACCAAAAACGAAAAACGTAACCACAAAATCAAACAATGAAATCTAACATGTAACACATTGGAACTTCTTTGATAGATAGTAGAATTTCAAACTTAGAGGAAACTCCTCATTCTGCTAGTAGAATATCCGTTATTTAACTGAAAACAAACAGCTAAGTTTTACAGACATATATCCTCAACGGAAGAATTTAATATCTTCATCTTAAGAGTTAACATTTAAATCGTTTCAGTTAATCAAAAGTCGTCAAATTTTAAGTTCGTTAAAGTTATTAAGGTATATATTATAATCTCCTCAGTGTAACACTTGACGTTCTTTGTCAAAGTTCAAGCTTTTCAATGTAACTTTTCATGTAAAAGTGGAAGATTCTTGATACAGTATCAGAAGTTCATTAGTTAAAGATGGGAATCTCCTGAGCTAACCGTGTGTGAGATCCACCTGCTAACCACGTGCAGGGAGGATATGCCTGTACACAGTCAATAGCAGCTCGTCTCACCTACTTCAATTAACACCTCTGTTCCTCTCCTTATTATGATTTGGGCGTTGTTTAACGGAAACCTCTGACTGCAGTCTGGTTCTCATCTTTCCTCGATACTGTTGCTGTCGGCAAGGTGTAATTGTGCGATGAGCTTTACTAATAGCGTATGTTAGACTGATGTTCAGTTTCCGAAATACATTCGTCTGCTTGACATACGTCGTTGTACAGCGATGTATAGTCTTACACACAGACGCTTGAGCATATACTTCATCCCATGGAAGCAAGTCTAGATCTGAAAGTCTGAATTGTCTGAGGCTCCTTTTAAAAATTTAATAAAATAAGATTTTTACTAAAAACAATTTCAGAGACTAAATATGAGTCTAAGCGATGTACAGTAGCAGTGGTGTGTAGGGGTAGGGTTCGGGTAATTCAAAAACGCCTCAAGAAGGTTAAAACCGCCTAGAAATCGCTGTATCCGACGGTTTTCTTGTATTATGCAGTTTTAAGGTTGAAAGCGTTCTCATAACATATCATTATATGTTATATGATACGCATTATAAAAGTTTTAGCAGATGAATGAACAATGCAGTAAAGGATCGTTAAAAGCTTTCCTAGCGCTATTACTTGGCATCGCTGCTTTATAAACATCTCGATGATAATTATGATGATGATGAAGACAAGAGACATAATGAGACATAATCATAAATTCATCCCATTTATCCTCGAGATAGTCTCGTGATATGTTGCAGGAACTCATATTAAAAACTTTTAAAAACTACATTGGCTTCCAACTCCCAAAAGACAAAACGGAAACTAACAATGATCACATGTTAACAAGAACGCAGCGTGCAGTAATAAGAGTCTATAGCACTCCACAGAGAGGGTCTTCCTTGCAACATTCAGGAGCGAGAGGAATTCACGCTGCATCACTTAACACTTAGTGGATGTCCCCCTGAGGCATAGGAACATAACATATTATGGCAATATCTGGGTAATGCGCCAAGAAGGTGGTCTGTTGCTGCGATTCCAAGCATGTAGGAACTTCACATGGAATCGCTATCAGACATCGATATGCCTTCAACAGAGCCACATCTGTTGCTGAACCGTGAAACACAATTGCGGCACAAACGAGAGCTGTTTATAAATAATTTGAGGGTTTCAATACAAAATGGGTAGGTAAAGTGCACGCTAATGTCACTGGACCTACACTCACACGTGGTTGTGCTTGTCCGTCAATAACAAGCACGTATATTTATTGTTCCTAGTTGATTCAGGCTCACGCTTCATCCTATTAATAGTATCTTTGTTGTGACCAGACGAAAAATTAAAATATGAAGTATATAATTTCAGAGGCATTCGAAAGGTGGAAAGTTGAATATCTAATAAATAGTATCATTTAGTTAACGTACATATGAAAAAAAAAATGATAAACAGTTGCTATAAAGCTAATATAAGTATGTCATAATGAAGTAACATTGCTATGACGCCTCGTTTCGTCTATACATGTATACTGATATTGTGTTCTAGAATTGCGATAACGGTCGATAGATTGCCTTAGCAGGGACAACATTTGTTGAAATTAAGAGAGATTACACTTGCTCTTTCTGGTATATTATCTAAACCTAAATTTTGTATTATCAACTTATAATATGGGACCTTAGTATATCTTTGTTAACAACTCATGCAATGATAAACTCATATAATAAACGAGCTAGATTTGCTTTACCGAAAGGATATAAGCATAATGATAAACTGCAGATCAAGGACTTATGAAAATTTTAAAACCAAAAATCAGCAACAATCGCTAAAGAGATAGTGATTACAATTCCTATTTCAATAAATTTGTCGGACCCATAGTTTACAATTTCACAAATTTAATATCATTTAATTCGAAGTGAGTTTCCTTGGGTGATTAAATGATTGACATAACTCATGTATAATTCCCAAGGTGTAATGTTTTACGAGTGAGAGAAAGACAAACTACATACGGAAACAAGCTAGACGGTCCCTTCACTATTTCTAGAAGCAAATATCGATGACAAGGGACGCACTTTCCATTTCACTGGAAATAGCTATTGGCATTAGCTGATTACATAAAGGCATATGGCCAGCTTGTTTTCAAGATATCCATTAACCCTAAATGCATCATGGTAATTGACGATAAGAAAATGCATTCGATATTTCCTTGTCAGTCATGGGAAACATTATGTAATTATATTGCAATACCGTCGAGTGAAGTTGTCCAACACGCGTCATATTTGTCAGCCATGTATAAACCCTTAATACACGCTATCAGACAGGCCTTTCATGTATTGTCACACTAACATATGATAACTTCAATTGAGATGTATCGATTCCTTTTCACTGCACAAGTCAAACTGACTTAATGGAATGGATACATCACTGAGCTTTGTACCTAAGACTGAGATGCCACTACTCTCTACAAGAGCTGAGATTTCAATTACAATGTGATCAAACGCCATCCATTAACTACTATGTCTCTGCCAACCGGTGTTGATGCACGCTGTCAGGAAACTTCACGATCTTGTAGAGAAATCAGGACCAACATGTACTGATCATAGAAGAGGTTCTACAATGATACAGACCAAGGTGGACTTATAGCTCATGAGATGTGATTATGAGTTTGAGGTATTTTTAACAGTAATGAATTAATCAATGATGCCAACAATAAAAGCAATATCCCGAATCCATTATATCCATCAACTCGTTCGTCTTTGTCACAGATTAATGATGCTTAATGATGAAATCATGATTTTGGGTAGAGGTCAAGACTTATGGACCCAATGTTTGACATGATAGACATAATTTTGTTTGATTGAGATAGAATTCTTAAAACATTCAACTGTATATTCAATATTTTGCAAAGTTTCAACCAAAATTTGGGTGTCTCTGCTCAATCGATTTACCTCACTCCATTAAGAGTTATAAGTTCATGTTTTACAGCGAGTATGTGCTTATTTAATTAACTCGACTTAATGTTGAATGCTATTTCATAGAATTATAGTCACGAGTTCAGAGAAAACGTACACTTGAACCGCAAGAAGAAAAGTATTTCGTACCATTGGTTATGAATCTCCTTTGACAAACTATTTAAAAACTTCTGGATATACCACAAGAAAGTACAAAAAAATGCTACAAGGCGTATTAAACGAACATTAACTGAATTCGATGTATAAGTCAACGCGTCCATTTCATAAGACGAGAGTCGGCGCTTGTGTTAATGAAATGATATATTTTAGGGTGGAGTTCACAGTCTTTTGTGATTCATATACAGGCTCATTGGAATTGCATGTTATCAGGAAGTTCATGCACAAAACAACCTTAACACGAAGGATAACCTTTGGACAAGCTTTTAACTTTAAATAATGTTCCTTTACGTATTATGGTAGACCGGCTTTGTTAAAAATATCCCGGCTTTATAATAAGTATATGACGTCATGATTTTACAGAAATTTGTGTAATATATTTGATATAATAATGTATTAAATAAGCAATGTATGTCTGGAATCTAGAACAAAACAAACTACCAAAAATGCAGGACATATCTAAAGAAGTGTATTACGAATTCAATATTAAGCCGTGCATTCCATTCAAAATGTCAAAATCGATTCAAAGACAATTAACATTTATGAATTCAAATTGTCTTTCGTACTGAATATCGATATATATATATATGTTACTACTCTTAACCCTGTGATATAATATGTCATTAACGAAAGGGATGGTTATGAAGCATTTACTGAATATTTCTGTCAATTTATAGCATATCAGTTTTAGCTTAAAACTACGGTATGCTGCACGTAACAACCTCATAATGAGAAGATCGTGTTTTGGAAGACGTGTGTCGTTTGAGTGTTTTGCTGAAGGAAACAAAGCCTTTAAAGTAGAAAAACCTGCTTCCTACAAGTTAAATGGGGAAAAGCCAGAAGGTTAAACTTGTTCTTGACATCTTGCATATGCATTTGGAAATGCCTTTTCCGCAATACTTTATCATTTCAAGATGATTTGTGTACTTTTTTTAAACAATGGCGCAAAACATAACGTGTCATGGATAATTTCTTTTACGTTTTTGTGTTGAACAATGTTATCAGTTATTTCATGTGTCTGTGTGGTCTTAAGGTGGACGCCGTTGTCGACCAAGATGACAAACTTATCTAGAACTGTTGCAATATGCATAACGTAACCTTTCCCAACTCTCCTCAAATTATCTCTATTTATGACACCTTCGTGGTTTAATTTGATAATGATCTAGCTTGGCTTTGTACCAATTTGAAACAGAAACTCTTGAGTATGTAGACATAAATTTATCTTTTTCTATTTCAGATACTTCACAGGGTCAACGAAAATAGACTTTAATGTGCATCGTTTACCTAGAGGCGAAAATCTTGAGTGTTAGTATTCCAATATATCGGCAGGGCAAATCCAAATTGTATACTCTCGAGTGACCTTTAGATTAGCCTATTGTCGAATTTTGTAAAACGCTTGTTCCTTCAGAAATAAGGGATAAAAATATCACTGTGTAGTGATTTGTGAAATAATGTTACTTTGTTTCGTGTAAAGAGGTATACACGGTATCCTTGCATATTTTATTAAGAATCTGACATTTAATGAAACAGATTGATCGAATATGCCATTGTAGTTGCACGACTTCTTACTTCTGATACGCCATTCATCGTACCTACTACTACATAGCAAGAATTGCATAAGCTCTTGGAAATACTTAGCAGTCGATCTTTCATGTGCGGGGAAGGAGTTACATACATGTGTTTCTAGTTACAAGTCCGTCCTTGTAGATATAGGGGTTTCAGAGAACGTAGCTCCACACAAAGAAACATCCTGGGAACTGGAATTGTTGTACATTATTAATGGAGCACGTAAATACTAATGTCATGCTTCGTAACTAATGAGGATTTGCAAAAGAGATTTCTGTATTTACAGTTCACGTTTTACCTTAAAACAGGTTGGGATAATGGAAACATCAAATACTGATCCGATCCCAGTGCACACTAGCCTTTCGATGCATTATGTAGTGACGTTCAATGCATTATGTACTGTTTAAGTTTGGAAAGATGCATTCATGTCATTAAAACATTATGAGAACGACAAAATCGATTCATGTAATTTTGATAACGTTTTCAAAACTGTGAATAGCAGAACAAAAGATACATATTGATGTTTTGTATGTATTAAAAGCAATTGTGGCGAAACCTGCAGAATCGAATTCTTTTCAAACGGCTATTGTGTTGTGAATTGCATTGATTAGGTCAATAACGACAATCAAATTGATTGTGTAATATATTTTGCAAAATAACATATAAATAGCGACAAACAAATCTCATGATCCCTTAAAGCGTTAAATAATGTTACAGACAGTATTATAACAAATTTTACTTCGCGAATCTACAAGATATGTTGAAAACAAAAATAATTTTTATATATGGGCAAAAGCTAGCATTCCTTATCTGGCATCATACTTCTATTAATCAGATACATATCGAGACTTAAAACTATGTTAAACTGATAAAACAAAGGTCACAGTATGAATTTATATCGACATCTTATAATCAGACACTGTAAGAAAAAAATTTGAGAACTTAGTAATTCAAAAATATGATATCGTCAACAAGGTTTTGGAAAGTTTAATACCTATGAAGAAAATACATTGATTATCGTACAACTTAACCTTTTAAGGTATGTATAATGCTTTTCTTGCTGTATAACCATATACATTTCTTCCACATGACACATTTTGTATAGGCTTTTACTTTTATTCTATCCAATTCAATAAATTTTATATTCCACGGTATCTGGTCACAGCCAGGTTAGTAATAAAATTCGGATGTCGCTAAATTGGTATTCACTTAACCATGAAGCCTCGTGTGACTAATGGGGGTATTTATAGCAGTGATATGAGAGCATACAGGAAAAACTTGAAGCAGTGGGTATACAATACCATCTGGTAAAGACACCTGTTGTTGCAATACGGATATAGATATCTATGGAGGAAAATCGGCTTTGGGTTTTCTAGAGTTCGATACTGGTTGACAAATAAGGAAGTAAATAGAAGAATGAAATGTATTCAAAAATTTTCAAAAAAGAGTAATGTACTTCATTATTCATTATTTATACTTCTTATGTATGAAATCAATACTCGCTAAATGGGGTCCTGGATTTTACTTAAAGATCCGGCTTCAATTCAATACACAGTCATGAAACAGGGGTATAGGAGAAACAGGATACATATTACTATGTACATTCAACAATTGTGTATCATAATTCCGAAGGAAATGGCTCAAAGTTTTATTATGTATTTTATGTTCTATTCATAATTGTGATAATCATGTTGAGACGAGACTTATAATACAATACAATAAAAATGTGTCTGTCTATCTGTTTAAAAGAGGAGGGCATATACAAGAAAATATGATGAAAAAAGTCATTTGAAAGTAAGAAAGAAACGTAGAGGGCAAGGGATGGTATACAAGGCAGGAAATATGAAAAGAATGAGACAAAGATGAATGTATTCAGGACAGCAAAAGATGTTTTCACTAATATGAAAACCGTAAATAAAGTGTTAAGTAGGTAGAAGGCGGAAGTAAGACGTTAAGAAGTTAAGTCGAAGTAAGAAAACAAAAGGAACAGATGGGAGATATGTTTATGTCAAAGGGTGTGTGTCACTTCATTGAAAATAAGCAGTCGCGTATTATCGCCATACCAAATTCACTTAAAATAAAAGAAATAAGTTTAATCTTACATCGAAACCACTTTGAAAGGGGTGATAAAATAATTGGGATGATACTGCGGACATACTTGTGCATGTGAAATGGCAAGTGTTTCCTTGATATCAATCAAAATACAAAATATATAACCTCTTTATTTGTATAGCACTTTCAAAACTAGATCACGTGCTCGATAGAGAGCCTATTTGAACACGACTTATCTGTACAACGATGCATGTACATGTCATAAGTTAAAGGTATACCCTGTCATTATGCATACTATGGGGTTAATCTTATCAAACACCAGTAGAGTACGATGTCAGTGAGACTTAACTACTGATAATCGCTAGAGCTTAGCGTGTTAACCACACATAACATGCTTACTATCACCGACATTAATAGGCCTCAGTAATCTCATTCACAGGTACATAGATTAAAGTGACAAGGATTTGTCAGCGTGACATACCATTAAACCATAACTAGTGTGATAATAAGATATAGAATTGAAATTATAATCTATACCTTTACTTTAAATTGACCTTTCTAAAACCCAAAGCTTTGTGACATGTACATGTATATCATATTCAACGAGCTTTGATAATTGAACCTTTTACTACAATTTAATGATTTCTTAAATGTGACCAAAATTCGGTGACATATATTAAACACGTATCAAGCAAAATATGTGAAAAGGAAAATACATGTTAACATGAAACATCGTAATTGTTAACTTTCGCATGTATGTCTTAATCACAACTCACGTCATCTTTCGAGATAAGTCTCTTATGGTTAACAACTTAAATCGAAATACATGTAACATATCATTAACGAGTATTGGTAATGAGGGATGCCACTACAGCATAAAAGTATATGAAACAAATGTCATAACATCGTTGCTTTATACCAGTGTATATATATATTCCATGGAAGTTATCAATTAAAGTCTACATATTTTGGTAGTTAAGATGATATATCCTCAATACAACTACTTATGTAACTACCCATGATCATGTGTATTGCGGGTACAACCCATGTAGATATATACACAAGAAGGAACTGACTATCTCTCCACGTGTATCTGTTGTCACTACACAGAGCTGAGGGTCGATACACGAGCCGGAGAGAACAGCTATGCTGTATCCGTCAATATACCAGTGATAATCTCGGTGTTTCTCTACAAGATATAAAAAAGTGCCTACCGTTGAAGCTTGCAGAGATCCTTTAGCAAGGCTTGTATAGCTAACACAGCTCCCTTAGGTTTCCCCTGCCTCTCTCCACGACGCATACTCCAATTCAAAAAATAGCAACAACTTTGTATTCCAAAAGTGGTAAGTCCCGAACGAAGCGACTGAGAGAGTGTGTGAGTGAGTGAAGTACTCCACGTGTTTACAGCACGACTCGCTCCGAGCTCTGTCCGTACACTCCGTCCTACTACTCAAGCGAGAAGGCGATGAGGCGAACGATGCAAATAGGTCACTCTCCGTGACGGAACGGATACCCGTCCACTCTTTCGCTCCCGTCAGCCCAAACAGAGAAGACGTGTCAGACCAGGCAAACCAACTTGTCTAATTGCCAATCAAGACATTGCCTTAGTTCGATCTTGTGGCACTGGAGAAAACAAGCCCGGCGCTTAAAAGTAGCAGGCAATTTCCTTACAGTGTCTCCCTCGCTCTCATATTTATCATGTTTATGTATTGGGATGATTATTCAAGTATTCCCCCGGCAGCTATAACTTGCACTGACAGATCAACTTGCAAAGTGACCAGTCAGCGCCGGACTCGCTTGTTACAAATGGGGCCGGGCATCCCTTTGGTGCTTTATCAATACCATTGAGCTGTTCCGAGCAACGGAATCATTCATATAAAATCTTCAATAATCATGTTCCATCCAAATGGATATTTCCGGATCTGATGCCGACTTTTTTGTGACATAAACGTTAGGGGAGATAAGGATTCTATACAAGTGCTTTCGACAGGCCAGCTATCGATAGACGTACTTGGAACATGCTCCACAGAACGATAAAGATCCGGACAGCAATTCAATCCATCATATTTCAGAGGTTCTGATGGGCCCTAATTGTCCTCTGGCGTCCCGATGGTGAAGGGAGGAAGCCTTTCATGCAGTCAATGTTGTTAAGAACAAACAGGCTGGAATACCGTCGTGTCACTCTCGGGAGAGTCGAGGGTGCAGGATGGAGTGTCGGCAACATGAATGTATCCGAGATCTGTCTAAGAACCGAGTCTCCGGGGATTTTGTGCTTGACGTGCTTACTTATTCTTCAGATCAACTGCACATTTCTGGAAGACATTTGGGGAACGGGAAGTTTCATGCCCAAATGATGCTTTTTAATTGATTTCATGATCGACGGTTTGATATCGAGTTTATCCCAGAATTAACTCGGAATTTCTTTTTAAGGAGCAAGTAATGGTAATCGAATGAGATTTGTCTTTGGTTCAATGATATCTGATCAGAAAAGTCTTTTATTATAGATTTCATATATGAAATCAGCATTTCCAATCGAAATTTATTGTGAAATGAACCTCTGAAATTAAGGTTTCGTGAGTAGTTTACGTGTAGCATGCACACGCTGAATTAAAAGCTTTGCCGTTTTCAGGAGATTTTGAAAAAATGTCGATTGTGACAAGCCTTCATTTTTCCTAATTACACCGGATACCCATCACAATCTGTAGCGACAGTTAACGTCAAGCCCAGCTTTAATTACCTTTACATCACAACACCTGGCATGAACTAATTGCCAATTTACCAATTTTGTTTGTATGTTTGTGATGTGTGTATATTATCCTTCTCACTCACATAACATACACCTATTTATTTATTACAATTAATAAACACATGGAAACAGAATGCCAACCAATCAATTCACCATGTATTGATATTGTGGTGACATGGTGATATTGCTTGATACTTTATTTCAATTGTTCGCATAATGGAAGACACAAGTTCTTTATATATTTTCTTATGGATTTCATTCAGTTATTAGTAACCAGAGATAAACCAGACCTTACCGGTACCGTCTGTAAAATCATTTTAATATCGAAAATTCTTTACTTTGGACTTTCGCCTTTATTTATTATCAAAACTCTATCGAATAATTTCAAAATTACCAATTTGTTAATGATTTTTGATTATTTACTGTATTAATGATTGGTCATCAACAAACGATATATGTAAGTCTGTACTATGTAAATCAGTTTCTGTTATGATTTACATGTACAAGAAGGAGATAGAGACGAGAGTGTTGATAAACGTTTTGGAATTTTTTTTAGGTTAAACCGCAAAAGATCTTAATACAACGTTTGAGAATAGGAAACCTCTGATCATGCACCTCAATCTAACAGAGATTAACTGTCGCTTCACTGAGAAGCTTTATGTTCCTATGAAACCATTTTGATTCAATTATTCCCTAAACACTCCATGTGAATGATGGTGAAATTCTGGCGTAAAGTTATTTTCAGTGACGCCCGGAATATTTTGAATATTTCATTTTATATTGACCTATTTCCTCTAATAAGCGCCCGGGCTCTTATTTTTTATAACACCCGGTTACCCCCCGGCGTTTATTGAAGATCCGGCGCTTATAAGAGGAAAAGAACTCGTGGCTAGTTTGTGCAATATAAACTTGAATTATCGATTATTACAACTTTAACTAGAGCATTCTTAAGTTAAAATATATTCTACAGTGAAATCAGTGATCATTGATATTCTTTCATGTAATATTTTTGAAGATAGAACACGAACCTATTCAAATCGATTTTGCAACAAATCTTCCTTTTCTGTATGTCTGTGGTGAGACCATGGTCAACAAGTTTGAATTTCATCTGGTCAATACGGAATCGGAAACGCTTTGATACAACAGGGAGGGTCCGGTGCCGTCTTAGTCGATTCTGACCTAGTGTTGTTACACCAGAGAGGTGACATGACCCACAGATACCGGATAATCAGATTGTAAGTTTGTAACCGAATACTTTTCCCAGAATCGTACACCTTCATCCATCGTAGTTTATTTCAATATCAATTTTCCAGTTATTCCGGGGCTGGAATACACACAGTGAATCTGAATGTTTAGTAAATCAATAATACATCTCCCTTGCGATTTCTCATTTTCCTTACTAACAATGAAAAGGAATTCGAAGCGCCTATGTGCTATCTTTGATATGAGTAACCAATTTACAAAAAGAGGTTTATAATATTTTCCGTGATAGAAAATCTGCATGTGAAACTTCTTAAACTCAAGCTCACAGCTGAATTGTCAAAGACTGAATTTCAGTGCGGAACCACCAATGGTTTCATAGTTCCAGCCGATGCTCGCCGGTTTTATCTCAATACATACCCACAATAGTGTTAGGGCTTTCCCCTTGCAACAATACTAACATCCCTGATATAAGTGAAATACTCTTAATAGCGGCGTTGAACCCAAACTCACATTACCTCACCTCTAGTGGTGGCATCTTTTAATGCATGTAGCTTTTTCATGATCAAGTCGGTTGTGATGATATGTACTCTAGGATATAGAGAATAACTTTGCAATTAATAGCCGACACTTGTAGACACCAAACGGATAGGGACACCAATTTCTCAATTGATAAACTTTTATATCCATTGTTAATGGAACACTAGTTTAATATATTTCCTCGTGGTGTCGACTGTAGTCACACCTTTCTGTTTAATTTGGGGGGCGTGATAGCCCTTCTGTAAGCATGTTCGGTATCAGATCAAGGGGTCTGGGGATCAAATCCTGCCAGGGGCCCAGAAACTTTGTCTGCATTAGAGAACTGGTATACACGCATTACGTTATGGGTGCAACGCTTCACTGAAGTTCCGCAGTACCATCAATAGTTCCCTATAGTTCAAGCCGTTGCTCGCAGCTATCATAGCAATGCATATAACGAAAGTAGTGTTGCAGTCTTTCCCTCTCAACTAATACTAGCAACCGGGATATAACGGAAATACTCTTGAAAGCGGTGTTAAAACCAAAGTCACCTCATCTCCGATGTCCTTATCGTGTCCTGATGGCATTGTGTATGTCTTTGAATAGCATCAGAGTCTCGACTTAAGTCACTATTTTTATTCAAAAGTCTTAAACCACTTATTGATTTTCCTCACAATACTAAAGGAAATTGAAGTTCTTTGTAAAATCGAATTGGAATTCTATTTTTCTATATATCAGACATTTTTACACGATCTATATGTAAAGTCTAAGATTATTATTTATGTTATTTAATGTTCAAAAATATATTCCTGGACAACTTATTGTATAATTCTTAAGAGATCACATAAGAATCCATTTATTTGAAAGGAAAATATCTTAAAATTATTATCAGGGAACATCATTGTCATTTGCAATTAACTTATCTGGAACAATTCTGGCGTTCGTTATAACTTGTCTTAAATCCAATGCCATGACCTGTGTCTTTCTTTACAGTGTGACTACCGTGAGCACTGAACTACTAGAAAAATAAGAACACTCATTCATGAAATAATCATTCGTTAATAAAAACACAGGAATCATAAAAAAGATAGCGAAATTTAAATTTGATATGATTTCGTCCCTTTCACTCTTCATTGACTCAACGTGTTATGTAATTACAACACATAATGCGTAATCATGTTAGTGTTGATTTATGTGATAGTTTGTTTGAATATTATTTGATTCATATCTTCCCATGAGATTTTGTACGATCTATGCTTGGCTCATATTACAATCTGCTTATGACAAATCAATACTTGTTAGTGTCAGAGCTAATGTTCGGCATGGTGCACTCTGAAAGCAGGTTTTGATAACGATAATATGATATGAAGAATAGAGTTGGCGAGAAAACGTCCAATGAATTTTTACAAAAGGAACCAGCGAGAGCATTAGTTTATTAAATATATTTGAGGGCGATAATGTTTTATTGATATGTATTCTTAAAACGTTTAAGAATAGAATAAATTCTGATAATTTCAAATAATTTTATTAAAACATGTCACAGCAAACTACATAACTCCCATATAGGTCGATCAGGATTTGTGATTTGAACTACCTCTGATGAGGTTATGAACTATGTAAACCTTTGTTTCAAGATGTCACGATGCATTGTATATTAACCTGTGACCATGTTACAAATATTACAATAGCATTACAACTAAAGGTCTCAGACGTAACTATATATGCGTGAAGCAATTAATACTGTAACTTGTAACTGTGAGAAAGACCTCAGTGACTAACACCTTTAGGACCAGACAATGGAAACTCACAGGAGGTGGAACAATTGTGATCATGATCTGTTAAATAGAGCAAACTAGACTAGGTTATATGCCATAGCTGATTATTAGATAAAGGAAAAAATACCTTTTGCTTCCATTTATTTAGTTGTTCTAATTTGTTAATCTAAGATCCACAAGGTTAAAGCACTATTGTTATTAAGTTTTTATCAATTATTGTCTGATACTCTATTCATAACATTATATTTTAAATGATTAAAAATGGTTATATAAAATTCTATCCCACATGAAATTTCATCATTGCATGTAATTCTCCGTATGTAGTAATACAGATTTTCATTATTAGAGTACAAAATATGAACGAACTCTAAAGTGATAAAAAAAATCCAAATCTTTTTTAAATGAGATGTTAGTCACATTTTTATGACAAATTACAGCTTTCCTAAGCCAATCCAGAGAAATTTACACTGAAAACAGATGACGAGCTTATAGTAGGCATTTAGAATTCAATGGTGTCACCACACAATGTATTCTTTTTTCAGAGTTGAAGAGAGGAAGTGAACCGACACTGTCAGCAAATTGCATACTCTATTTAATGTGTCATCACCGGTGCATACCTTTGATGTTCGAAGGGTTCAATGTGTAAATCGTATGAAAAGGCTTGTTAAGCAAGCGTTTTGCTAGAAGGTGCATCGTATATACAATACAATGGCATATTTGAAGATATTTAGCGGAGTGAAAAAGTGATTTTTCACATGTGGCACAGCCACGAGTGAATGACTCTTTCTCACTCCATGAGATGAGGTAGAAATGATATTCGGAAAAACAACGAAATAGTCTTATTTATTATATACATTTCAGCATCATAAAATGCAGTTTTCGAAAATCAAATCTTTGTTGTGATGAGTGACACAGTCAATCAACTTCCATTCCCTGTAAAAATAAAGTTTGACTTAAATAAATCGATACCTAATCGGAAAGAGTTCTTGAAAATATATGTAATTTGAATGTTTATTGATATCACATATGAATTTTGTTTTTGGTTATAACTTTGTGAAATAAAGACTCCTTTTGCATTTTGGACAGATATTTTGAGACAGTGAGTGAAGCTGCTATGCATGTCTGGCAGACATTTTGCTTCATAATTTACTTGCGTCAAAACGAAGCATAATCAATTACAGCAACAAGATATAAAGTCCAGGTGGCTTTTTGATAGCAAATGAAACACTGGCAACGCAAAATTAAAACAGTTACATAATACATACCGAAAACATCCCAAAATAGCAGTTTCTCTTCAAGCCCAATCAACGCCATGGCGCTAAGCCTCTATTCAATCTCGCAAAGGGAGATAGTCGTGTTTCAAAGGGAGGTAATAAATTCGGTCCAATTTTATTCATTGCAATTTGAAAATTTGGTTTTATTTTCACTGCAATGAACATTCGACTTTCTACTGCCTTTCTTAAAGGGTCAGTAGCACGTTTTAGGGGGAATATAAGGTGATGTCAGGAAAATGGTAATATATAACGTAAGGTTTAGCCTTGCAATAGCTTTTTCTTACACAAAGTGAACTAAAGGTGTTCACACAAAATGGCCGCCAATGGATTTTGTGTAAATCTTCATACTTTGTCCTCTGACTATGGATGATTGACTTGTGTAATGAGATTTTTGACACTGTCAAAATAATATATTTAGCAATACCTTACAATTATCAGTGAAAATTTTTAAATATAGAATTATCAAAAAACGTGCTACAGCCCCTTTAAAATAAGTATCCTATTTTCCATTGCTTATAATATGATAATACGTTTAATCTTCTTTTATGTTTGATTTTGAAACGGTATTACATACTGTTACAGGGTTATCACTTGATATCCTAAAATATTATGTAATATATGTAACTGGTGATCAAACACTACTGGAAACAACACAAGTTACAATATCAAATTGTAGCAAGACAAAACAAAAGACTAAAACTTATCAAACATAGAGTCATTACAGAAGTAGCAAAATTTCCTCAGTCTTTATTTCTAATGTGGATTGTGTATATTATTCAAATACTATTTAATGACACTTGGAGTTAATAATTATCAAATATCACATCTGTATGAAAGATAGCAAAATGGAAATGACTTCCTATCATAAGAGACACAACATACTTGAAAGTTTTGAATTCTTCTATGGCTGACTAAACCAGGTTAGAGTATTCACTAATTTGATTATAGACCAGACGCACGTAATCCTATGAGGACTTGTTTCTTATTTGATTATGGTTATTTGATCCAATTTTTCCTTCCCTTGGGATTCTTTTTCTGTACAAAGATTGTATTTATTGTTGTGCTATAATCAACGAGAATCATATAAATTTGCTATTTGAAACCGAGGATCAGATTTAAATCTAAGGTTATATACTAATGACATAATGTTGATATTAACACAACATTACAACATTCATTTAGGTACTAAGGTCTCTAGATAACTAGATATTTGAGATCTTACAAAGATCAGAGCTTCAGACTTTGTTTTCCAAAATATCTGCCTATTTGTAAAGGACATTGAGGAAACGGGAAGTTTCATGCCCTATTGATCCTTGTGAATCGGTTCAGTGATTGATACATTCGGATTGACTTTGTCCTAAAGTTTACTTGGAATTCTCAATCAAGGAGAAAGAAACAACACTCTAATATGACGTGTTTATGGTCCAATGATATCTGTTCGTAAATGTCTTGTCTATAGCTCACATGAATGAATCAGTACTTTGACAGGATATCTAGTGTGAATCAAGTAGGAATCTTCGAATAAAGGTTATGGGTAGTTTTACACGAATATGCATAATCCTAATAAGAATGATAATTTAAAATATATTCAGGAGATTTCGGAACCATTTTCAATATATCATGCGTTCATGTTCCCCCTTTTTTAATTACATATGAGAGCCATTACAAACGATAGCGACTGTTTACTGTGTATAATTTATATATATGCTCCTACATCGTACAATGAAAAAAGAAGTTGTCACCCATATATTCCTCTATTATTTTCATTTTAACTTCTAATATGCCTCTCAAAGAAGTTATAGCTACCGTTAATGTCACCATCAAGCTCCAGCTTCTATTAACTTTACAAAGCAGCACCTGGTATGAGCTAATTGCCAAATAAATGATTATGTGTTACATGTATACGTGTATGTATATGCATACATATGTATTCAAATTTTGACACCCTTCACATAATATACACCTACGCAATAAGTCAAATAAGAGAAAAATAAGAACAACACTCCAGCCAGTTAAATCCTTGTGTACATTGAAATGTTAAAATGCTTAAGATTAGATAAATGAAATGCTTAATTCGCGATATTATGCAATACAGAAGACATAGGTTTCTTTTGGAATGATTTTATATAAGAAATACTGCCTGTATAATCCCCTAAATATCGAGACTCTTAAGTCTGAACTTTTTTCAATTTTTCAGGATATTTATCTGAATATGAATGAATTGAAGCTCAATTGAATATATGACTGATCATGACAAAGTACAGTATGTGTCAATTATAAACATATGAAAAAACCCCGAATAAATGTAAATGTTTTAATGCGTTTAATCTCAGCATGATTTATTATTGGTAATCAGATTTCAATATGTGTCAAACCAGGATCATTACGTCTCTACTAGGAGGAGTCGTGGAAGTAATCGTAGGCACATAATATTGGACATCTGTAGAAAATGAAATGTTGAAAAAAAATGCAAATGTCTTTAAGTATCTTAATACAACGTTTTAAAATTTAAAATCAGTGATCATGCAGCAAAGTCTAACCAAGATAAACTATCGCTATATAATATCCAATTAAACTAAATCTTTTAGGTTGGACTGTTCTGTCAATTGTTAATAACACTGATTCAGTGTATATTGATGTGAAGTGGACTGATATCACATCTTTCTTTTAAACTTTAGAGGCAGAATATGGCAGTGTCTAGCTTCGTCCGTATCCAATAAGGGGCTCGGCAATTTTGTGTGCAACTTTGTTCTACACACAATAAGATGCTACACTGAATTTCAATACAATACCACCCATGGTTCGCAAGTTCCATCAGGTGCTCGCCGGTTTCACCGCAAAATGTAGCCATAATACTGTTGCAAGCTTTATCCCTTTAAAAGTACTAGCAACCATGAATTAAGTGGAATACTCTTGAAAGCTGTGTTAAACCCAACATCACCTCACGCCACCTCTGTGTCCTATTGGCATTAAGTTGGCATTGCACATATCTTGAAATAGCATCAGAGTTTCTACTCTAGTCTCACTAAAGTACTTTTGTTCCAAAGTCTTAAAACTAGAGGATTTCCTCCAAATAGTTAATGAAATTGACATTGTTGTTGAAATGAAATTTGAAATCAATTGCTTCTATGTATAAGAAGTTTCTTTACATAGTGCCCTTTGCTTAGTCTTAAACTGGTAAGATTATTGTGTATGTTTTTCAATCATAAAATATGTGTCACTCCTGAACGACCATAAACTCACAATTTTAAATTTAGAATGGATTTATTTAAAAGGAAGGTATTTTCAAAATATTTTCAGTGAGTGACATTGCCATTTGTCAGTGTGTCTTCTGTAAGCGCTAAAATACTAAATAAGCAAGACCATTGATTTGTGTATTTATTATTCTAAAAACACAAACATCACAAAAAAAAGATAACGACATTAAGATTTGATATGATTTGGGACTACTTTCTCTCATCATTGACTGAACGTGTAATTACACATAAACACACATAATATGTAATTGTGTTAGTGTTGATTTGTGTGATAGTTTGTTTGAATATTATTTGAATCATATCTTCCCATGAGATTGTGTACGCTCTATGCTTGGTTTGTATTACAATCTGCTTATGACAAATCAATACTTGTTAGTGTCAGAGCTAATGTTGGGCATGGTACACATGAAAAGCAGGTTTTGATAACAATGTTTTGATTAAGAAAATAGTTAGCAAGAAAAGACCTAATGAACTTTATCAAAAGAACACATAAAATACTTTTAAAAGGATGCTGTTTTGTTGATGTATGTTCTTGAAACCTTTAAGAATAAAATAAATGTTGTTAATATACAATATTTGAAAATTATTGTTGAATTTTTTTCTCGTATTAGATTGAAACGAATATCTATGAAGGGATAAAGTAAGGCATTTTTTAAAGAAATCTCATAGCGCCATACATTATTTCCCAAAAGTCATGGTATGTCCGACTTGTACTACAACCTCTGTTGGAAAAGTAAGAACGCAATAATGAACTTTGAAAACCTATGTTATGCAATAATTGAAGATGTCAAGAGTTACTAGTAATTAACCTGTGACCATGAAACAAACACTGTTCTTTGGCACCGCATTTCAGCTAAAGGCCTGAAACGTAAATTATATGCGTGAACAAATTTTAAAAAGTTATTTGTAAACTAAACACTTTTGGGGTCAGACAAAAGAAAACCACAGGAGGTGGGACATTTGTGATCTGTTCAATAAAACAAACTTGATAGGACGACAGATCTGGTTATAAGATGTAGGAATAGTTTGCACCCACCGATTGTATATAAATAAGTTCTTCTAACTAGTATAGACAAGAGTGCGTTAAGTTACACATAGCATTAATACCTTTTTTCAATCATTGTCTGAAACGCATTTGATAATATCATTATCCTGATATATTTTGTCGAAAAAGGTGATAATCTTAAGCCAAATGACGAAAAGATATCAGTGCATAGTTTTTTTAGATACAGATTTTCAAACATAGAGTGAAAAATATGAGTTAACTAACAAGATCAACAACTTTAAGAAATGCATTATAAGTCAAATTTAAATGGCAAAAAGAGACGGCTTTTAAAAGTAAACCTAGCCAGGTTTAAACTGAAATTATGTGCTATGATGATCTCATTGAAGGCATTAAGAATGAAAAGTTGTCTTCACCGTGCAATGCAATTTTTTTCACAGTTTAAGAGAGGAAGTGAACCGACACCGCCAATTTGTCATCACCGGAGCATAAACATAATTTTGACGATAGAAAGGTTTGATGTGTTAAGTTCATGAAAAGACTTGTTTAGGCGAAATATTTTCAAGACGATACGATGAGTATGTTTGCACATAGGTTGTCATGCGATTATTGAGGGTTTTTTAATTTTTTTCTGATTATGTTTTATGTTCATTTACTTCAGAATGTAATGTTATTAACGATATTCGGTTGGATGCCATTAAGTTGTATCCTTTTTCTTTAGTATAACCATTTTGGTTGTTAGATGTTAATGCAGTATAACTGACACTTGATATCATAAGGCTGCTTCAGGTACGTGGTTATCAGATCATATGTTGGGGGTGATCAAAAACTACTCGAAACAACATCAGTTACGACGTCACTTAGTAACAGAACTGCAGCAAAGAATCAAGCTTCTATCTTACTTACTGTCATCCCAGAAGTAACCAAATAATTAGTTCCCCTTTCTTGTTTTTCAATATGAAAAGCGTCGATTATTTGATTACCATCATAGTTAACAATTATCAAACACACGTATGATTGAATGATTCTTGAAGCAAATTATGGAATAAATTCCGATTAAAAGAGCCACAATTCATTTATATAAATATTGTGCATTCATTGAAAGTAGACTTGAACTTAAACATAAAACTTCCATTTTGAAGAGTACGATAAATTTAAATGTTTTATCTCGTCTATCGTAAAAGTATTTCTTTGAGAGGCATTTTATAACTTGAATACAATAAGAAAGAGGATTATATGGATGACAACTTCTTTATTCATGTTAGGCGACGTTTCAAGCAACAACACAAGGAGCTGTGTCGAAACGTCTCCTTATTATCGTTAACGTATTCTATTATATGATTTCAGACCAGAAGCAAACCATTCTATGAGCAATAGTTTCTTGTTTGAGTATGGTTTATGATCCATTACACTTTTTGTAGACCCCTTTATTATCTGTTCTGCTCTGATCAATGAGCAGATGATTGTAAATATGATTCTAAATACAATCTGAGGAAATAGATTGATTACAAAGTGTTGATTGTGAAAGCACAATACCTAATTACTAAGGTACCTAGATACCTAGGTATCTGGGATCTCATTAAGATCAGTGTCTCTTTAGATTCTGTGTTTCATATGCTCTACCAAGTCTTATCAACCGTCCTTTGTAGAAAAAGGGAATTCTTATGTCCAAATTCGTTTTTTGAGTTTTAAAATTTCATAATCGAAGCTTTCGGACTTAGTTTATCACAGAATTAACTGGGAATATATTTCAAGGAGCAGGAAATGATACACAAATAAGTAGTTTAACACTTAGATGTACAATTAGAATGATGCACCCACCACATGCATGTAATATACACCTTCGTGTTAAGTCAAATTGAATAAACACGGAAAACAGAATGCTTACAAATTAATCCATCAGGTACACAAAGACACAAGTTCACTTTTTATTTTGGAATTGAGTTCTGTTTAACTTCTGTGTAAACTTCAATTATCGAATATTGCAACGTTAACAAGAGCATTGTCCAGTTCAAATTTGTTCTCCAGTGAAATAAGAATTTCAGGCTGATGTTCTCCCATGTAATCTTTGAAGATTGAACATGAACCTATTGAAATCGATTTCTAAAGGGCAAGCAACTTATCTTCTTTCTCAATATGTCTGTGGCGAGACGATGGTCAATTACTTTGAGTTTCATCTGTCAATACGGAATCTCACACACTTTGATATCACATGGAGGGTCCTGCGCCGTCTTAGTCGATTGTGGCCTAGTGTTGTTACACCAGGGACTTAGACATGAGCCGTTGCTTCAGGAAAATCAGATTGTAAAATTGTAACTGAACACTATTCAAGAAATCGTCAACCTTTATTTATGTAAATATATTTCAATTTCATTATTTAAAGTTACTCAGTTAAGAAGGCTAGAATACATACATCGCATCTGATTGTTATGTAAACCAATCGAAAATCTTCCTTGTGATTGCCAAATATCGTTACGAGGATTAAAATTGATATTGAAACAAAAAGTGTAACGAGTCATAATATCCTAATGGATGAACACCATTCCGAGGAAAGCTTATACTATTAATGTTTTTCTTAAACTGATCTAATTAGTTCATTTAAATGGATAGGAAATAAACAACTCTTTCCTGATAATTTAAGAAAAACCTCAAATGAATAACGAAATTGATACAAAATGAGGTTCCTTATATAACAACCGAATATAAGGACCGATGAGCGTCCGCGTGCTATTCAAAGATATAAGTATCCAACGTACAAGTCAAATCCTGACAAGTCAAACAGGGGTTTAATAGAGAATCTCACCCGAGTGTCTCCTGATATCAAAATAACACAACTTGATAAAGGTAACAAATTTATATTTTACGTCTATCAACGAGTGTAAATAATATTGATATCGGAAGACACTGGGGTGAGATTGTATTCATCATCCATTCAGCAATATCTCCTCTTGAACATAGTTTTATTTGATAAATGGAGCTTTTCACCAATATAAATATCCCGATTTAGCAGTATGTGAAACTACTTAAACATAAGCTCTTTTTTAAATTCTAATAGTGACATATGAAACACTTTTCATGATCATGACATGTACTTCACAGTGAACTTCAAAAGCAAACTGTTTGTGGTTTTATGCACTAGTATATAGAATAATGTCTCAATAATACTATAGCTATTGTCGGCAATCGTTAAGAACAAACGAGTCATGACGCAATCGTAATCTCACCCTTTTTATTTATTTTCCAATGTTTAAATTGATATTAGTATGGCATTTAATTATGTTTTATATATTTGCCCTACGTGAACGATGAAGTAATAGTAAATGGTTACAGCTACATATATTCAAGGATTAATGAGATTATGTCTTCTTATGTCGAAGAATATATACTATGAGTAAAAAGAACAAGGCCACGCTCTCCTATTAAATATGTATGCATCAAAGTTATGATCTCATGAACTAAATTCAGAAAGTATCTATGCTCTTTTATAGCAAACATTATCAAGCACAGTTGATAACATGCAGTAGTGTTGTGTAAGCAACTTCTACAGTGGAACCCAGCCATATCTTAAGAATTGTTTTTATCGAAATAGAACTTACGGAACTTAACTTTTTGATAGGTATGTACAGTACAAGGAGTCACTATTTTCATTAAAAAAATGTAGATTGTACAAATAAAACCAAATCATTTCCTATAATTGACCTCCTTTGAATTTGTCACATTTGTTAACTCACACAGTTAAACACAGTCTTTAATATATAAAACATATTCACTGTTAATTTCACGTGTTTCAAACACTCAATTATCAACTTGACGCATATCATACGCTGAATACTGCCCTTTCTAACAGACAAAAGTTTCATCTTTAATTCTTCCTTGATCAAAACATATTACGTGTACCTCTTTAGAAGCAAGTTTTCATTTGGAATGAACATATACATATTTCTTTGAGGGTTGCTTTCCAATATCCAAAAGAGAATCTTTCCCAAAGAAATATAAGGTAGTGCGTACCATTTACAATGAAATAGTAGACAATAAAGCCACTTCCATCTGTATTTATATGTTTTGATAAAGAAACAAGTATCATAAAGATAATGACATTCCACATGATTTGGGACTTTTCCCCCTCACAATTGACTTTAGGTGTTATTCATTTATGACACACACACTATATTATCATGTTAGTCTTTAATTGTGTGATACTTTGTTTGGATATCATTTGATTATATCTTCCCTTGAGATTTTGTTCGATTTATGCTTGGCACATTTTACAATCTGATTAAGTCACATCAATAATTATTAGTGACAGAGCCAGGGTCGAACATGATGCACTTGGAAAGCAGGGTTTGATGAAAGGATGATTTGACAAAGAACAGATTTGGCGTGGAAACATGAACTAAATTTTAACGAAAGGAAGCAGCTTTCCAACCTACAAAATGAATAATTCATTTGATTGAGAGTTTTGGATTGAGGAATAAATTTGTCTGGTGATGATGTTTATTTATATGTATTCTTACAACGTAAAAGTCATAGTTTCAATCTAAAGAATTCTAAATTATTTTATGATTTGTCAAGTTTTATCTTGAATTCGATTTAAAACAATAGAAGGCTTTAAAAAGAAATTTGATTCAAGAACCTAATAGCTAAATACATTATCCCCCAAAGATGTTATGACTTGAGCAATCTCTGTGGGAGAAGGATGCCAAAAAGTTGAACTATGTTAACCCGTGAAATGCAATGGAAGAGGCACATTTGACCATATAATAAATACGGTTATTTCAGCTGTGGAATACAACAATAGGTCTGGGACGTAACTATAAATACGTAAAGCAATTAATACTGTAACTTGTAACTGTGGGATCGACTCACATGTGAAAAAAACCCTTTAGGACAAGACCAAGAAAAAATCACAGGTGGAACATTATATGATCTGTTAAACAAAGCAATATGTAAAAATATAGAATTTAAATAGTGAAGTGAATGAACTCCCAAAAGAAGTGTTAACAAATATTAATTTTCTCTGCATTTAAGTCACATTTTGAAAAGTAATAACGACAAACTAGAAAAAGTTAAAGTGGAATGCTAAGATGATAACCTCATAAGTTTCATAAGAATTCAATGGTGTTTTCACCATACAACACAATCTTTTCACAGTCAAAGAAGTGAAGCAACCCACTTTCAGCAAAATTGCATTTACTCCATATAATTTCAAAGGTCGTCACCAGTGCAGAAAATCATTGTACAGTCCACAGGTTTGATGTGTTAATTTCATGAAAAGGTTGGTTGACGGCGTGAATTTTAAGGCAAGATGATTCATCAAGAAAATTCGTGAGTTAAATGCAGGAGAGACATATCTTAAGAACTTGAAAATGTATATAACATACAATGATTTATGTTTTGGATGGTTCTTTCTTTCCATTTTTTCCATACACTTATTGAAATCGTAATATTCTTATTAATTGAAATATTCTTATTATTCTTATCTTTTCAGTCAATCTATCAAAGACAACACTTATTATTAGCCGTTTATTTATGTGTGTGTGTGATGCAATATAAGTACAGACAAGATTATTGTCAATAAAAGAAAATGTCTGTCATAACAATACCGAAAGCTGCATTATATTGATTTAATGATACTTTAAAATCAAGACAGTCAAATTGTCATTTGGATAGTGACATTCAACTTGGTTAAAGATTTCAAATCATGTATGTTCTACGATATAGAAACATATCTGCATTCAACTCAACTGAATCAATATACCTAAATTTATATATTTCAATAAATCATCATTTTGGATAAATGTACGGAATCTCGACAAAACAGACAGAGCCTTAGCAAGTCACTGTAATTAGATTGAGATATGTGTCTTATATAGTGTGTCATATATTGTGTACATTGGGATCAGTATCATGAAGCCTCTGAGGTGTTTTTTGTACTTGGAAGAATGTGTTACTACCTGAAATAGAAATATTGAACGAAATTGCACAAAACCATTGATCCCATGAAACCATTTTGAATCATATTTGAGTTTTAAAACATCTGCATTGGAAATTGGAATATAAATAGTACATGTATTGGTGACTTCTGGAATATGTTGTACATATAGGTTCTTTTATTTCATAGTATTTGGAAAAATGCTCATGGCTAGTATTTTATGTGTAGTATTCAAAAGTCGAATAGTGCAATGTAAGCAATGTATTGTTGAGATCAAATATGTGTTCCATCAGGCTGGCGTTACTTCGTAATCTTTTAAGTATTGACCAATAATCTATTGAATCGAGAAGTAATGGGCAAGCAACTGATATTCCTTCTAAACCTGTCTGTGGTGAGACGAAGGTCAATTACTTTGAATTTCATCTTGTCAATACGGAATCCCACACGCTTTGTTATTACAAGGAGGTTTTCGACTTCTCCTAGTCGATCTGACCTAGCGTTTTAGACCAGGGAGTTATATGAGTCATTGGTACAATTGTAAAATTGTAACTGATTACGATTTGAAGAATCCTACACCTTCATTCATCCTAGTTTAAAGCAATTCAATTTATCCACTTATCCAGTTATCGAGTTAAGTAGGCGTGAATTCACACAATTCATTTAATGTAGCTAAATCAGTCAGAATTTTCCCTTGTGATTAATCTTTTCCTTCACTTAAAACAGGAACTGGAATTCAATCACAAAATAAAGAGTCACAATCTCCAGAGGGAAAAACTCTTACGAGTAAAACCCACATTTTGATAAGGTTTTCTTATTTTGATTTGAATTTTTCATCTATAAGGTTTAACTTAGTAAACAATTATCATCGGAAATTTAAGCGAGCTTCGATTCTTTCTAAAATCATATGATGGAAACATCAAATAAATCATCAATAAAAGAATAGGGTCACTTGTTTATTAGAGCCCGGATGAGATCCCGTTTATCATTTGAATTAAATATAATGTGAAATAAGTAAGTTTCTCTATCAAGTTAATAACTAAGCTGTAAAATACTATACAAATAAATTTATGACTAACTCCAATTAAATTCGTGTCATAACGTTCGTTAATGATTTCAATTCACATTGGTTTCAACAAATCCGTTAACATAAACAATACCACTGGTTTCCCCAAGTTATTTTATATCACATCTCTTGTTTTCAATTGTCATGGTGAAACAAATTCCAAAACTAATTTTACAAAAATGCTTGTTGTACAGCTAGGCTGATGATATAGTCTGTTGTTATAATGAGCTCTCTACTCCTTCCAAACGAATACAACAATGTTCCACAATCGTAAATAGAAAACCAGTCCAGACACAATTGTCTCCACTGATAGACTGGTCTTTGGATTGTAAATGGAAAACTGATTCAGTGCATCTTGACGTTAAGTGGACCGTAATCACACTTTAATTTTCCAATGTCCTGTTGGTATTAGGACGGCTCTGTACAAACCTTGGAATAGCATCAGAGTTATTAGCACAGTGTCTCTTCCTAAGTGTTCATATTCCCAGATTTAAAGACTTTTTGATTTTGAAATAAAGACTTGATAGTAACAAACGTAATCAACCCCAGGAAATGCTTGATGACATGAAACAGGAATTATGATTTCAGAGAGGTGCTTTAACGTATTGCACCATGATTTTATCAGTAATGAATGATTTCCTGAACAAGTAAGATGTATCATATTTTCTTTTCATTTATAGTTCAAAATATTTGTATTTCCAAAATTATCATGAGCAGCAATGTCAGTCAGAATAAATTTATGTAAAAATTCAGACATCGATTACTTTAATACCTATACCGTGATGTGACTGTTGTCAATCGTGTACCTTGTATTATTAATAATGTTTGTGAAAAGCTAGTAAATCATCACATAAATACATAATTGTATAATATAAATAATTTTATTATGGTTTGATAACTGGCTACATACACCAGAGGCTTTTAAAAGCCTATTTCTACTTCTGACTAAGAAACAAAAGGGTGTGATTGAAACCAAATATCAGTTTGAATCACTTTTTATATAATATATTTACATCCTGGTCTCAACATATTAGTTTTTATTATATGATTGAGGGTGAGATACTCTGTTCTATCAGTGAAATAAACCCTCTATCTGGCTACAGTGGCGATAACCTTTATCGTCACTCTACTGAGTGGTGATAAACTTTATCACCACTCGAGTGACGTCAAGTTCAAGACTTTGACGTCATGTAACAATGGTCTGACGTCATGAATTCTCATATGACGTCATACTGTTACCGCGGTGACGGGCTCTTCCAAGCGGCCGCTCAACATGAAATTGACCTTTTTTGACGTAATTAGAAGTTTTTAATCATATAATAAATAGAATATCTGTCAATTCTTGACAAATACCATGTTTATCTCATCTCGTGAGGTAGACAAGTTCAATATTTTCACTCGTGGCTGCGCACTCGTGAAAATATAAACTTTCTACCTCACTCGATGAGATAAACATGGTATTAGTCAAGAAAAGACAGATATCCTCTATATCTGTAGGCCATATAGGACTTACTGGGTCCTTCAAGTCATAAATTCTTAAACGTTTGTGTTCAAATATGAATTGTATGCCATTGTGTATATTTACTGAGATGTTAACTATGTCGAAACCTGTTTAAATGGGAACCTGCATGGCAGGTTAATGATCGTTGAGGGTTCACTTAGAACGTAATCGTGGTGACTGCTATTCGATGCGTTTTCTCCTTCATCTCAAATGCTCCTCTTCTGTTGTATTTGGGTGAAATTGGTGTGACTCAATCATTAATATTTTTTAAAATGTATGAACATGTATATATACATTTGTATACTTTTATCCATGTCACATATTGCAAATTTGTATTGCCTATGTTGATATCTTAATACGTATCGCACTCTGAATAATGATATGGCCTCAGGATAAGTAGGACACATACGGGTATCCGTTAAGGTATCTCTCAAAATCCGAAAGATAATCCATTTTGTATAAGAAATCAAATATTCTAAGACTTAGTGCTTGTACTAGTTCTAAGTTGACTGAAATGGTAGATAAGCAAAACTGTTTATTTATGTATTTATTTATCTAAGTGAACTTTAAGTGAAATTGATGTAATTACAACATACACAATACAAAATTATATTATCGTTGATTTGTGTGATATTTTGTTTGAACATTATTTGATTTACATCTTCCCTTGGGACTTTGTTTGTTCTATGCTTGGCTCATTTTACAATCTGGTTAAGACAAATCAATACTTATTACTGTCAGAGTTGATGTTGAGCATGATGGTCTTGAAGAACAGGATTGGATAACGATGATTCTGATGAAGAAAACACTGGACCAGAAAATACTGTGTGCGTACATGTATTTGATGAATCATTAGGTTTTTTTAATTTTGAAAAATCATCATTTCAATGTTGTTGTAAACAATCATCTTACAATATTAGATATAAGAGTAAAGATCTTTTTCATTGATTTCAAAAACAAGATTTACCTCGTAAATATATGCAATGATATACGGCTTAAGGAAATTATAAAAACGTCAAGAACATAACATTTCAAATCGTTACCATGATAACGAATCAAATGAGGATCAGTGCTCTGAAAAATCACATGAGGTTGAACAAAAATGTTGTGATCTTGAAACAAAGCTGATTGAATAAGGTGATAGAGATAAATTCAATGTAAAGAGAAGAATACAAATAAATAACTGAATGTATAAATGATAGACTTTAGATATGCCAGTTAAAAGTAATTTCTAAAATTCATGTATCTTTAACAGCTGTGCTTCAACTTCGAATGTTACACGTCAAGTCATATTCTGATGAGTAGTACGATTACAAAAGCCAACATTGCCTACAAAGCACTTAATGTATCAGTTGGCAAGTATCTCACTTTAACCAGCCTTTTCATAATCTCTACAGATTCAATTTGTCTACAACCAAAGGTATGTTTATGCACTGGTGATGACCTAAAATGAATGCAGTCATTGTAATGTGCTAACGGTGTCGCTTCACTTCCTTTCTTTAACTGTGTAAAAGGAATCAAATATGCGTTGTGAATGATGACAACAACACACCATTAAATTTATTAGAGTAATTAATTTCAGTTTATATCCATTCGTACACAAATGCAATTAAAATTCTTAAACCCTTCTGTTAAGAAGTATCTTAAACAAAAACATACGTTTTTCAGGTAATGATAGTATAAAAAGAATTTATTTTACCATGTTGGACGTCCATAATGTACAATTGTTTGTACATTGCTTGAATATGCAAAAATCTATATTTCTATATTTCTATGTTTCTATATTTCTATATTTCTATAATCAGATTGTTCAGTGTAATTTTTGTGGGACAGGTTTATCACTTGATGTTGTTAGACTGCATCGGGTAGGCTCATATGTCAATTTGTCGCAAATCTCCATCATACTGATAATCATTATAGCTGCCATCGGACAATTAGTTTTTATTTCCTTTATCTTTATCGATATGAGTCGTGTTGGTTATTTTATTACACTATAATGACATTTGACAGTAACAATTGGATGTCACGAATGCGTTTAAGGTTAATGTGAACCAAAACACCGAATTGATATCGAATTTTAAGAGAAACATGATTTTTTTCTCATCTAATGTTGGGCTTAAGTTGTTAAAGTATGTGGTGATTTGATTACAACCAAGAAGAATGTAATCCTATTAGCAAATTTTCCTTATTTGATTATGGTTATTTGATTCAATACTTTCTTTCTTTGAGATTGGTTTTACAAAGGCTGCATATATTTGATGCTAATATCAACCAGAGTCAGACTTTCGTATTGAAGACTAATTATAAGACACTTGTGAATTAAAGCTGCTCTCTTTGGTCGTGTTTATATCATTCTTTGCCGAGATTATATCCATAGGCCTTGCTAATGTGACCCTTTTGATTCCAAATGCGAAAGTTAGTCGATATCGTTTCAGTGTTTTTAACTACATCGCTCATGTGCTTGAATATTTTTAGCTTGTTTCACGGGGCATGACATTTATAAATGTATTGTTAGAATTTCAAACCAAACTGAATCATTCAATCCAGAAACAGCAGACATGAATTTACAATTCAATCAAGATTGCAATTGAAAAGTTGGGACGAGTCACAATGTGACATCATATTTTTTTAGGGTAGATCTATCAAAACAACAGTACATATAGTTTATGTAGCTAAGCCTATCCTAAGCCTGGAAAAACATATACATAGATTATTCAAAATAAACTTAAGGATGAGTTGAGATAAAAATTAGTTGAAAATGAATGACAAGCTTGATAAAAAGTGACAATCTTAATCTAAATTCAACAAAATCAGAATTGTTACAGCATATTCTCGAATAATAATTATTAACCATAGAATTCTCTTAATTATCGTTGCACTTATCATCAAAGAGGGCGAAGTTTGAATCCATATATCTGATAAAAGCAGAAAAAATGAGGAATAATTCCATGAAACATCACTTAGTAGGTATTAAGGTTACCTCAAAAGACACCTCACAGTTGGTAAACCTACAGGCACAACACACGATAAGAATTTTTGAAACGTTTATGATTAGCTTTATCAGTCGGATCAGATACAAACAGCATTTACTAAGTGATTGTGTCATGAAATCTGTGATAATACCAATCACATTAATGTAGAGTTGTTATCTCGACATGCATGATTGAACACATGAAGAAGGGCAGATATTATATTCAATCTGGCGCCTAGCCTGTTACAGTGTAATACGCAAGGTTGTCCAATGGATTGGAACTGTTCACCTGTGCAAAGGGCATGTTATAGTATGGGTCTCTGAAATCTCTTTACCAAATTGTTAGCAGAATAGTAATGAAAATAAATATTAAGCTAATCAATTATTTGAAATGTTATGTTTAAATGTATCTGAAACGTTGAAGATGGCAAGTCATTACCAATTATTTGAAGCGGAATTTTTCAACATACATATGCATATGCATTGATAGGTGACAAAACATCTCATTTGAAAGTGTTAATAGATCATATTTCAAACTATTATGTAATCAATCTCTTCAAATATCCGGTAATTGTAATATTGATAAGTTGAGGATACATGAAATACATTGATCCAATGAAACCATTTTGAATCAAATATTTGTTTTAAAGCATCCCACCCGCATCAAAAAGTGGCCATAAATGAGTACAGGTGGTGTTCCCAAGGATCAGTCCTAAGACCCACTCCTTTTACCCTCTACACTAGGCCACTAGGTGACCTCATCGAGATTCATATGCTCCTGCACCATGGCTTTGCTGACGACAAGCCGTTCATGAAGCTGTTCAGACCTGATTCATCATCATCTAAAATCTCTTCCACATTAGTCACAAACTGCTGTTGAGAGATAAGAGAATGGATGATCAGCAATAAACTCAAACTCAATGCTGAAAAGACCAAAGCAATCCTCATAGACCCAGATGTAAGACTCAACAAGTGCCAGTCAGATAGCATTACCATCAACCATGCTGATTATCAAATCTCTGTATGTGTAAAGGACCTGGGCGTGTACCTGGACTCTGAACTGAGTATGGACAAACAGATCAACCAACTGTCAAAGGTAATCTTCTTCCATCTCAGGAACATTTGGAAAATTTTGTGCCTGGCGCAAGTAACATCAAGCATCGATTACTGCGACAGTCTCTTTATCTGCAACAACTACATAATCTTCAAAAGATCTAATATACAGCTGCGAGGATTGTCTCTTTGTGTCCCAAAAGTTGTATCATGTCACCAATTCTTAAAGAACTACATTGGTTGCCTGTGACTCAACCTTTATTGTTCAAAGTGCTGTGCTACACGCACCAGTGTTTGTCAGGAAATGCTCCCAAGTAACTTCTAGTCCTGGTTGAACTCTATGTTCCGAAACGACCACTCCGGTCTGAACAACAAGGCTACCTTACAGTACCAAAACTCAAACTATGCATATTCGGGAGGGAGGTCTTATTCATACTGTGCAGGTACCGAATGGAACAAACTAACCCCATCCCTCAGACTGTGCACCAAACAATTAAACCGACACTAAAAACCCATCTCTTCTGCAAAGCCCACCCATAGTTACCTCATATGAGCCTTGAGCATGTTATTTAGCATGGAAAGTGAGCTTAAGAAATGGATTATTATTATTATTATTACATGTATTGGCGACTCATTGAATAATTTGTTCATGATAAGAACTCATTGCTTATTTTTATATTTAAGCATTCAATTATCGAATATATGTTAACAATGTATTGTCCTGTTGAAATATGTTTTCCAGTATAATCAGACATTCAGACTGACGATCCTTTGTTACCTTTTGCGATCGAACAAGAACATATTTAAATCGATTTCAAAAGGGCAAGCAACAAATCTTCCTTCTCAATCTGTCTGATGTGAGACGATGGTCTATTACTTTGAATTTCATCTGGTCAATACGAAATCTTACACGTTTTGTTATTGCAAGTAGGTTTTCATTCTCCCTTAGTCGATTCTGACCGATGGTCTTTAAAACAGGGATTACGTATTGGTACATTAAGAAATATGAGTCACTTATATATACAAGTCAATTAGAACTTTTCACTGAATTAAACATCATGTGAAAAATAGGAATTCTTTAGCATAGGTTAATAACTAAGCTGTCAAATACCATATCAATTTACGACATACGGTAACTAGATTCTTGTCATATCGGTCGTTAATGTCTTCAATTCATATTTGTTTCAACAAATCCGTTAACATAAACAATACCACAGATTTTGTCAAGTTATATGATATCCCATCTCTTGTGTTCAATTGTTTTGATGAAAAAAACGAAATTCGAAAACTCATTTTACAAAAAATAATTTTTAAAAAAACGTTTGAGGCTTAGGGTATAGTCTGTAGTTATAATGAGCACTCTGCTCCTTTCAACCGAATACAACAATGTTCCACAATCGTAAATAGAAAACCAGTCCGGACACAATTGTCTCAGTTGATAGACTGGTCTATTGATTGTAAATGGAAAACTGATTCAGTGCATCTTGACGTTAAGTGGACCATAATCACCCTTTAATTTTCCAATGTCCTTTTGATATTACGACGGCTCTGTACTAACCTGGGAATAGCATCAGAGTTATAAGCACAGTGTCTCTTCCTAAGTGTTCATTTTCCCAGATTTAAAGACTTTTTGATTTTGAAATAAAGACTTGATAGTAACAAACGTAATCAACTCCAGGTGAAATGCTTGATGACATGAAACAGGAATTTTATTTCAGAGAGGTCTTTTAACGTAATGCAACACGATTTCACCAGTAATGCATGATTTCCTGAAGGAGTGATGATGTGTCATTTTTTCTTTTCATATATAGATCAAACTATTCGTAAGGCAGACATTGTCATGAGCAGGAATGTCAGTCAGAATAAACCTATGGTAATATTCAGACATTATATTTCATTAATATCTATACCGTGATGTGACTGTTGTCAATAGTGTACCTTGTATTATCAATAATGTTTGTGAAAAGCTAGCAAATTATAGTATTCATACACAATTGCATGATATACATACTATCATGATGGTTTGATAACTGGCTACATACATCAGAGGCTTGTCAGGCTATTTCTACTTATGATAAAGACACAAAAGGGTGTGATGAAACGTAACACCACAACATCAGTTTGAATCACTTTTTATATAATATAGTTACATCCTTGTCTCAACATACTAGTTTTTATGTAGGCCATATAGGACTTACTGGGTCTTTCAAGTCATAAATTCTTAAACTTTTGTGTTCAAATATGAATTGGGAAAAACATATCAATTGATTATTAAAAATAAACTTAAGGATGAGTGAAAATGAATGACAAGCCTGATAGAAAATAAAAACCTTTTACAATTTGAAATAAAATAGAATAGAGAGACGGAGGAATAATTCTATGAAACATCACTCAGTAGGTATTAGGGTTACCTCACAGTTGGTAAGCCTAAAGGCATAACACACGATAACAACTTTTGAAACGTTTACGATTAGCTTTATCAGTCTGATCAGAAATGAACAACATTTGCAAAGTGATTGTGTCATGTAATCTATCTGTGATAATACATATCACGTTAATGTAGAGTTTTATTTTTATTTTTTAATTTATAAAGAAATTAATGTAGAGTTGTTATCTTGACACGCATGATCAAACATATAAAGAAGGGCAGATTATTATATTCAATCGGACTGCTAACCTAGGTTCTCCAATGGAATGGAACTGTTCAATACTGAAAAATCGGTAGGGCATGATATAGCATGGGTCTCTGTTAAGCACAATCTTAATGAAAATAAACATCAAGCTAATCAATTATTTAAAATTTAATTTTGAACTGTATCTTAAATTTTGCGAATGGCAAGTCATTACCTTTCTTATGAAGCGGAATTTTTCAACATACATATGCATGTGCATTAATAGATGACAAAACATCTCCTTTGAAAGTGTTAATGGATCATACTTCAACTTTTTATGTAATCAGACTCTTCAAATGTCCGATAATTTTGATATTAGTAAGTTTAGGATTCATCAAATACATTGATCCGATGAAACCATTTCGGATCAAATTTTAGTTTTTAAGCATCCCATCTGCATCAAAAAGTGGGCATAAATGAGTACATGCGGTGTTCCCCAAGGATTATGCTCTACACTAGGCCACTAGGTGATCTCATCGAGTACCATACCTGATCAATCGTCATCCTAAACCTCTTCACCAACTGCAGTTTAGACAAATTCAATGCTGAGAAGACCGAAGCAATCCTCATATGCCCAGATGTAAGTCACAACAAGTGCCAGTGGGATAACACTACCATCAACCATGCTAATATCAAAATCTCAGAATGTGTAAAGGACCTTGGTGTGTACCTGGACTCTGAACTGTCAAAGGTATGTTTCTTCCATCCCAGGATCATTTGGACAATTCTGTGCCTGGCGCTAGTAACATCAAGGATCGACAGTCTCTTTATCTGCAACAACTACATAATCTTCAAAAGATCTAATATACAGCTGCGAGGATTGTCCTTTTGTGTCCTTCATACATACAAGTTTTTACAAATAAATTTGTCCACCTATCCAGTTATTCAATTAAGATGGCAGTAATACACAAAATTCATTTCATTGTTCGCTAAATCCGTCAGAAATGTCCATTGTAATTTCTCATTTTCTATACTTGGATTGACATTCAAACACAAAATAAAGAGTCATAAGCTCTAGAGGATGAACAAAACTCTTACGAGAAAACTCACAATTTGATTAGGTTTTCTTATTTTGAATTGCTTTTTTCATCTGTAAGGTTAAACTTAGAAAACAATTATTCTGATATTTAAGCAAACTTCAATTCTTTCTAAAACCATAAGGTTTTAAAAAAATAAAATAAATCATCAATTTCTATGATAAAAAATAAAATCATTAGATCAGATAAGAGCCCGTTTATCATTTGGAGATATAAGTCACTTATATATACAAGTAAATTAGTAGTTTGGAAACTTTTCACTGAATTAAACATCATGTGAAAAATATGAAAGTAAGCTTCTTTAGCATAGATTAATAACTAAGCTGTCAAATACCATATAATATCAAAATCTATATCAATTTATGACATACGCTAACTAGATTCATGTCATATCATTCGTTAATGTTTTCAATTCATATTTGTTTCAACAAATCCGTTAACATAAACAATACCACTGGTTTCCCAAAGTTATATTATATCCCATCTCTTGTTTTCAATTGTCATGGTGAAAAAAACGAATTTCAAAACTAATTTTTACAAAAAAACAACAAACGTTTGTACAGCCATGACTAAGGGTATAGTCTGTTGTTATGATGTGCGCTCTACTCCTTCCAACCGAATACAACAACGTTCCACAATTTATTTTCCAATGTCCTGTTGGTATTAGGACGACTCTGTACTAACCTTGGAATAGCATCAGAGTTATCAGCATAGTCTCTCTTCCTTAATTGTTAATTTTCCCAGGTTTAAAGACTTTTTGAATTTGAAATAAAGACTTGATAGTAGCAATCGTATTCAACGTTAAGTGAAATGCTTGATGACATGAAACAGGAATTTTATTTCAGAGAGCTCCTTTAACCTTATGCACCATGATTTCACCAGTAATGCATGATTTCGTGAACAAGTAATGATGTGTCATCTTTTCTTTTCATATAAAGATCACACTATTTGTAAGGCAGAAATTGTAAAAAGTATCATCAATGAATAGCAATTTCTTTCTTTAATACCAATCCGAGATATGATTGTTAATGTTTGTGAAAAGCTAGCAAATTATCAAACGTAATTACATGATGTTAATCATGTTATGGCTACATACACCAGAGGCTTTTAAAAACCTATTTCTACTTCTGACTAAGAAACAAAAGGGTGTGATTGAAACCAAACATCAGTTTGAATCACTTAATATATGATATAGTTACATCCTGATCTCAACATATAAGTTTATATGCAGGCCATATAGGACTCAGTGGGTCCTTCAAGTCCTAAATTCCTAAACCTTGAACTTCTTTGTTCAAATATGAATCGTATGCCATTGTGTATCTTTACTATGTCGAAACCTGTTTAAATGGGAACCTGCATGGCAGGTTAATGATCGTTCAGGGTTCACTTAGAACGTAATCGTGGAGACTGCTATTCGATGCGTTTTCTCCTTCATATCAAATGCTCCTCTTATGTTGTATTTGGGTAAACTTGGTGTGACTCAATCATTAATATTTTTAAAAATGTATGAACATGTATACATACATTGTATACTTTTATCCATGTCACATATTGCAAATTTGTATTGCCTATGTTGATATCTTAATACGTATCGCACTCTGTATACTGATATGGCCTCAGGATAAGTAGGACATTTTCTTCCTTCAATTTATCTTAGCCCGTAACCTCTTCACAGCCACTATTGATTACGGGTATCCGTTAAGGTATCTCTCAAAATTCGAAAGATAATCCATTTTGTAAGAAATCAAATATTCTAAGACTTAGTGCTTGTACTAGTTCTAAGTTGACTAAAATGGTAGATAAGCAAAACTGTTTATTCATGTATTTATTTATCTAAGTGAACTTTAAGTGGAATTTATGTAATTACAACATAAAACAATAAAAAATCATATTATTGTTGATTTATTGGATAGTTTCTTTGAACATTATTTGATTTACATCTTCCCTTGGGACTTTGTTCTATGCTTGGCTCATTTTACAATCTGGTTAAGACAAATCAATACTTATTACTGTCAGAGTTGATGTTGAGCATGATGGTCTTGAAGACAGGATTGGATAACGATGATTTGATGAAGAAAACACTGGACCAGAAAATACTGTGTGCATATTTGGTGAATCATTAGGGTTTTTTATGTTTGATAATCATAATTTGAATGTTCTGGTTAACAATCATCTTACACTATTAGAATAAAGATTTTTTCCAGGAATCTTAAAACAAGATTTACCTCGTAAATCTATGCAATGATATACGGCTCAAGAACATAATAAATGCGTGAAGGAATTAACATTTCAAATCGTAACTATGAGAATGAATCAAATGAGGATTAATGCATTGAAAAATCACATGAACAAAAATGTTGTGATCTTTAAGCAAAGCTTATTAGATAAGATGATAAAGATGATTTTAAGGTAAAGAAAAGAATACATAACTGTATATATAAATAATGGACTTTAGATATGCCATTTTTCAAAAGCACATTTATCTATAACAGCTGTTCTTCAACTTCAAATGTTCCATGTTAAAACATATTCTGAGTTATACGATTACAAAGCCATTTTTGCCAACAAGGCACTTAATGTAATATCTAGAAAATATCTCACCTTAACCAGCCTTTTCATAAACTCTACAGATCAAATTTGTCTACAACCAAAGTTATGTTTATGCATTGGTGATAACGTATAACCTATAAAAGGAATGTAGTCAATGTAATGTGCTGACGCTTCACTTCGTTTCTTTAACGTTATAAAACACACCATTGAATTATTTTTCTAGAAATTCCCGACATAATAATTTTAGTTTATATTCAATTGTACAAAAACAAATTGAATCGTTCTGTTCTGTTTAGTAGTCTTTCAAACGACAGTACATGTTTTTCGGGTATTGATAGTGTTGAAGAATTTTATTTACAAAAACGTCCATAAACTACAATTATGGTTATTTGATCCAATACTTTCGTTCCTTTGAGATTGGTTTTACAAAGGCTGCATATATTTGATGCCATTATCAACCAGAGTCAGACTTTCGTATTGAAGACTAAGCATCAGACACATGATGATGTACGCTGCACTCTTTGGTCGTGTTTATATCGTTCGTTGAAGAGATTATATCCATAGCCTTGCTAACGTGCCCCTTATGATTCCAAATACGAAAGTTAGTCGATATCGTTTCAGTGTTTTTAACTACATCGCTCATGTGCTTGAATATTTTTAGCTTGTTTCACGGGGCATGACATTTATAAATGTATTGTTAGAATTTCAAACCAAACTGAATCATTCAATCCAGAAACAGCAGACATGAATTTACAATTCAATCAAGATTGCAATTGAAAAGATGGGACGAGTCACCATTGGATTTTTACGGTATATCAATCAAAACAATAGTACATATAGTTCATGTAACAGATGTTTTATCCTAAGCCTGGAAAACATATACATAGATTATTCAAAATAAACTTAAGGATGAGTTGAGCGTGAAAATGAACGACAAGCTTGATATAAAATCTTTATCTTTATTTAACAAGTCACTTCTTGCACTCTTTACAGTAAGAGTAAAAACCCCTTTTACAATTTGAAATAAAAAAGAAAAAATTGCTATAGCATAATCTACAATAAAAATGATTAACCCTAAAATGCTCTTAATTAACGTTGGACATACTATCAAAGAGGGTGACGTTTGAAACCATATATGTGGTCAAAGCAGATAGACAGAGGAATAATTCTATGAAACATCACTCAGTAGGTATTAAGGCTACCTCCAAAGACACCTCACAGTTGGTAATCCTACAGGGGAAACACACGATGGGAACGTTTGAAACGTTAACGATTAGCTTTATCAGTCCGATCAGATACGAACAGCATTTACTAAGTGATTGTGTCATGTAATCTTTCTGTGATAATACCTATCACATTAATGTAGAGTTGTTATCTCGACATACATGATCGAACATATACAGAAGGGCAGATATTATATACAATCTGACTGCTAACTGTTACAATGTAATACGCAATGTACTACAATCGATTGGAACTGTACAACTGTGGAGCAATCTATAGGGCAATTTGTATAATAAAGGTCTGTGGAACTTTGTACCAATGTGTTTAGCAATGAATTTCAAGCTACCAAATATTTTGAATGTAATGTTGAACTGTATCTTAAATTAATTACTAATTATATGAAACGGGGTTTTCAACATGCATATGCACTAATAGATGACACTTAAAAGTATTAATTTGTGTTAACATTTCAGGATTATACTTCAACTTAGCTGGGGTGACTTCAGTAATCAGACTCTTCAAATATCCAGTAATTGTAATATTGATAATTTTAGGATAAATGAATTTGTATTTCTGTATAAAACAATATTTTATCAGTATGTATAATTGAATGAATAGATGCATGTACATCATTATTCATAATCCAAAGCTTCAAACATACTTATGTTATGCTTTGTCAAGTACATGTTTATATACACACACCACGTGCACATTTAAGTAAATACCTCGTTTAGAGAATGTGATTTTTTATTGACACCAGACTTAAGATGGCATGAATACTCTTGACACCACATTTCTTAGGTGTACATATATCAAAGTATACAGGGCGTAACTGAAGCGACACTATCACTACTCTGCATTGACTATTTTCATCACAGAGGTTATCAGCAGTGCATGAACAATATATCATCTTGGATGAGTGGATATTTTGAGTGTAAACACATTGGTAAAACATTCAAGACAATCAAATGTTTACAAAATGCAGTGTAGAAGATCCTGAAGGGAGTTGTTCTACTAACAAGCCATTGAATGAAATATTGTAAATGTGATTTCACAGGCATTTTAAAACTACATACTTTCAAAATGAAGAAACAAATTGCTGCGTAAAAATCAACAGAGGCCACAGCGTTAAATCAACAACAAGAGTGACCCACACGGTGTTTGATGTTTTTCTTTTGTGAAACCTACCATGTTTGGAAGTTTGAATTTTCATTTCTGATATATTTTGAACCAATACTGTGATACAAGTTATCATCATCTAGCAATGATTGAACATAATTCGAGTAAATGGCGGAGACTGTCAAGCGCTTTACATTTCAAAAGAAAATACATACGAAAACTATTTGTCCAATTCTGATCTTTTTGAGTCATTATCATTGAAATTATTACGCATTTCTTGAGCAAGAGTGAGGACTATGTACAATTTGCACGAGCTATCACCCAGTTGTACTCAACAAATCGCATAGAAACATCAGGCATGATACGTGAGGATCCAATTATTGCTAGGCAAAACTGATATGCATGTGTGCACATATGCAATATGTCACCACTTAGCTCCACTCCCTTGGGAACACCCCTTGAAGCAATTTGGTATCAGAAATGATTTGAGATGATACGATTGACCAGCAATGCAAGATGCAGTAAGTATAATATACTTGTTGAAGAAACACACACAGGTCCCTATAGCATCCTTTAACATATCATTACATGTCCAAACGATACGAATGGGTGGCAATAACTGAAAGTATGTCGGAAAGGGGCAACTACAGAAATCATTATGAATAATACTTGCTACATTTTGAAGTTTTAGGATTTTAGTTGTTTTCGGTTGACAAGAGTCGTATTTTCATTTTAATTTGAGCATTTGAGGGTATAAAATAGCTGTATAAAAGTAAGTATGAATTTTAATGTTATGACGTTTAGTGAAGGTTTCTTGAATAAGTTGAATAATTACAAAATGATTTTGTTACACTAATTTCCGCGATTCTGATTGGACGAGAGCGCTCAAAAACCTGCTGCCATTTCTCGATAAATGCAGAAAAATTTGCAACCATACCATGTGCATTCATTCCGTGTGACGTCACAATCACCTGACGCAATAGTTCGGTTTTGCAGTTTCGAGTTACGTTCTGTTGCAAAGACAGATATAACATATCTTATCACTTCCCACCTGCGTTTGTAACAAGTAAATACATTCTTCTCATTAACACAATCCATACATTCACCGGAAATACTGCATTTAAATAACTACGAGTCCTCAAGCTTGTTCTCGCAAACGGCGGACATTTTGAACGTCGTGTGATATGCTAATTAGGGTTATTCCGAAAATGCGGATTCCGGTTAAGACGAATTGTGATTGCATGGGTGTCAATGGTTGCGAAAACGAAATTAAATCTTCGGCCGTTTTAGTTTTTGGAGTTCTCAATTTTGATTCAACTTTGTATTGTTTTGTGTAACAAACCACAACTTCACGACATTGAAGACAGATTTTTTGAAAATAATTACGAAAAACTTTGTTAAAATGTCGATTTTGTAATTATAAGGATTGTTTTACATGTTTTGTGCCTCTATCGATGTATAACAGCAACAAATTTTGTATAAAATCGCTACGCTACGCTACGCGATTTTATACAATTTGTTGCTGTTATACATCGATAGAGGCACAAAACATGTAAAACAATCCTTAAAGGGGCAGTAGCACGTTTTTACGGGGTATATTAGTTGATGTCAGGAAAATGAAAATAAACGGTTCCAATTGAAAGACAATGTATTTAAACTAAATGGAGCAGTAATAATTCAAAAATATATCGTAAAGTTTAGCCATGCGATTTCTTTTTCTTACAGAAAGTGAATTAAAGGTGTTCACACAAAAATGGCCGCCAATGGAGTGTATGCGAATCTTCATACTTTGTCCTCTGACTATGGCTAATTGGCTTGTGTAATGAGATTTATGACACTATCAAAGTAATACATTCAGCACTTACATACAAATATCAGTGAAAATTTTAAAATATAAAATTATCAAAAAACGTGCTACTGCCCCTTTAAGTAGCTTTTATGAACGTATTTCAATATTAGACTTACATACATCGATAGATTTGCACTGTTAATGCTAACATGTATTGCATTGAATCATTCATATATATATATAAATGAAGTTTTGAATGTTGCACTTTTACATCAATATTCGCTAGGGTTCTTTCAAAAGATTCAAGAAAGTTTTAAAACCAAAAAATAACAGAATCAACAAAATAAAATAAACGTTCTTATATGACAATCAATTGCAAATGTGTAACTGCTTTATACTCGTTAATAAGATTATCCGCAAGTAAATAGACATTATCGATTATCAATTATGTGAAATTGAATTTTAGTAATTGAATTGTATTTGCTTCTTTTATTCCCTCAAGGGTGTTTACTATAAAACATCCACCATTTATTTAACAATTCATATTGCTTAACCAAATCAACGTTTTATTCATGTCACAACATTCTTTGCAATATTATAGATATATACATATGATTCTTTATCGTCACTTTTACAATATTCCAAATCATATAATTACTTGTATTTATTTGCCATTGGACAAATGCACAATCGTATTCAGCCTGTAAATGTAACTGAAAGGTTTGTTATTTTGACATTGTAATTCAAATGTTAATTTGCATGAGTTAAATTCCGCTCAAATGTCCAAACAGGTATGGAGTGCAATGATATGATCAAAATAGAATTTTGTTGAGTATGCATGATTATCATGATTTGCAAATATAGCACTTCAACAGATTCACCAGAAGTTATAACTATACAATATGGTATTGCGATTGTGCGAAAGACGGACTTGACTGACGAAATTAGAATTCACAACACTTTGTTCGTCTATTCATAATCACAAAATATCCGATTGGTTATTCACTCATTAGATGATACATACCATTACAAATTGATACAATCTACCAGGAAGGTCATCATCAATACCATTATAATTGCAGTCAGTAGTAAAAATATAGAAAGCCCTCTTGGAGCACCAGGATTTTATTGCAATGCATTGTTTTTCAGGCGAAACAGTCAAGTGGAAAACCTTTCAAAAACAGAAAACAATTGGGTTACTAAATCGTTAAAATCATTTGAATGACATGATTTTCTTTAAGTTATTTAGGTAGGTATATTGTATTTTTTTAATTCTAAACATGTTTTCAAAAATATCATATAGGGTTTAAAGTTACCACCAGGAAGTATTTTGCGAGAACAACAATACCCTATGTCTATTTCTGTCTACACATCAATGGTAGCTCGTGTTGAATGTTGCAGACAGGTGGTTATCAGATAATCTGCAATGGGTGGTCGAACAGCAGCAGGAACAACAAACACGACATGTCAAATAGATAAGAAGTTGATTACACTTACAACAGGGTTCGTATTACATGTACATAGCTCTTGTCCTCAATGTTAAGGCTAAGGTAGAAAGGGAGGTTTGAAGCAGGTTTGTCTCACTGACAAAGGACTTTCGCATTAAAGAAAACATATAGTTTATTTCAAGATATAGCATGCTGGTTTTATTTCTAGATGTAAAATATTTGAAAAAATGTAACATGCTAAGTGTCATACAGATGAGTAATCCGGGTTCAGAAAGCAAACCTAATGTATCATACTATTGAAGTAAAATGAAACTTTTTTAGTCAACAAATATTTCGTGTAGATGATTATCTCAAGCTAAGAGGTTAGAATTGCTTTACCACCACATACCGTAGATATATATCCATTTGTCACCTTAAGAGGAAAGTAGGGAAGCGAGACTATCAGCAGATTGCATTGATTCAATTTATAAAAAGGTCACCACCAGTGCATAAACATACCTTGGATAGTAGATGGGTAGACAGAGTTGATGTGTGAAGATAATAGAGATAGGCTTGTTTATGCAAAGACATTTTCTTATTGATGCATGAAATATATACATGCATCGAAGCATTGGAATCTTTTAGGCGAGACATTGTATTTACATATAAAGTACTTTATACTAACAAAAAGGCTCAATAGAAATGAAATGTTTTTCTTGGCATATTAAATTACACTAATATGAGCAGCAACTTGGTATAGTAATTTTAAGAAGAAAGAACAATTAATTATTTGTATGCAACGTCAAACAACAGAATTATGTTAGACTATTAAGCAGTTATCAGATAATGTAAATCCACACAAATATATTTAGGCCAATGAATGAAAAATACATTATCATGGATGAAAAGTAATAACAAAAGATGCACGATAACAGAAATTGTTTGATATAGATAACGATGCCATCATGTCGAGTAGAAATTATTATTCTGTATTGGACCAAATACACTTTCGGGTACACCACAAGAGACACCGCCAGTAATTACCATATCAGCAGAAAACCTAACCTTACCTAAACTTGCTCATTTTTTCTATGGTAACATGTCATACATTTGCGTGAAACAATACATGAATATTTACATTCACCATATATCCTTATATTGATAATATTGTATGGCGCCTTTTCACGTCAAGGACATGCTCAACGCGCTAGTCATATAATTACCCTGAAGGACTGTACTTTCACAGCTGCTATTTAGCCATATTCGCGACCACGACGGTCAGTACATTCTGTTTTTCAGGTACACATTTGTTTGGACTGAGTGCAATGAGGTTGAAGTGCCTTGCCCAGGGACAGAACACAGGATGATACCCAGGTCACAAATTCATATTTATACGACATACATTTACATGTATACCTAGAGTTTTTGGTTTCAAACTTCACCCAATACAAGTGAGTGTTTTCAGTTAAAGTGGAATGAGGATGCGTCAAAGTTAGATGAACGAAAGACTTATTTAAACATGACTTCGATAAATACTTGATAAAACAGACTTTTTCAATGTTTTTCACTGTGAACTCCCATTTGTTTTAAGCTCCCCACACCTCCAAGTAATAATGGATCAGTCGCTAAATCCTTTCAACTCAGCACATCGGTTTTAAAACAAAATTTGCAAGTGTTGAATAAAAATGAAATCCGGAAGTTTTACAAACGCAACTATTTATCTTCTAACAATAACCATTCTGGAAAAGTAAGTGACATATTGGACATTATTTAATATATTGCATTGCATATATGCATTGTTGATCTATTGATTGTTGTTTTATTCTAATGTTTTTTTGATTAAATATCCGTGAAAAATGTTTACAGAAAGTAATGAGTTATGGTCATTATCATATGATAACTAACTTTTGACATGATCATGATGTAATATAATTCATACGGCTAGATATTGCGTGTGCTTTGTACAAAGGTACATATGTGAAGGAATGCCTAAAAGGAGAATTTGCTTCTCTTCCATGGTTGACTTAAATTGATTATGTGCACCTATCATTTGATCGTAGCCAACATGCTCTTACTGGCATCAGTCCCTTATTTGATAATGGTTATTTGATCAAATACTTCCTTCGCGGAAGTTGTTCTTTAAAGGCTGCCATCTTCTGATAAAATCAATGAGAATCAACAGCTTTTTCATAGACGAGGAATGTGGGATTTGTTGATTTTAGATTAAGACATAGGACAACATATCTTCATCACATAGTCTGTTTTTTTACAAATAGAAGAACTAATTTTTTAAATAATATTTTTTTGCATAGTACATAAGTACTGTTACATGTTTATAATTATATAATCATTGCAACAATCGTAATGTTATCTGTATTTACTGTATTAACTGTTTAAAATAAATTACAGATAAATGTTTTCAAACTCACTAGCACAAATATCGCTTATGATTTCAAATTGCTGAAAGAACGAACCTTATAATCTTGTATGAATTTGGTTTAGAATTTACTAAATCATTTACAAGATCATATCAATATCTCATTCGTGCAATGTTCTCAGTGGATACATAGGTAAATGCCCTTGAATGCAGTTTCAAATTTAAGGTACAAAACCTTATGTTTAGTTTACATTGCGAATCTCTGGGATAAGGCATACAATATTAACTGAGGTTTTTCAACGAAGATAAGAAAGGTTAAGATGTATTAATATTGAGTAGCACTTTATCAATAGATATAAACTGTTTTTGAAAATGTATTCATTTACCAGGGACCTTGTGAAAAATGTATCCTATATGTTCTACCGACACAGCATTATGTTTTAAGTGATCGACCGCGTGAAAATCAAACTATTATACAACATTAGAACCTACTTACATGCATGATTTGTTTTGAAATAGCCTATCGAGTTCAATGTTAGCGTTGAATGGTAACAACGTTATATACAAGGTGTTTCATTGTATTGGAACCGTGCTATGCATTCGATATTGTAAGTGATAAGTGTGGGAAATCTATCCACGAAGACTTATTTATATATTATTTACCATACCTTTGTTCAAATGTATCCAATGCATGACCAGATTTTGATCTCTCCATATATTGCTGAATTATGAACTGCAATAAAAATTGCTTTAGCTAATGGGCTTATTTATATTCAAGTGACAACAGTTGTAGATATGTAGATTTATGACTATTGTAAATGAATGAATTATATGTAGTTTTCACTGCGGTGCAAGTTTGAATCTTAAATATGGATGTAGAACATTTGTGATGTGAAATAATGTATCGTCCTTGATAGAGTTTCTCATTTTAAGGGAAACGTCTTAAATGATATTTTTTAAAATTATCAGCAACTTCTTTCCAAAATGAGCATTCACTTCTTTGAATCTGTCTAACCTTCAAAGGAGTTATCTGGCGCGTCGAAGGTCTACCTTTTGTAACATTCGGATAGAAATCATCAAATCAAAAGTTCTTTGTCTACTTTGAAGGTTTTATTGACAACGGTGGCTAAATGGCACAAATAGTTTCAATACCACACAGCTTATATGTGTGTCACTAATCTAGGGGTATAGAAAGTACACGAAGCGACACTATCATCCAACTTCATTGACTCGTTTTATCGTGGAGGTCATCGCCAGTGCATGAATAAAATATCATCTTGGATGAATAGCTTTGAAAGGTGAAGCGTTTGAATATTCGTTTCTGTAAACAGTTTGTGAGACATTTAGGTTGGAAACGCTTAAAAGTTTGACAGTATTATTATGTACTGATATCAATGATATATTTGATAAAAATCAAACGTTTCTGATTGACTGTTAGGATATACGTTATGGAAATAGTCTTTTCAGAAAGAAATCAACTTTAACAGTTGAAAACAATTTTGTTCGGTTAAATGTTTTATTCTTGTTGACTTTTCATTATCCATGAATGTTGATTTTTATCGAGTATCTCTCCCTTTCTTCATGTATTGTTTTGAATATACATATATATATATATATGTGGACGCATATTAAGATTTTAGCCGAACTGCGTAGTATCAATTGTTTTTCAAATATTTATAAAAATCATTTCAATTTCTTAGAGATAAAAGATATATTCATGTTAAATGTTGTTTAATTCACCCAATATTTAATCTAAACCTGGTTGTATATTTCGGATTAATTCACTTCAATAACTGTTTAAGGCTTTAAAGGGGCAGTAGCACTTTTAGGGGGGAATATAATGTGATGTCAGGGAAAGGAAATAAATAGTTCCAATTGAAAGACATGTGTTTAAATTAAATGAAGCAGTAATAAATGAAGTATATAATGTAAACATTCAGTAATTGGATTCCTGTTTCTTACACAAAACGAATTAAAGGTATCTACACAAAAATGGCCGCCAATGGACTTTATGTGAATCTTTATAATTTGTTTTTTGAATATGAATGATTAGTTTGTGTAATGAGGATTTTGACACTATCAAACTGATACATTTGACATTATCTTATAATTATCATTGAAAAAATTCCAACTATCCCTTTCAACAATTAAATAATCATCTATATTCAGTGATTAATAGCTAAACAAGTTTTCATAATTGACGAATCTCTTCAATTGTTTAACGTCTTGCATAAGACATATAGGTATCTTGTTTATTCCAAACCATTTGGTTACCTTCCAGCAGCCCCGTCAAAAGACTGACTAGCTCAGCAAGGATAATCAGCTTGTTGTGTTAACATCTTACAGACAGGTGCTTATCAGAGCATCCTTTAACACAACAATCGACAAGATAAAGATGGATAACAATAACTGAAAATAGATCTTAAAGGGGCAGTAGCACGTTTTTATGGGGAATAAATGGTGATGTCAGGAAAATAAAAATAAATGGTTCCAATTGAAAGACAATGTATTTAAACTAAATGGAGCAGTAATAATTCAAATATACAATGCAAAGTTTAGCCATGCGATTCCTTTTTCTTACACAAAATGAATTAAAGGTGTTCACAAAGAATGGCCGCCAAAGGATTTTATGTGAATCTTCATACTTTGTCCTCTGACTATGGCTGATTGGCTTGTGAAATGAGATTTTTGACACTATCAACATAATACATTTAGCATTAACATACAATAATCAGTGAACATTTTAAAATATAAGATTATCAAAAAACGTGCTACTGCCCCTTTAAAAGGGCAATATGCATAAAAGGCTTCAGAATTACAGAATATCTGCTATGCTTCTTCATATGTCTGAAGTGCCATATCTGTTGTATGTGAAGACGTATTCCTTGGACTTGCGCTTTATACAGATTATTTCATTTTCTTACAACTGCTAATCTGCAGTGTTGTGTTGACCCGAAGCTGATTAAAACTTGAACAGTTGGCTTACTTTCAAGAGTGAATGTCAAGATTTGAAAGAGAAGCAGCGAAGGTCGCTAGGGAAAAGGTTTTGTATACTTCATATATATTCATACTTCATGCATTTTTGTCTACTCTCCAAAGATTCAGGCATTAGTTTAAAATGAATATATCAAAAAATCAGTATACATGTATACCTTTTTATACCCATGGAACAGAATGACAACAACTCAAATTGATATCAAATTTTAGAAATTCAAAACCATTAAAAATGGCAAAGAGTGTTCATGAATAGTTTACCAAACGTTTTCCAGTTTTTTCTATTCCTATACCTGTGGTAGGCATAAATGACTCGCATACCCAGACTTCCCATTAGCATTATATTATCGTTCTGAAGCAAAACATTGTAAGTGTAAAACCTTGTAAAAAATTATTCTTTTGCAATAGTTCCTGACATCTACAAACAGCATTCTTTTTCAGTTATCAACGGTAGCATCTTGTGAAAAGATGTTAAAAAGGTATATGGAAAATACACTAATGTTATGGGCTAAATATCAACAAAGATAATTATGGTTTGTGTTTAAAAATGAAAATGAAAATTCGATTGCTAAAGCTGTGAAAAAGTGTGTCAGTTTTTGGAAAACTGTTGTAGACAGGTGGTCGTCAGATAATCTGCAATGGGTGGTTGAACGAAACTTGATGCAACATAAACTCCATGTCAAATGGATAAAAAAAAATATAACCGAATTAGATATATTTAAGGGGCAGTAGCACGTTTATTGGAAATTTTGTAATTTTAATTTTTCACTGTTTATTGTATGCTAATGCTAAATGTATTATTTTGATAGTGTCAAAAATCTCATAACACAAACAATCATCCATAGTCAGAGGACAAAGTATAAAGATTCACATAAAATCCACTGTCGGACATTTTGTGTGAAAACCTTTCGTTTCAGAAAATTGAATCGCATGGCTAAACTTTACATTATATACTTGAATTATTACTGCTTCATTTAGTTTAAATACATTGTCTTTCAATTATAACCATCAATTTTCATTTTCCTGACATCACCTTATATTCCCCCTAAAAACGTGTTACTGCCCCTTTAAAGTTCCTTATGATAAAATGATTCATACGCATTTCTGCATCTACGAACCTGTAAATCTTTACGAAATTGTTTTATAATCAATTCTCAGAATGTAAGGCCAATGCTGCAAAAGTGTCTTTAAAATATTTGCAACACAATGTCTACTGGTCAGATCGAAAAGCAGACATTATTTAGTGAAAGTAGCACTAATGTATAATCATAATGGTTAAATTGTTTTGTGTTCGGTTATTTGATTTAACGTACGGAAAGGTACATGAAACATGTAAATAAGATAGTTTGGAGTCAGATGCAGTAAATTATGCTATTTAAATGGCATAAACAATGGGTCCATGATAAAATCCTAAGCCAGCTAAATACCTACATGTCGTACTGTAGACAACTCATGTCAGACATTAATCCAGTATAGCTCTAATTACACGTCTAGAGTGGTTAACACATGGCACAGAATCTCATAGGCTGTTAAACAATAAACACCTCTTTTTCGAACCAGGAAATGTAAAACAAAAACGTAGTTTAAACAGTTAATTCAGAAAGTGAGCAAATGTATAGTTCTACTTACTACAAATAATGATAATAATAATCATAACCATCCATTACAAGCATAGGCTTTGTTGCCCTTTACAAAAAATAAAACCATGTATTGATGAAAGAGATAGGCCACTTCACTTCACTATGGTTTTTATGTGTTAATAATTACTAATGGATCAGTGAAATTCTTGTGCTTGGATAGATTTCATGAATTTTCGATGGCAGCCATGTTTGTTTACAAACAGACAGCGCTTATTGTACCTTTGGAAAAAGCACAATCTTGGGATCACAATGAAATTTAACACGTAGATGAATAGTTTCAAATAATACTGCGTTTAAATATCAACCTGTAAGTTATATGATGTACAGTAATATTCATCGTTCTACGATTTTATTTTTAACCTAATCGACATACGTTCGACACGTTCAATTTATCAATGAAACTTGAAAATAGTTCCGTCGACCAATCGTCTTTCATTCTCTTAGGAACCGACCAATCAACGTTGAGAATCACTAAAAAGCACATGTGCGGATATCAAAAAAATATCCACTCGTGTATCCTCGCCCGTATGGGTAATATATGAGCGATATACCCATATGGAGTCATGTCTGCTTTTACCGACTCTATTACAAATATCTTAGACCAATCAATTTTTATAGGTTTCAGAGGCTTCGTGTTCCGCCTTTTATTTATCGCTGATTGTCTGGCGTTGTCTGCAATCTACTTTAGGGTGTACATTTATGATGACCCAAGACCATGTTGCTTGTCAGGCCGGAAGTAGATAGAAACCATGATAAATGTACGTATAGAAGGTGCATAGACTAACATTACAGACCCGGAGATCATATTTTGAACTCAAGATGTATTGACAATGTTTATGTCTTATCATTGCACGTTTCATCTATTATCAAACATGTAGTTCCTGTTCATAATTTGTTTTGAAGGGCAATTGATGGTTCACCATGTGCACTCTGCGCGGACTCGAGAACAGACATTTAAAGGGGCAGTAGCACGTTTTCAGGGGGAATATAAGGTGATGTCAGAAAAATTAAAATTTATGGTTTCAATTGAAAGGCAATGCATTTTAAAAAAATGGAGCAGTAATAATTCAAATATATAATGTAAAGTTTAGCCATGCGATTCCTTTTTCTTACACAAAATGAATTAAAGGTGTTCACACAAATTGGCCGCCCATGTATTTTAGGTGAATCTTCATACTTTGTTCTCTGACTATGGATAATTTGTTTGTGTTATGAGATTTTTGACACTATCAAAATAATACATTTAGAATTAACATAAAATTTTCAGTGAAACATTTAAAATATAAAATTATCAAAAACGTGCTACTGCCCCTTTAAGCAACAGACCTACATAGAACCGTTCCTGCTTTTGAGGACACTATGACGCATAGTTTTATAATATTTCAAAAGGCGGGTACCCTGCTGTTTGCGTCACTGATTGTCTGGGGTTGTTTCCTGAAATCTATTTTAGGATGAACATATATGATGACTATGCTGCCTGTCCGACGGATAGTACATGTAGGTAAAACCTTCTCAAGATGATTAATGTACATATAGAAGGTGCATAGACTAACATAACAGGTCCAGAGATTATATTTGGAACTCAAGATGTATTGACAATCTTATGTCTTATCAATATACTAGTCATATATTATCAAACATGTAGTTGCCTTTATTAAAAATCATTGTTCTAAGTGAATTCTTTTGGTTTTACTGTGTATTGTTCACCATCTGCACTTGCTACTCTGTACATGGGCTGCTATAGACACATAAGCGACACACCGACATAGAATCATGTCTGATTTTGACAATTCTATGATAATGAACTTTATATGATTCTCTGGCGTTGTCTCCTGCAATCTATTTCAGGATGTGCGTGTGTGCTGATCAGGGACCATGTTGCCTTTCTGAAGGATAGCTCGATGAGAAACATTGGTAGTATTATAAATTGACATATATATGGTGCATACTAGATGAACGAATTCATCAATGATACCCTTGACCAAACTACAGTGTAGATAGTAGTATCTAGTAATAGTAGTAGCAGTACTAGCGTCCCAACATTTGGACTATTGCAGAAGACAGTAGATAAGAATTCAAGATTTCTGAAGTGTTGATCGTGTGTTGTCTTCCCTAACAATAAACCTGCCATGTTGTACAGCAGGAATCTGTAGAAAATAATAAAGTGTTCACCTGCCATTTCTTACTCTGTCGTGTCAATTGTGATACATTATCTGTTGAATTGATGTAGGAGCAGTCGTTTCTATCTTTAAGTGTCAAAAGTAATTAAAAAGACCATATCTGTTTGACTTAAGATTTATCTTAAGTTACTTCTGTAGACAATTCTGTAACAAACTGACTATTTTTGGTTTTTATGTAACAATGCACTTTGCTTACTATAGAAGAATCATCGAACTCAGACAAAAGTAATCGTTTACCATGAAAGGTTTATAAGATTATTTAAAATAAACCCATGAACACCTCACATATATGTTAAACAAGAAATGAATAACGAACATATACATTAGTATGCTAAGCAACTGCCTGCAGTAGTTAGAATAGATTAATTAACAATATGGTCTACAACAACTTCATTTCATTTCGTTTTACATTTTATTCATTTTTATACATAGCTTTCCCTACTTCTATCAACAGATCATTAGACTTCGTCATTCATACATTGTACATACATTGTGTTATTCGTGGTTCACAAGAATTATTTTTCCAGCAACAAAGAATGAAATGATGTGTCAGTAAATTTTTTTAACAACGACAGACAGTGGAGTCGGTTTCTCAAATTTAATTATTTTTGTGTCAACAAAGAGTGATGTGTTATCTCTGATATCGCTATTTGTTTCAGGTTTGTTTATTATCTATGTTTTCTTTTCGAAATAAGATTAAGTGATTGTTGACATGAATTAATTTACAAATGTTGTTTTCTTCCGAGTTATATTGCTATTCATAGTATTGTTTGGTCTTATGTAAAGCTACAAACGAGAATTAATTTGTGTCGTTAATTCAAATGAATTTGTAATTCCCGCGGTGTGCAAGTTCGTTTCTGCAAAGCCATTTAAGAGGCCAAATGATTTATGTCTTTTCTTTTGTTATAAAGTGTTAAAGGTCTTAACAATTTTCTATAGAAGAATCCTATCAGCCACTGTCAATGAAGAAGCAATACCTCATTTATAACTCAGACGACATCGTTAGTTATCAGTTAAAAATTACTGTTAGATCATGTTTTTTTTTTCATATTTGGCGCTCATATAAGCTACATGTACATGTTCAGTCAGCCCAAGTCTGTAATATGTATTACTTTAAAAGGTCTCAGTTTTACATCTGCTACCTATATCAGTAAGTTTAGGATACTATTTCAAGAAGAGTTCTTTGGTATGTTGACATTAAAAGTGCAATTACTTCACCATTTTCTATCAGTTAAATTACATTTACAGATCCTCATTTGGCATATTCATTTTTTAAGCTCCTTTCGATTAAGTAATTTCCTTTTAAAATCAAACCGTGCTGAACTTTTTCTATAAACGAGCTTCAAAAACTAAAGGACTCAAAAGTCACACCAAATAAGATGAAACACGTATTTACCAATGAAGGTCTTGTTTTGTTTATCAGATTCTATAAAGGAAACTTTCAAAAATTAAATTTTTATCGGAAACCATTGCTGAGATTGACTTGGATCGTCATAACCTGGTATCGTTAGAATTGATGAAGTTATTTCTCTATAGATAAGTAGACAAAAGTGCACTTTTCCAGTTTCTCATTATCTTCGAAAAAAAGATCATCAAAGTCTGGAAATTGACTTAATTACAAGATTTAAATGTATTTCAGATTTTTCCTGTATCTTTTGTTCACATTGTAACCTCTGTAGGCGATTTGTGTAAGTGATATTATATTAACAGAAAGGTGCATTAACAATTAGTTCTCTTGCGATTATTGTTTGTAAATTTGCGTCATAAGAATGTTCCAACGTCTACAAAAAGAAGAATCTTCCTCAGTCATAATGGTTGATATTTATCACTTAAAGGGGATCAGCAACCTGGCTCGTGAAACCTCATTGACCATCGTTAACAAGAGCATCCAGACGGGTAAGGGGGGTCACATGACACAAACTTGGTACCGGCTGTCAGCTGTAAGCGGTTCGCAACCAAACGATTTCTTCCCTACCGAATATTCTTTCGGGGCCCTGTTCGTGTGTCCGCCCGTCTTAGCTAAAGGGGACATTTTTTCTCAGAAACTATTAAAGATAGGGTAACCCAATTTGCTGTGTGTCTTTGGGTTATCAATGACTTGATGGATTTTGAACATCAGAAGCATGAAAATATTTTTGTTGAGTTATTGTTCTGTGTGTATCTTCAAAGAGGACACATTTTCTCAGAAACTATTTCAGAAAAGATGACCAAATTTGCTGTATGACCACTGAATATCAGTACTTTGATGGAGTTAAAAAATCAGAAGCATGCAATTATATTTATACAGCGTTTTGATCCTTGTTGCGTGATTTTGGACTCTTAGAAATTGTTGGAAGCTATTATAAAAACCTTTCTGGCGGGGAATGTTGATGACTATGTCTTCTTGTTAAGATATAATTCTTAAAATATGATTAATCTAGGGACATCGAAGTTTTATAGTTAAAACATTTCAAATGATAATGAATGATAAACATCATTAAACATAATAGAAAGTATACTTATACCAGTATCATCATTGTGATTATTTGAGGCATAAAGACTACAAATTACTACACTACATACACCGAGGTTAACAAAAACAACGTAAATGTTTTTTTGAGAGATCCTTAATTCAAGTTTCGTTATCGTATACAATTTCTTAAATCACAATCTTGTCAACAATGAGTGTAAGTTTTAAAATTGTCATGTTAAAATGCTTAAGTTAAAAAGGATTGTTGATTGGTATCAATACCATTATTCATAGATAGTATGTTTGAAGTGGAATTCGTGGTGTGGTGGTTTGTGTGCTTCGACGACCCCGAGAGCTATGCCAGCTGGAGCTTACATGCTCCTGGTAGGGTCACCCAAGCTGGACAGGTCGACGGGTAGAAGCCAGACCAAATTTAATTCCTTCTAAAACCTGCTTTCTATCTCTTACTATGCCTTTATTTCCGTCTTTTCCCTCATCCTTTCGATCCCTTTCTCTCTCATCTGTCGACTCTCTTTTGGATGGCAACATCCACGTGTTTAATAACTGAAATATTGTTCAAAACACGTTAAACACCATCTCACTCACTCACTCATTGAAGTGGAATTGAATAAGTTGAATTGAGTTGAATGACAAATGCAAAGAGTAATAACAGAACATATATATATATAATTTATCACTTGCATTATTTTTAATGATAATGTTTTTTAATAACAGGTGTCTTTAACATTTTAATTAATGGAAAATTATATATAATTGAAGCGGCAAATGGAAACATGCATTCAAAATTATATTGAAACTCTTTCTCTCTGTCTTCCTTAACTAATCATGCATAGTGATCCTGATTATATATGAGATGATGATCTAACTCAACATTTGACAAAAGGTAAAGTATGTGACTAAGATAACCGTCAGATCAGGTTTTTATTTGTGTATCAACATTTAGAACATTGTAGATGTGATGAGTGTCATATTTTCATGTTGATGTTGCCACTTGGTTATAGATCAATGAAATGCGATCTTAAGGACATCCTGATATTTTCTAATGTCAGACAGATCATATACATTATATTTGTTCAGACGTTACACTAATTAGTAGAGGCACCGCCAATTACTTTGTAACGTTATCTTTATTGGTACATCAATAATGGTTCTAATAAATGTTAGTTAACATTTGAATTAATTCATGTGGGATAAATTATTGATACCAGTTCAAAATGTCAATTTCATTTTGTTTTAGATATGGACAATATTCAAATGTTTAACATTATTTGATGTAGATAACTGTATAATGTAACTGTCGACCATAACATGTTATTTATCAAATACCATAGTATTCCTAATTTGGTTGAAATTGGAAAACAAGGTGGCAATTGATTTTCAATGAAGAATATGACTAGAACATTGGTTATCCTCAGATGTTTGACGAAGTTTGGGAAGTAATTCTGCATTTTGGTGACATATATGACCAAATATATATGAGTTGTGTCCTAAACCAGAAGTTTCAAAAGCATTGTGTTGACGATCATCGTGAACACATCTCAGGTTTTCAGTGAAATGATTACTTAGTTAAGTAGACTAGTGATATAAGATATAATTTGAAATTTTTGGCGATTATTATATATGTACTAAGATATAAATATTGACAAAGTAATTATTATTACTAGCAAATGATCGACAACAGTTTATGCTTTTGACAGAATAACAAATTATTATTTCCAAGTATGTTAATGATATTATTCTTTTATCGCCTACATGTAGACACGACGTTCTGAAGATGTCTTTGAAAAGCTTACAAACAATACAGTGTTTCGGGAACACATTACATGTCAATGTCCGCGCGTTCTGCATGATATGAATGCATGTCGGTTAAGCTTTAAGCTTAACGTTTAGTTGATTCGTTGTTAAGACATCGAAATTCAACTGATATTTGTATGGACATAATGTACGTTGTTGGTAAGTATACTGAAAGGAAATTTAAACGTTACTCATATTGCTTATAATAAACACTGCAATAAACAAAAATTATGCCGCCGCCATATTGCAACTTCAAATGAGCGTAGTTAAAGGGAGGTAACTATGCGACCTCAATAAAAAAAAAAACAATATTCCTACAACTACTGTAGTTAAACTCGAATTTTACATATCAAATTCCTATTTTAAGGGAAAATAGTCACGATTCTCATAGTCTTTTTAGATTTTCCAAGTGTCGTTGACATCGGATTGACAATAGCGTTTGCAAGATGTTATATTACTGATGATGACTCACTCAGCTATTGTTGAACGTCTCATGTCTATTGTGAATGTCTCATTTTGGTAGCACCATTATACCTTAAAACCTTTCAGGTTAGCATGAAATGTCAGTATGGCATAATGTAACAGTGTATCGACTGATTAATAAACGATGTCAGACCTTTAGATTTTGATAAACTTAATTTCGAATTATTTTGCTATGCATAACGGATGTTTTATTGGTATATTGCCTTACATCATTTACTACAGTTTACAATGCAGTTATTGAAGGTATTGGTTAGTATTATGTCCATGTACAGCTGCTGTACAAACTTTGTGGGAAATGTTCTATGTAATATCACCATTTTGGGAAATTGAATTGATAAAAAATAATTAGCAAAATACTTTATAGCCAAACAATAGGACCAATTTGAAAATTGATCATATTTGAAATACTTATACAGCTATGATACATGATACAAACAATTGTTGCTTTCCCCAAGATGGGGATTGGGGACAAACTTTTGAACTGTTCTTCTGTTTTTCCGTTTTGCAATGCTCTATCAAATGGACACATTTTCGGCACAATTTAGGTTAATATAGTCGAATTGCTTACGATTGTGATATTCCTTCTGTTTTGTAGAAGAAATAAATAGAAATGATAAGTTTTTAAGATAATTTGAAAATTGGCTATTTTTGGCATTTTTACACTAGTGTTGTATACATATATGTAAGAAATGGTCCTATGGTACTACATGTACGAGTGGAGGTGATTAGTTTTATAGGTGATGGAAAATTGATTTTCCTTCATAAAATCAGAAATCATAATTTTTTCGAAGTGATGATAGAATGAGTCGAATACGATATTACACGAATTCAAAGGTAATGAAACAAATGTTTGTTCAGCAGCAGTTGTGACCGATTCAGTTTACGGTTTCAACCCGTGACTACTTGAATATCTAGTTCATCCTTTTTCAAAATCACGCGATGAACCCTGACATTTATCTTTTTCACTTTTCATATGCTCTGATTTAATGGTATTTTGCATAGGATGATACTCAATACTGATACTTACACATTCAACTATAATTAAGCTACACGTGTGTGTTATAATTATAAGTAATTTTTGTTATTATAACTATTATTCATTATTATTATTATCATTATCGTTGTCGTTGTCGATGATTAACGATTTTAGGACAATGTCGCTGATTGCACACTCTTGATTGCATCCACTAAGGCATCTCCCATTCTACCCAAGAAACTAGGTTGATAGGAACAGAGGCTAGATCAACATTACATGTTATGGTACAGACATTGTTTAATAGGGTTATAAAATATCTATATAAGTTATAAAAATACTCAGCACTAAGTTTTGAATTAACATTAGACCATCGAATTGAACAAGAATTTAAATGTTATCAAAGTATCAAAGTTTTGATGTAGTTTGAGATAAACTAAGCAAAAAAAGCAAAATGTTGTATTTACATATGTACTACTTATCCGTCTGGCATCATCTGCGAATGTAAAAGAAGAAAATGGATAAATAATATTCATCTCAATCTTTTTCTCAAATAAGTCCTTTATAAAGCACTCATTTCTAAAACAATTACAGGTTATTCGATTTTTATAATGAAAGATGCCACATATGCAAAGTTCCCGTAATATGCTATCGATTCTCGTTACATGGTGATTGCATGGCAAGGACAAATTGTTATGATGCACCTTCCACGCTCTGTAATAACGTCGTGAAGCGAGGGCATGCTAGTTTATTTTTGCAAAGATAAATGATGTTGTAATATTTATTAAACATATTAGCTGCATTGAATTATGATCAGTGAACCAGCATCGACCTATGAGGATTATCTAAAGATTACAGTGTTACAATGTTGATTTCATCAAATACGAAGAACACATTGTTTAAAGGGGCAGAAGCACGTTTTTAGGGGGAATATAAGGTGATGGCAGGGAAATGAAAATAAATGGCAATGTATTTAAACTAAATGAAGCTGTAATGAATCAAAGATATAATGTTAAGTGTAGCCCTACGATTCCTTTTTCTTACACACAATGAATTAGAGGTGTTTACACAAAAATGACCGCCGTTGGATTTAATGTGAATTTGTCTTTTGATTATGGATGATTGGTTTGTGTAATTAGATATCTGACTCTATCAAAATAAAACTTTTAGTATTAGCGTACAATTATCAGTGAAAAATTGAAAATATAAAATTTTCCAAAAACGTGCTACTGTCCCTTTAACATACTTTGGAAGCCAATTAGTCAGTATTTAATGTACGATTTAAATCAAGTGAATAAAACTTGATGAAGCCTAGAAATTTATTTTGACAATGAAATGAACTGTTCCATATTATCTAAGTACCTATTAAGAGAGTCTCCAATTCGCATCCGTTACAAATGATTTCTATTACTAACTTATCATGCCATAGTTGTAAGGCGACATCGCCTGCAGCACCACCATACAAACAGCTAACCTCTTTACAAGTTGTACAGCTGACTCCTACGGGAAACATAACAAAAAAGAATGTTATTGCTGAAAGCTTGAAACTAGAAGTAAAACTAATAAATTCATAAAACTCTATTCTATATATAAAAACCTGTATAACTTTATCGTATTCAAATCTCTTAAAAATGAAAGTGAGAATTAAATTAGATTTAAGTTACTACACTGACCTACTGGTAATGTCTTTGAACTTTCGATGATACACTCTGCCTTAACACAAATCCCAATACTAAGGCTAAATGACATTTTTCAAAAGATATTCTCTACTACTTCCAACGTCTTAAATAACATTATCAATGTGTTGTATTACATTATATTTCGTCATTACTTACACAAATTGGTGAATCACATCTATTCATAGTCATGTTCGTGAACGTAAGTATAAGCCACTCACAAAATACTTGTGTAATCCTTGATTTTCAAGATAAAGTCGTGTAAATAACCTAAGGAAAAGTAAACAGTTCATATTTCCTCGAACTGGGAGTAGCTAAGGCCTGTATTTTTTTAAAGACGCAAGTACCAAAACCATTGCGCAAACAAACACAATGTGAGCGTGGCTCCGTCTTCTAGGAAATGTGTCTATGTATAATGTATATCTATGTTGCCCTGTACACAGCTTCAAAGTAAATAACTCAGTAGTTATCAAGTTATCAACACCCCCTTGTCTAGCATATATATTTATCTTGCAAACACTCTCCTTCAGTTTTTTACCATCGCTCTAGGTGCTTGTAGTTATAAAGTCATATTGACCAATAGAATAGACGTGTAGTAAAGCAGGTTAATCGCTCTATCTTAGAAGGGCAAGAATATTTTATTCTTATTGAACGTTGAATAACATTTTTACAGTTTCATGTCAGCGCTATCGGGAAGTTTACTACGATGATTTCTTATTCAAGCTTTCCTAAACTGTGAATAACATTACCGATTTGATAAGGATGTAACTTTCTGTATTTGTTACATATCTGATTGTTTGTAGCTTCTTCTAAGATTTATATCAACAGTAGCCGCATTTTCATTTCAAAATTGTTTTATCGAACACACTTAAAAACTCCTGATATTGCTAAAAATCGCTTGATGACTCATAAACTTTATTCAGCGACAGGTGAGGAACCTATCATTTTTCATTATGTGAACTTACCTGCAATTCTATTGTTACTTTTCTATGTCCGTATATGAGTGGGTTTTTTCAATGTACCTGGTCTAACACCAACGGTTTTTATATTTATATTCTGTATAACATACCAAAACTCTTTGTTTTTGGATTCCATATTTGTATGTCCGCCTCTGAATGGGTTGTACAGTGTACAATGACTAATGGCTTTTAATTTAGATGTATATATGTATTACACCCCACAACTATTCGCTTAACCTACGAAGACTGTAATAAAACAATTCAACACTAAAACAGATCTACAATTTCATTTTAACACTTTTTAGAATTGCATAAGATTGATAGAGTGGGTCATTTGTCCGATATCTACTCATCGTCTTACTTCTAAACTTGCTTGAACAACGTTTTGAGTCAGACGATGTACAAGTGTAAACGCTTGATAGCTCTATTACATGAACGTCAGGAAGAAATATTTTAGGGTTGAAAGGTGTCAATAAATAACATCTGAAATTACACGTCTGACATTCAACTGACAAAGAGAATGAATTTATTGGATCTCTTTAACTTTTTACAGCATATGTAAATAGTTGTTCGTTATGCATAACTACACGGATTATGTGCGGATCTGTTTTTCTATAACTGGCATCGCTTAAAATAGTGAAAGAATATAATATAATAGAACTTGTTGAAGGTCTGTTGGTGTCCATAAACAACCTATGAATTACCTTTTTGTCATACAACTTACACAATGCATATATGGGATCTCTTTAACTTTAAAAAAAATGAGAATGGTGATTAATAAAGCGCAAGCTACACGAGCTATGCACAAATCTGTTACATGCTATTAATGGTATAAATAAATATAATATCTCTTACAGATCACAGGAGCATCGATTATTGTTTTTCGTCACAGAATTTTTCAAAATATAAATAAAAATTGGATTTGGTCATTGGTTTCTACATTCGCATTGGTTTATTCTTCAGTCCTAACAAACCCACTCAATCACTTTGACTTTGATAGATTTCCATAAGCTTCAAAGAATGTGACGGAGGATATCATTACACAAATTAGAATATCTCAGGGCTACACCCTGCTTCAATATTTACAAATGTAATTTTATCGACATATCAAAGCATTTACAAAGGAATCCAAGCTAGTCAAAGGATATGTGTATTCTTGTATAACAGCCGGTACTTCCATTGAAATTTTTAGAAACATTGTGATTACATGTAGCAGGCAGCAATGATAAACATGCAACCTGAGAGCTGCATTGTGGCTTAATAATCTTAAATTTGTTCCACTGTTAAATTCCTGAAGGGTTTGTAGGCATATTATTGCGAGTTCATGCATATTAAAAACCTGTATTACACAACGTTTCATGCATATAAATTGAGTGTATATTGTTGAAGGACAACTTCAATTGTGACGAAACATTAACATTATTTATGATGCTTTAGGTTTCATAATCTCAAAAGATAATAACGTTAAAGAACCACGCTGTGAGTTTTCGGGGATCCTTTTGCCAAACTTAACCATCAGTGTCATCTCATCGAGAAAAAATGACGTCGTATTTTGACAGAAAGGTTTGAAGACATTATGAAGATGATCGAAAACCGGACTATGAGGCGCGTCAATCTGTCTAACAAAGTTTTGGAATTTTATTCAAAGCTTTAAGAATGACAGTTATACTTGAGTAGTTTGGTAGGTTATGTACTCGCTTTCATGTAAAGTTGACGTGTGAGTTCTTCTTTTCTTTTAGGATTTTCAACCATCAATCATATAATTTTGATTTGGAGAATGAATATGTGAGAAACCTTGAATTTATACCATTAATGTTGCCATTTACGTTTGTATCAAAGCAAAACAATAAGTGGTGAAAATCCACGGGTTGCTCTTTAAAAAGAATATTGGTTTCTAGACAGTTCACAGCACGACTGATGCATGTAGCGTTTATGATGATATTTACTAACCCTGACTACCCTGAATGGAACTATCATAGGAGAAGCCGTAAGTAAAATAACCTTAATTCTACTGTATTTCATAAATTTTGATAATAAGTAGTTGTCACTAACGTCACTATGATTGCATATGATTGCAACAGTCGTCAAACTATTTAAGTGATATTTTTAAAGTTTACGATGTTGATGTTAGCTTTTCCTTTCTAAACTGTTTTATTTCATTTGAACATTATTCAATCTTATAACTTCCTAATGTGAAAAGCAAGGTATCAGGTCTCAAAGTTGACTCCTTTCAATTACGTTCTTCTGCAAGAAATTAATCGAGTTCCCTTTCAAATTAACTTTCAAAATATTTGAATATCATTTCATGTAGTTTGTAATTATATCCCGCCTTTTAACTCCACTAAAACTTCTTGATTTCTTATCCATAATCTGTTGTGTATGCTTAATATCATGAAGGGTTTCTTGAACTTTAAGCTGTTAAAGTCTCCATTAATATCCCGTGATAAGCTTCTTTGATACATATTCAATAACCTTCCTTTCAACATGAATGAAACTTATCTTACTCAGTTTGACAGTGTATAGTCCCAAGAGATCTTGAAAATGTTGAGTATAGCGTCGAGGACTGGTAGCATAATGGGAAGTGATGTTGTGTCTTAATCGTGGAATACAAGACTGTAGAACAACAGTTGTAACATCTGTAATAGTGTGATATGATTTTTGGTCTCCATGGTGCAATATAAGATTATAGAACGACATTGGTCCTATATGTGGAAGCATAGAATTGAAATGATGTTGTGTCATGAAAGTGCAATAGTCGATTTTAGAACAACATTTATCAATCTCTGTAGCGCAGAAATAAAGCGGTGTTGTGTAATCATAGTGTTATATGGTATTTTAGAACAGCATTAGTCTTGTCTGTGATTGAAAATGGCGGTAATACGAAACTCTGATGTAGTTCGTTTTCTCTACCAGATGTCTTGAAACTAAATCATATAGTCATATTGCATTGAAACTCAATAGGTACAATTTTGTTGATGAAAGTAATGGATTTTTAATGAAACTTTGCGTAATACTTGAGTCACATAAATCATGTCATCAGTTTAGAACATCTCAAGTTTAGTCGAACATTTGATATAAGATGACATTGTCTTTTAGTTCATTACTGTCTAATAACAGTCACATCGTCCCTAATCCTCATTACAACAGTACAATGTAATCCAATAACCTACGAAATCGACGTAATTAAGCCTGAAATCATCATGCCATTTAATATATAACATTGGTGTTATTTGATGTGTCACGTCATTCAGTTTGATCAAGGTTACTGAGATTAATTGGGCTGATGAAGCACGACACCTGCTTTTACTCTATCGCATGATTCGCAAACATCCCCGAGGCAATTCTTGTGTAGACATCAACATTCCAGCTATCCCTATTATGATCAGGAAGATTTGCAATTAAACCCCAATATTTCCTTCAATTACATGTCCCCATGACAGTAACAGCAATTGAAAACCAAACACATATTAGAATAGGGAAAGGTCGGGGAAGGTGAAGATACATATTGACATCCCATCTATCTCATTACATTGTACGACCTCAACATCGCTTTAATCTTATTTGCCTAGTTGACAGTTAACGTTAAAGATGAAAATCCAATTCTATTCTTCCTGTCAGGTATCTATTTAACAGGATTGGAATCGATAAAGGAATATGACTGCTTTTTTGTCTTTATTTGAATAAGTTATATTCTTTCACCTGTTGGATTTATTTAGCAATCCATTTGTATTCTTTTTATAACATTTTCATAAAAGATTCAGACTTATCGTTCTAAATACAATGGTGTTCTTTTGAAGTAATGGTTGTCAAAATGTGCTAAAATAAATGTCCATCAGATTATTAACTTAGTATTAAATGATGAAGTTGAATATGTACATAAACTCATTTCCATATCATAATTATAACATACAAATATTGCCAACTTAAGTAAAAGTAACATGGAATACAAACAAAAGGAATGCGAAGTATGTGCTATTAGTGAACGAGAAGTCAACTTCATTCCTACTTAACAACTCATTTGAGCATTGTTAATTTGTAACTATTTAATAAACATTTAAATAAACCTTAAATGGTAGGTAATAGACACTTTTACGTTACGGATCATCTCAAATTGACTCCCATTAATATAAAACTGTAAATCGTGATGGTATTTGCTTGCGTTTGCTTGTTTCTCAAGAAACCATAAATTTGTATAAAACTTTCATTTAGTATTTTTATCTATTGCATCGAAAACTTACTCCGATGGAAATATTGCACATACGAATGTTTTATTCAAACGATCTCTCGACTTATCATAATAAATGATCATGAATGACTGTTTTTTATTTAATTCTCTTACGCAGTTGAATCGGTAAATATCATATCATTTGTTTCAGCAAAACAAAGTTAATCAGTTTCACATAGCATTTTAGCTTGAAACAGGCCAAATAATATAAGTAGAAGCCATGTGTTTCTTGTTAAGCCTGTTTGTGTGAACGATTGGCTTCAACTTGCAAGAGAATAACAACTTCGTTTTCGTGTTACAACTTTGAAACATTCTCTTTCTTTTAGCTCAATTTAGAAGTGATTACTTAGTAATTGAAACATATGGCAAACATAAAAGTTCATATGAGAAATTTGCGTTAAGAAATAGTTATATTTGATCTAATACATCAAAATTCACTATTCAAGGTTTTGTTATGCACCTACAAACTACCGAAAACACAACATTTCCACATGCTTACGTCAGGCCAATGTTTCACATAATGCATGATATTTAAGGATAGAAGAAAAACTTATATTCTCGTCTTTTAATTTACAATCTTTTATGTAGGACCTTGAAGTATGGGTTTTATAACTAATTTTACTCTTTTTCTCAGTATTTTATTTTTGAATATATGTACATGTATCTTAAACATTTCATGTTTTCTGAAGAAAATCAAGGTCATTGTCACCCTTTTGACATTATAACATAAGAGTTTGTAAATTAAAAAGCATTTGTTTGAGCGTTGTTGTCATTTTACCGAAAATTCAGTGTGAAATGGTTCATTATCGCGAGTGACTCACTTAATCAATCGTGTATTGGGCATACTCGTTTATTTGAACAATCAGGTATTGTTGAACATTGTTTGTGTGTCAATTGGTCACACCATTATAATTCAATATAGAGCTCTGGTCAGGTTGAAATGTCAGCTTGGGCGTTGTGCGTAAGATTTCTGTGTGTTTACTGATTTACGTGCGAAAAAAAGCATGATGATCGTATTTTTAAAAAGTTTCACTTTGTCAAATTTATATGTTACCAATAAATGTATCTAAATAAATGTATCTTTTAAAATCTTTACTCGTTTTACTTATTTTCTGCCATCATCACCATCGACGTAACAGCATTGTCACTGATAAACCCCTTCTACACCTTCAGATACCATGACACTATTTTCCAGGTACAATTAGATGTAATTCGATTTTTATAATGAAAGATGCGACATATGCCTGTTTCACATAACATTACATCGATTCTTGTGACAGGGTGATTACATGGCAATAACAACTTCTTTGATGTACGTTCTATTCTCGGTGATGCTAGTTCAATTTTGAAACAATTATTGACGTTTCAATATGTTGTTTGTCAGTTTGGCTAAATATAAATCTAATCAGTAAACCAACATCGTCCTATAGAAATTATCTTTACACTGTAATGATGATTCAATTGGAGGTAATATCAAATTATCCACAGACATTCATGATCAATACTAAGGATCATACTGAAGAATTGCATCGTTGTAAACTTCCTTTGGACTTCGGAGTTATCAAATGGTCCACAACTCACAACTGACGTGTTATTCTCAGAATATAATAATTTTGGAAATAAGTAAATATATTCAGTGAATTCAATTAAGTGATACACAAAATTTTATATTGGAAGTAGAATGGTACTTCCTGCCATTGCTATATAAACTTGTAGCGTAAAAGTTCTTTCTGACTGGCTGCATTTTACCAATTATTTAATCTGGTCCGTTTCCTCTTTGGGTTTACACACAATCCTAAAGTTTTATCCTTGCGTGTTTTGTAGCCATTAATTGCACAATTGTTTGTTTTCTTTTTATTTCTTGATTTGTTCAGCCTAATTAATGTAATAGACATGAATATACTGACTGAATAGACTGAATTTAGGAATAACTTAACTTACACTTATTGTACAAAGTAACATTTTGGCACAAACCAAGATATTTCAACCTTCATATGTGTTTGCCTCATTTGAAGCCCTTTGTTTTTAAAGGGTTTTCAATTTCCCTCAGCACATTCAAATAAAGATGAAAAATTGCTGTCAATTGTATACAATATTCCTTGTGTGCGAATACGTATGTTAACAATATAACAAGGGTTGCTAGAATTAACACAGGTAAGTATTTGTCCAAAATTTGATAAGGAAAAAATCCATGGAATGAAAACAGCAACATTTATATAGTACAGGGTTTCTTGTGACACGTGTTTCTTGTCTTTCCTTTGTTTCTAACCACTGGCTACCACTTGTAGATCAACCTCTTGGAGGTCCTTTTGTACTGACGTAGATACAAACCTGCTATCTTGTATTTACTGTACACAACATGTGCTTTGTTCTACAGCTTATAAATTAATAACAGTATACAAAATGTAGCATGATACAATAATTCAGAATTCTAAAATGTAACTGAATGGTAAGTCGTCTTTTAAAAGTTGAATATCCTGCGAACATTTATTTTTTCAATGCTCATGAGCACTTGATTTTCATGCTTTTAAGCAGCATTCTTACATTTGTTTATGTGTATGTTATAAGTAAAAGTTTAATTTCAGTGTTTTTAAATGGAAGCTGTAGATGAAGGGAAATTCATTATCTATATTTTCTTATCTGTCAGATTGTAACATTTTTTCTATCATGTATCCATCTACAAAGACATAAGTAATGCTTGTTTTCCTTTTACACTGAGAATAAAGCCAATATCATATTGTATAGACGAATTACTACTTTCTCAAAACTATTAAGCTACAAATATCACAAAGTAGAAGATGTTTATAGAGGCGCTAAAGCAAACAACGAATCAGTTTGGTGTGAAAAAGAAGAGAAATCACCTGTCTAGCATTTCATACAACGCTTGTCAAAATATGAATGACTTTTTGTAAAACTTCCACCTTTTAGTTAGTACTTCAATCTACAGTATGCTTTGAATTTTGTAAATATCGTCTGTATAAGTCAATTTCACTCATGTATTTTGCATTATCCTTCACTCTCAAATGGAAAATACATCAACCTACTCGTGCGAGACTATCTTACCATTGTAATTTTATTTCAATTATGAAGACAGTTTTACAAATCAAAGGCTGTAAACACCCTTAGTGCATTTTCTCCACATTTGAAGAATGGCAGAAACAAAGGATAAAACATTACTTCTTTTTCCCCAGGTAATTGACAATGTTTAACTCATTAATTGTTTGATGTTAGTTATTCGTATTTGTACATTGCATGTTGATGAAAACAGTAAACGTTCTTTTGGATCAGAAACAAGGATCCAATAATACTCATAGTGATTATGATGATGACATGATGTGTTATACTAATACAAGAGATCAGTATAAATTTACATCAATAGACAAAAATGGAAGATGAATAGATGCAATAATAGACAAAAAATAAGCACATAACACGGTGTTCTCACTCCTATGTAAATTTAGTTGATAGGAAAGACAAAGGAAATACTTGACATTAAGTTATACATGTATAAGCATACATATTTATATTCAGGTTTGTAAGGAATAATACTGTATGCTATGTGGAAAATCGGTTCTACTAATACCAAACTACTATATCAGATGAAAGAGTTTTTGAATGTTTGCTAAACATTCAGTTTTAGGTCAAGCGTTGCCTTTTACAAACACATTCTTTGTATAAGATCTACATGTCATTGTTGTATTGAAACGAAGTAAACATATTGTTTTATCTGCAATATGATATGTTCTTGTGTCAATCCCTTTTGGTTTGTGCCAAAATGTTACTTTGTACAATAAGTGTAAGTTATTCCCAAACAAAGTCCTCAAAATCAGGCAACTCCGCAGGCGCTGACCATGCCAACATCCCACCAGGATACGCCTCAATCGAATTCTGCAAGGCACATGACACGAAACAGTACAGGAATGTGCATTTTCAATTAGTGTGGTCCGAATTATACCATTATTATTATATCGGTTATTTACTGCTTATTCCATTAAAAATAAGAAAAGTACATTTGTGTATATCCTGTTACTGTGGAAGTGATAGCCAAATAGTTTTCATGAGATTAAAAATGTGTGGTGATTATATGAACATCAACTAACCAAACACAAATGCTGATGAACCATGATGCTGTAATATGAAACCATAATTTGTTCTATTAGCTTGATAAACAATCTAGCTCTTTAGCTTATTTTTTAAACTTTGCATAACTGTTTTTAGATGAGCGACAGTACTTTAGACTGATATGGAAGGAAGTGCATTAGATAGCATTGGGATTTGGTGTTGTTATAAAGTGACTAGTATAAAAGTTCGCCAATTTTTCACAATGTCTATATACAGAATGTCTATGATGGATTCACAATCTTTTTTCATATGATAAGTTTATATTGTAAGGTTTATTCATGGATTAAAACGCAAATGTGAACAAATAAATTGTACAACACGTTTGATCAAACGTTTATTCCTGTAGACTTCTAAAGGTTATAAGTGTGCTGACAACCTAACCGACAACTACTTCAGAATATGAGTTTATGAGTGTAAAATCTCCGGAGAATTCTGCTTGTCTTTGTCAACTATGAGGCAAACTCTTCCCGCAAATTAACTTCCCCAGAAGCTGATTGTCTGGCTCTTGTCTCTTTCACTTTCTCTGGATTATGTTTGGATATATAATGTAATCTGATAACTTCTTTGAGAGGCATTTTAGAAGTTGGGATGACAATAATGCTGAGGAATATATGGATGACAACTTCTTTGTTCATTGTATGCGACGTTTCGACACAGATTCTTGAGAACGACACAAGAATCTGTGTCGAAACGTCGCATACAATGAACAAAGAAGTTGTCATCCATATATTCCTCAGCATTATAATCTGATAAGTTGCACACACTTGAAGAGAAGTAATGAATAAAGACACATAATATATCCTATATACACGATTTTAATGAATTCATCAATTTAAAACATCCTGCAACAAACTAGCACAGTCAAAATTATGGATAGAATAACTGATTGTAACAATCATGTCATGTCATCGAGCGGCAGGCCAAGGTCTCTGGCATGGCAATTATCTGATAGCAACTTAGCTGATTGGTCTCAAAGCAGCTCATGCAGGGAAGCAAGCAATAATGTTAATCTACTACATGTATATATTTTGCTTTTTACCTTCTGTAGGATGCAAGTTGTACTTGAGATAAGTGGTGTTGCCAAATATCGTTATCATTCCTTTTTGAATGTGAGTGAATGGTATTCCGAAAAAGAGCATATATGTTTGTACCATCCATGAGTAGCACATTGTATCATTATAATTAGTCTCTCTCTGACAAGTTATTCTTACCTTTTGAAACCTGATGGCGCTATCAGCTTTGTCATAGTTGAGGAGTAAAATTACAATGTCAGTTTCTTAGTTCCAACTTGTATATATTTCTGCAACTGTTAACGTTGTAGCATTTATGTTAGACACATTGCCATCTGTGCTGATGTGTCTCATTATATTTTCTAGCTGATAGATTTACATGGTACCGAATTCAGTAATGCGAACATTGTGCATGAATATCTAAAAGAGAACATGACCAAGTGTAACAATGTAGAAGTCAAACTCATTTAAAGACACAATTTCATTACCTTTGATCAATTATTGGCAAATGGAATGTTCAACTGAGTGTTCAAACAATTAAATCGTCATGTCTTATGAATATTAATGTATCAGATAATGTTCTTGTCAATCATAGAAGCTAACAAATTTCTGTTGATGATATTATTCAAGAATATGTTTCAAAGGCATTCAATTTGGATATTCAGATTGATATTTTCTACACTCAGTAGTAATCTTACAGAATGATATATTCCAGGAATGATTACATGCCATCATTAAACATGAATAACACATTGTCTAATATACTTGTGTTTGGAAACCAATTAGTCAGCTCTTGATTTAAATAAAGTGAATGAAATTTGAAGCCATAAAATGTCTTTTGATAATGAAATGTAATGTTTCAAGTCATTTAAGTACTAAGTCAGAGAGTCTTCAATTCGCATCCTTTTCAAAAGATTTCTATAACTAACTTATCATGACATTATTGTCAGGGTATATCGCCAGCACGTCCATACCAACAGCTAACCGTATCAATTTGTATGGTTAATTCCTACAGGAGACTGGACCCGAAACGGTGCAAAAACAAATGCGATTGTCGATAGCTTGAACTAAAAAATATCAAAACTAATAGTCACATCTATTCATAGTCAAATTCGTGCCTTAAGCAACTCAAATATACTTTTTGTAATCCAAGATTTTCAACATAAAGTCGTGCAATTAACCCAGGGAAAAGTAAACAGCTCATATTTCCTCAAACTTGGAGTCGCCAAGACTATTACCTCCAGCCTGTGTTTTTCTAAATATGCAAATAAGAAAGAAGTTGGGTAAACAAACACGAAGTGATCGTGGCGCCTTTTTCTAGTGTATAATGTATATATGTTGCTCTCTACACAACTTCAAAGTAAATAATTCAGTCGTTATCAAGTAATCAACACCCATTGTCTAAGATATATATTTATCTCGCAAACACTCTCTTTCAGTTTTTTTACCATCGCTCAACGTGCTTGTAGTTATGAATTCATATTGACTAATAGAATAGACTTGTAGTAAAGCAGGTTAATTTTTTTGTATCATAAGGAAAATAATATTTTATTCTTATCGAAAGTTTAATTGAATTTTAAGAGTTTCATTTCCGCAATAGCGGGAAATTTATTACTATGATTTCTTCTTCAAGTTTTTATCAAACTGTGAATTATATTTCATGATTTGAAAAGGATTTTCCATGTAACATTCTGTATTTTTTACATATCTGATTGTTTCTAGCCGCACGATTAATAATGTTTTATCGAACAAATTAAAAATTCCTGATATTGCTAAAAACTCTTTATTCAGCGAATATCGGGTCAAGAACCTGGTATTCATTATAAGAACTTATCTGCAAATCTATCTTTGTGTGGACTTTTGTATGTCCGTATATGAACGGGTTTACAATGAACCTGGCCTAACACCGACGGTTTTTAAATTCATATTTCGTAAAACATACCATATCTCTTTGCTTATTGGATTCCACATTGGGTTTTCCGTTTTTGAATTGGTTGCACAGTGTACAATGACTAATGGCTTTTAATTTAGATTTTGTATAACACCCCACAACTATTCGCTTAACCTGAGAAGACTGTAGATAAAACAATTCAACACTAAAACAGATCTACAATTTCATTTTAGCATTTTTTAGAATTGCATAAGATGGATAGAGTGGGCCATTTGTCCGATATCTACTCATTGTCTAACTTATAAACTTGCTTGAACAACGTTTTGAGTCAGACGATGTATAAGTGTAAACGCGTGATAGCTCTATTACATGAATGCCAGGAAGAAATATTTTAGGGTTGAAAGGTGTCAATAAACAACATCTGAAATTACATGTCTGACATTCAACTGACAAAGAGAATGAATTTATTGGATCTTTTTAACTTTTTACGGAGAATGTAAATAGTTGTTAGTTATGCATAACTATATGGATTATGTGCGAATCTGTTTTTCTGTAATTGGCATTGCTTAAAATAGTTGATTAACATGATGTATTAGAAACTGTTGAAGGTCTGTTGGTGTCCATAAACAACCTATAAATTAAATTTCTGTCATACAATTTACACAATTTATATATGGGATGTCTTTAACTTATTAAAGAAAATGTGAATGGGGATTTAATAAAGCATAAGCTACATGTGCTATGCACAAATATGTTACATGGCATTCATGGTAGCAATAAATATAATATCTTTCACAGATCAACTGAAATAGATTAGCGTTTATTGTCACAGAATGTTTCAATTTATAATGTAAAAACTGGATTTGGTCATTGGTTTCTACATTCGAATGGATTTATTATTTAGTCCTAACAAACCCACCCACTCTCCCCAAATACATGTTCAGGTTTTATGTATATTGACTTTGATAGATTTCCACAAGCTTCACAGAATGTGACGGAGGATATCATTACACAAACTAGAATATATCGGGGCTACACCCTGCTTCAATATTTACAAATGTAATTTTACCGACATATCAAAGCATTTACAAAGGAATCCAAGCTCGTCAAAGGATATGTGTATTCTTGTATAACAGCCGGTAGTTCCATTGAAATATTTTTAGAAACATTGTACATTGTAGCAGGCAGCAATGATGAACATGCAACCTGAGAGCTGCATTGTGGCTTAATAATCTTAAATTTGTTCCTGAAGGGTTTGTAGGCACATTATTGCGATTTCATGCATATTAGAAACCTGTATTACACATCGTTTCATGCATATAAATTGAGTGTATATTGTTAAAGGACAACTTCAATTGTGACGAAACATTAACATTATTTATGATGCTTTAGGTTTCATAATCTCAAAAGATAATACAGTTAAAGAGCCATGCTGTGAGTATCCGGGGATCATTTTGCCAAACTTAACCATCAGTGTCATTTCATCGAGAAAAATTGACGTCGTATTTTGACAGAAAGGTTTGAAGACATTAAATGATCAAAAACCGGACTCTGAGGCGCGTCATTCTGTCTAACAAAGTTTTGGAAATTTATTCAAAGCTTTAAGAATGACAGTTATACTTGAGTTGATAAGGTTTGGTAGGTTATGTACTCGCATTCATGTAAAGTTGACATGTGAGTTTTTCTTTTCTTGTAGGATTTTCAACCATCAATCATATAATTTTGATTTGGAGAATTAATATGTGAGAAACCTTGAATTTATATAATTGATTATGCCATTTACGTTCGTATCAAAGCAAAACAATAAGTGGTGAAAATCACCGGGTTGCTCTTTAATAAGAATATTGGTTTCTAGACAGTTCACAGTACGACTGATGCATGTAGCGTTTACTACTGGATGACATTTATTAACCCTGACTGCCCTGAATGGAACTATCATAGGAGAAGCCATAAGTAAACAATCCTTAATTCTACTGTATTTCATAAATCTTGATAATATGTAGTTGTCACTAACGTGACTATGATTGCATATGATTGCAAGAGTCGTCAAACTATTCAAGTGATATTTTTTTAAATACTTGTAAATTTATGATGATGATGTTAGCTTTTCCTTTCTAAACGGTTTTATTCCATTTGAACATTATTCAATCTTATAACTTCCTAATGTGAAAAGCAAGGTATCAGGTCTCAAAGTTAACTCTTTTCAATTACGTTCTTCTGCAAGAAATTAATTGAGTTCCCTTTCAAATTAACTTTCAAAATATTTGCATATCATTTCATGTAGTTTGTAATTATATCCCGCCTTTTAAGTCCACTAAGACTTCTTGATTTCTTATTCATAATATGTTGTGTAAGCTTAATATCCTGAAGGGTTTCTTGAACTTTAAGCTGTTAAAGCCTCCATTAATATCACGTGATAAGCTTCTTTGATACATATTCAATAACCTTCCTTTCAACATGAATGAAACGTATCTTACTCAGTTTGACAGTGTAGGGTCCCAAGAGATCTTGAAAATGTTCAGTATAGCGTCCAGGACTGTTAGCATAATGGGAAGTGATGCTGTGTCTTAATCGTGGAATACAAGACTGTAGAACAACATTTGTAACATCAGTAATAGTGTGACATGATTTTTGGTCTCCATGGTGCAATATAGGTTTTAGATCGACATTGGTCAAATCGGTGCAAGCATAGATTTGAAGTTATGACAGACAGACAGACATGTTTATTCAGTATAAAAGGCTCGATGGCCCAAAGTACAGTTGAATTTACAGTTATCGTTGTTGGTCACATGACTTTAAAGATTTGACATAAGATTTCATATTGTACATTAATTGTTATGCTGTGTTATGAAAGTGCAATATTAGATTATAGAACAGCATTGGTCAATCTCTGTACCACAGAAGTGTATTGATGTTGTGTAATAATAGTGTTATATGGTATTGTAGAACAGCTTCGGTCATGTCCGTGATTGAAAATGGCAGTTTTAAAAAACCCTGATTTTGTTCATTTTCTCTACCATTTATGTCTTGAAGCCAAATCATATAGTCATATAGCATTGAAACTCAATAGATACAATTTTGTTGAATAAAGTAATGGATTTTTAAAAATGAAACTTTGTGTTATGTACTACTTGAGTCACATAATTCAATATGCTTATGTCAGCAGCTTAGAACATCTCCAGTCGAACATTTGATAAAAGATGAGATTGTCTTTTAATTCATTACTGCTTCGTAAGAGTGACGTAGTCCCTAATCCTACATTCAACAGTACAATGTAATCCAATAACCTACGAAATCGACGTAATTAAGCCTGAAATCATCATGCCATTTAATCTATAACATTGATGTTATTTGATGTGTCACGTCATTCAGTTTGATCAAGGTTACTGATATTAATTGGGGTGATGAAGCACGATACCTGCTTTTACTCTACCGCATGATCCTCAAACATCCCCGAGGCAATTCTTGTGTAGACGTCAACATTACAGCTATCCCGATTATGATCAGGGAGATTTGCAATTTTACCCCAATATTTTCCTTCAATTACCTGTCCCCATTACGGTAACAGCAATTGACGACCAAACAAATATTAGAATGGGAGAAGGTCGGGGAAGATGAAGATACATATTGACATCCCATCTATCTCATTACATTGTACGACCTCAACATCGCTTTAATCTTATTTGCCTAGTTGACTGTTAACCTTAAAGATGAAAATCAAATTCTATTCTCCCTATCAGGAATCTACTTAGGAAGGTTGGAATCGATAAAGGAATATGTCTGATTTTTCGTCTCTATTTGAATATGTTATATTCTTTCACCTGTTGGATTGATTTGGCAATCCATTTGTATTCTTTTTTTTAACGTTTTCATAAAAGATTCAGACTTATCGTTCTAAAACAGTGTTCTTTTGCTAAAATAAATGTCCATCAGATCATTTAATGATGAAGATGAATATGTACATATAATCATCTCCATATCATATAACATACAAGTATTGCCAACTTGAAGTAAAATTAACATGGAATACAAACAAAAGGAATGAGAAGTATGTGCTATTGGTGAAAGTGAAGTCAACTTCATTCCCACTGAACAACTCATTTGAGCATTTCTAATTCGTTAATATTTAATAAACATTTAAATAAACCTAAAATGGTAGGTAATTTATTGTTCAATACCTTAGGTGGTATCATTTGTGTACCCAAAAAAACTAGTCAGCGAATTCAATAAACGAATTGTCTATTTCTTGCAATAAAAAAATCATGAATAATGTTTTTAAGTTCTCTCACGTTGTTGAATCTAAATGATAACGATTATGATATAACCAATTTATCATTTTGCAACATCGGTAAATATATTATCATTTGTTTCAGCAAAACTAAGTTAATCAGTTTCACAAAGAATTGTAGCTTGAAACAGGCCAAATCACCTCAGTAGAAGCCATGTGTTTCTTGTTAAGCGTGTTTGTGTAACGATTGGTTCCAACTTGAAAGAGAACAAAAACTCTTTAAAACTTAAAAAAAAATTCTTCCTTAAAGCTCAATGTAGAAGTGATTACTTAGTAATTGTAACATATGGCAAACTTTTAAAGTTCAGGAAAAATGTGCATAAAGAAATAGTTACATTATCAAATACAGTAAATTTCATCATTCACGATTTTGTTACGCTCCTACAAACTACTGAAAACACAACATTTCTGCATGCCTATTTCAGGCCAATGTTTCACATAATGCATTATATAACTTTGAAGTATGGGTTTTATAACTAGTTTTCCTCTTTTTCTCAGTATTTTGTTTTTCGAATATATGTACATGCATTTTAAACATTTCATGTTTTATGAAGATAATCAAGGTCATTGAATTGAATGAACGTTTTTGCCACCTTTTTGACATTATAACGTAAGAGTTTGTAAATTGAAAAGCATTTGTTTGAGCGTTGTTGTCATTTCACCAAAAATTCAGTGTGAGATGGTTCATAATCGCGAGTGACTCACTTAATCAATCGGGTAATGGGTATAAGCGTCTCGTTTATTTGAACAATTAGGTATTGTTAAACATTGTTTGTGTGTCAATTAGTCACACCACTATAATTCATTATAGAGCTCTGGTCAGGTTGAAATGTCAGCTTGGGCGTAAGATTGGTGTGTGTTTATTGATTTACGTACAAAAATAAGCATGATGATCGTATTTGTTAAAAGTTTCACTTTGAAATTGGCTTGTTACGCATAGCAGGTGTCAAGTTTATTTTACCAATAAATGAATCTAAATAAATGGATCTTTCTACATTTTTACTCATTTTACTTACTTTCTGCCATCATCACAATCGACGTAACAGCATTGTCAATGATAAACCCCTTCTACACCTTCAGATACCATGACACTAGTTTCCAGTTACAATTAGGTGTAATTCGATTTTTTTAATGAAAGATGCGACATATGCCTGTTTCACATAGCATTACATCGATTCTTGTGATAGGGTGATTACATGGCAAGAACAACTTCTTTGATGTACGTTCTATTCTCGGTGATGTTTGTTCAATTTTGAAATAAGCATTGACGTTTTAATATGTTGTTTGTCAGTATGGCTAAATTTAAATCTAATTAGTGCACCAGCATTGTCTTATTGAAATTATCTTAACACTCTAATGATGATTCAATTGGACGTTATATCAAATTATCCACAGACCTTCATGATCAATACTAAGGATCATACTGAAGGAATGCATCGTTGTAAACTTCCTTTGGACTTATCAAATGTTATCAAATGGTCCACAAATCACAACTGACGTGTTGTTCTCAGAATAAAAATATCTTGGTATTATATATCTTCATCAAAAAAAAGAAACGCAAGATTCATTTTTCTTAGAATATATAAACATTTAGTTGAGAGCAAAAATATCACATACTTTCAATGGTAAGAAAGGGAAATTTAGCAAGGCAGGTTTTGTTGTGTTCTTGTGTGTTATGTATCCAAAATTGGGAGCGTCAGTTTATTGTTTTGTTATAATATAGAGCAATTCTTGATTGACAGATTTCTGGCAATGAATGCAAAAGGTTAAAAAGTCTCCTTTACAAAGTTCTTCTTCACCCTTCGTGCCATCATGCTTGAAAATTCCCCCTATCAGACCAAAAACCTGATACATTTGACGTTCGTGAATGTTGTTGATGTTCAGACTATCACTCAAAATCTCTTAAAACAACGAATTAAGCAGATCCTGTGTGTTTAATATAGAAACTAACTTTATAACACCCTCTCAACCAACTCTGTTGACCTTTTGAATAAAATTATAGGCCAAATTTTAATTTTCAGAAAGAAAACAATACTGAGAAACACTGTTTTTCATCTCACAATTTTGGATGATAGTGAGGTTGATCACCAAACCAGACTAGACTAAAGATTAACCCTCCGGGTTTAAAAACACCATTGACGGCGATTGAATATTTTGAAGTTTCTCGGAACAGGGCCGATAACTAGCTCTCTTGGTCGAATATCCACTTCAGGGAAACTGCTTAATTTTATCCTAATTTTCATGTAAAAAGAATAAATGAATTGAAACCATATTTACCTCTTGTTAGTTTTTAGTTCCACATGCTTTTATGCTTTCTACATGGTGTTTTGCTTTACAGTTTTTCCTAAGCAGAGATTTTCAAAACCTGTTTTCAATTGCTTCTTTAAAGAACGAAATCGCTAAAATGTCTCCGTTTTTGCACAGAAGTGGTATATAATCATGTAAGGATTACGTTCAGAGAAGAAATATGACAGTTTTATTGTTATATTCATTTTTACAGAAGACTAACAATTTCAAATATACTATGTGTTTCTTTTTTTTTGAAGGGTATAGTTCAACTCACTTGTGATAGAAAGCCAATCAGTAAATATATTAACGATTTAAACTCAGTGAATTCAATAAAGTGATACACAAATATTGGAAGTAGAATGGTACTTCCTGCCATTGCTATATAACCTTGTAGCGTTCTTTCTGACTGGTTGAATTTCACAAATTACCAATTATTTAATCTGGTCCATTTCCTATTATGGTTTACACACAACCCTAAGTTTTATCCTTTGTGTGTTGTAGCCATTAATTGCATAATTTTTGTTTTCCTTTTATTTCTTGATTTGTTCAGCTTATATAATATACCTGAATATAGTGACTGAAAAGACTGAATTTGGGAATAACTTTCACTTATTGTACAAAGTAACATTTTGGTACATACCAAAAGATATTTCAACCTTTTTTATATGTGTTAGCCTCATTTTGAAGCCCTTTGTTTTGAAAGGGTTTTACCCACAGCACATTCAAATACAGATGGAAAATTGCTGTCAATTGTATACACTATTCCTTGTATGCGAATACGTATGTTAACAATATAACATGGGTTATCAGAATTAACACAGGTAAGTATTTGTCCGAAATTTGATTATGAAAGAATCCATGAAATGAAAACAGAAACATTCATGTAGTACATGGTTTCTTGTGACACGTGTTTCTTGTCTTTCCTTTGTTTCTAACCACTGGTTACCACTTGTAGATCAACCTCTTGGAGGGCCTTATGTACTGATGTAGATTCGCATTTTTTTCACAGTTTTTTTAAAATGGAAGCTGTAGGTGAAGGGAAATTCATTATTTACATTTTCTTATCTGTCAGAATATAACATTCTATCTATTTTGTAGCCATCTACGAAGACATAATTCATGGTTGTTTTCCTTTTACTTTAGAAATACACCCAATATCATATTACATAGACAAATTACAGCTTTCTCAAAACCATCCAGCTTCAAATAGAGGGGCTTAAGCAAACAACGAATCAGTTTGGTGTGAAGAAGAAGAGCTATTTCTTGCATCACCTGTCTACCATTGCATACAATGCTTGTCAGAATATGAATGACGTCTTGTAAAACTTCCCCTTTTAGTTCGTATTTCAATCTACAGTACGCTTTGAATTTTGTAAATATCGTCTGTATAAATCAATTTTACTAATGTATTTTGCATTATCATTCACTCTCAAATTTAAAATATATCAATCTACTCGTGCGAGACTCTCTTATCAATTTAATTTCAATTAGGAAGACAGTTTTACCAATCAAAGGCTGTAAACTCTGTAAAACTGCATTTTCTCCATTTTGAAGAATGACAGAAACACAGGTTAGTTAGTTATTCGTGATTGTACATTGCATGTTGATGAACACAGTTAAAGTTCTTTTGGATCAGAAACAAGGATCCAATAGTACTCATAATGATTATGATGATTACATGATGTGTAATACTTAAACATGAGGTCAGTATAGATATATATCAATAGACAAACATGGAAGATAGATGCAGTAATAGACACAAAGTAACCACATAGCATGATGAAATTGTAGTTGATGGGAAAGACAAAGGAAATACTTTTCATTAAGTTGTATAAGCATGCATATTTATATTCAAGTTAGGAACAATGATGTATGTTATGTAGAAAATCGGTTTTATTAATACCAAACTATTATATCAACTGTAAGATTTTCTTTTAAAAATTTTCAATTACTGTCTTTTGAATGCTTGTTAAACTTTCAGTTTTAGGTCAAGCTCTGCCTTTTATATTGTAAACATATTTAAACATATTCTGTGTATATGATCTACATATGCATGTCATTGAGGTATTGAAAACAAATAACAGATTGTCTTATCTGCAATAGTTCTTGTATTTTGTTCGGGACCAGTCTCTTATTGAAATTGAATCAAAGTCCTCATAATCAGGCAACTTGATCCACCAGCGCTGACCATTCCAACCAGGATATGCATAATTCGAATTATGCAAGAGAATTGACACGAAACAGTACAAGAATATACCATTGCATATAGTGTGGTCCCAATTATGCCTATATTTAGTGTATTTACGGTTGTTTCCATTATAGACATGAAAAGTACATTTGAGTATTTCTTTTAAAAGTGAAAAATGTGTGGTGAATATATGAACATCAACCACAAACAGTTTAATTCTGATGAACCATGATGCGGTCCATAATTTGTTCTATTTGTTTGATAAACAATCTAGCTCTTTAGCTTATGTTTTAAACTTTGTATAACTGTGTTTAGATGAGCGACTGTACTTTAGACTGATATGGAAGGAAGTGCATGTTAGCATTGAGATTTGGTGTTGTGATAAAGTAACTAGTATAAAACTTCACCAATTTATCACAAATAACTTTATACAGAATGTATGTGATGGATTCATCAGCTTTTTACGAACCATAAGGTTATTTTGTTAATTTTATTTATGGGTTAAAGGCAAATGTCAACAAAGCTTTTTTTTACAAAACTTTTGATCACAAACGTTTACTCTTGTACACTTATATCTGTTTCTAGTGTGCTGTCAAACAGAAGTGTTTACTCTCCTTTGAACAAGATAACCAACAACAACTTCAGAATATTAATTTGTGAGTGTTCATTCTCCAGAGAATTCTGCTTGTCTTTGTCAACTATGAGGCAAACTCTTCCCGTAAATTAACTTCCGAGGAAGCTGGTTGTCTGGCGCTTGTCTCTTTCACTTTCTCTGGATTATGCTTGGGTATATAATGTAATCTGAAAAGTTGCAAACACTTTAAGAGAAGTGATGAATAAACCACATAATATATCATATACACAAGATTTTAATGAATTGATAAAGTAAAAACATCCTAAGTAATTTTTTCCATTTTATTTTGCTATTGTGATTTGAATGCATTATATGACTTGATGTTATTGTTCTTTGAATTCATTCTCTGTCAAACATCTTCAAACAACCATTATAAATGGCATTACAGTCGATAATCAGTATTAATGACTGATATGGAAGGAAGTGCAGGTTAGCATTGGGATTTAGTGTTGTTATAAAGTAATTAGTATAAAGATTTGCAAATTAATCACAAATGAATGATTTTAAAGGGGCACGTTTTTAGGGGGAATATAAGGTGATGTCAGGAAAATGAAAATACATAGTTCCGATTGAAAGACACTGTATTCAAACTAAATAAAGCAGTAATAAAACAAATATGTAATGTAAAGTTCAGCCATGCGATTCCCTTTTCTTACACAAAATGAATTAAAGGTGTTCACCTAAAAATGGCCGCCAATGAATTTCATGTAAATCTTTATACTTTGTCCTCTGACTATAGATGATAAGATTGTGGAATTAGATTTTTGACACTATCAAAATAATGCATTTAGCATTTACGTCCAATTATCAGTGAAAATTCTAAAATATAAGATTGTCAAAAAACGTGCTACTGCCCCTTTAAATAGAATGTACTTGATAGATTCACAATGTTTTTTTCATCAATGTTATTTTGTAAATTTCATTTATTGATTAAAATGTAAAAGCTAAATAAACTGTTTTTTTTTATAAAACTTTTACTCATGTACACTACAATTGATTCCTCTCCTTTGCACGACTAATTGAGAAATGAACTTATGAGTGAAAACTCTTAAGAGAATTATGCCTGTCTTTGTCAAATATGTGGCAAAACTCTTTACGCAAATTGAACTTCCCAAGAAACTGATTGTCTTGGGCTTGTCTCTTTCAATTTTTCTCGACTCATGCTTGGGTATGTGATGTAATTGATATGTTGCAAACACTTTAAGAGAAGTTATGAATAAAGACACACAATATTTTGATACAGAACTATTTTTTTTGTAAAAATACAAACATCCCGCAACAAACTGGCACAGTCAAAATGTTTGATAGGATAATTGACTGCCATGTCATGTCATCGAGCGGCAGGCCAAGGTCTCTGGCATGGCAATCACCTGATAGCAACTGACATCAAAGCAACTCATGCAGGGACGAAAGCCATAATGTTAATCTCCCACATGTAACTATTCTGCTGTTTACCTTCTGTAGGACACAAATTGTACTTGAAGTATGTGCTTTACATGAGTACCACAGTGTATATTATAAAATGAACGTGAGTGAAAGGTATTCCCCCCAAAAAGGAATTAATGTATGTACTATCCATGAGTACTATGGTTTATCATTTAAGGAAAACTTACGTCACTCTGAACAAAGATCGAAACTTTATTTAACAAAAATGCCCTTTCCTGCAAGGAGGCCCTCACAAAGGTATACAATAAATCATAAGGTATACAACATATATAATCAATCATTTCAGAATAATAAAAGCCTAAACAGAAAACCGCGCACCTGGCAAGAATAAAAATAATTGAGAGTTATCTCCCTTTGTTCATGTGACTACAGTTTAAGGAAAACTTACGACACTCTGAACAAAGATCGAAACTTTATGTAACAAAAATGCCCTAAATAGAGAGATGTAAAACCATAAAAATCAACATGAGTATATTTTACTTTTATAAGAAATTAAGGTTAAGGATAAAGAATAAATGTTATTGTTATGTCACGTGTACATGAAGCAGGAACAATCAGAAAAATGTCAACGGGTCAGTTAACTCATGATGCTATCAGTTGTTGACTTCGCTGGTTTAGCATGTACATAATGTTTGTAAAACACAGACTCTGTTTTCCAGCGGCCTACACGCATCACTTTTTTGGGATCCTCATTATTCTCAACGGCTTTTGTTGCCCCAGTAGGTCTGAAGTCCTTGGCAGAGAACCCCTCTGCTTTCAGTCCGACTCTACATAACGCTCCATCTAGTATGCGAGAAACAGTACTTGAGTCTATGGCCTTGAATGGTTTGTTCAATGTTAGAAAGACAGGTTTGTCAGACAGACTTTGTCGCATGTGATTTGTGCGGTCGATATACGACAGCAAGGTACTAACTGGGTCCATCCAAATATCGGAAGCAGGTTGAATAGTTACATTAAAGCCTGACCTATCCGTGTCATTCTTAATGCCATGAAAGTCCAGATCAATGGACCCGTCTTCATTGAAACGCACATTGTCAATGCTGAAAACCATCTTAGAAGGACTAAGTAATGATGGATCGAAAGTAACACCCTTCGGGGCAATGTCAGATGGGCGCAACATCGCAGCTAAAGATAGTAACACAATAGCCTTCTCTCGTAGATCCTTCAACTGGAGGTCATCTGTATTCGGTTGGGTATGGTAGAAATCACGAAAACGGTTCACAGGGATAACTTTCGATTTCTGTCGAACCTGTGACGTTCCTGACTTAGTCAGAGCATCTCTAAGTCTCAAAATTTCAAAATGGCAAGACACATTATCTACACCTTGTGCATGACACAACCATGATAGGGCTGCCAATGTAGAACGAATCTGAGAGGCAGGTCGCTCACTTGAGTCCGCAACATAACACAAAAATTCAGCAACGGTACTTGTTGTCACAACCGGAAAAGAGAATTTCCTTTCAAGGCAAAATTGTTGCAGTTTGAGAACTAGCCGGTTATACAGTGCAAAAGTTGAAGTAGCTAAACAATACTTAAACTGGGTACTTGCTCTTACAGACCAACCCTTTGACAACAGTTTTCGCGCCCACATAGTCTCCAAGCGTACAATCTCCAGCGAGGATTCTTCTGAGGTTCTGGACACACGTTTCTTTGAAGGAAGGATTTCCGGCAATTCGGGAGACGCAGCGGGGGAGAGGTTAACATCTCCAGAAGAGTCTGGAACCAGATCTGTCCTCTCCAGTATGGCGCTATCACAGTCGCATGAGCCCTCTGAGACTTGATTATGTCCAGCACATTCCCGATTAGCCTGAAAGGTGGGTTTACATAATTGTTGAACACTCCCCAATCTTGTTGTGCTAGTGCATCCACTCCGGAGGAGAGAGGATCTCCGAAACGACTGTTGTACACCGGAAGCTGAGTGTTTGTCATTGACGCAAATCGATCTATGTCGTGAGGACCATACAGGTAGTCTATCATATGACATAGATTTGGATTCAACATCCATTCGTACTGCGGGTTGAGTCGAGAATATGCGTCTCCGGCCGTATTCTGTACTCCCGGTAAGTGTTTTGCCGTTAGCGTGACATTCAGTTGTAGGGCTCTGTCCCATATACCAGTCACAACCTCTGTCAAATCTTTGCACGGCCCACCAAGGTGGTTTACATACGCGACTGTTGTCACATTGTCTGATAACAGCTGAACATGTTTGTCTCTTAGGATTTGAGAAAACGATTCCACGGCCATTCTTACTGTTAGTAGCTCTCGGTAATTTGAGGACATGTGTGAAATTCGGGGGCTCCAAAAGCCTTGTGCCACATGGTCCTCCACCACAGCACCCCATCCAAGATAACTCGCGTCGGTATATAATTGGGTTTGAATCACTTTTGGAATCAGTGACACACCATTCCACTTGCCTATTGAACTTATCCACCATTGTAAGTCGCATCTAGCATCATCTGTCAAAGAAAGCTTATCCTCCCACGAGGTCTTAGAGGCCAGCACTCGATACACACTTCTCAGCATAAGTTTGCCAGGAATCACAGCCCTGGTAAGACTAATACACAGGCCAGCGACACGTGCTAATGCGCGGGCTGAAATTTGAGTTTTCTTTAATGCTCTACCCAAATCATGTTTTAGTTTCTGAAGTTTATATTTCGGTACCAGCAAAGTAGGAGAGTCATCTATACCACATGAGTCAACGATAAATCCAAGTATTCCACAGATGTAGACGGCGTCAACCTACATTTTTCCAAATTCAGTTGTCAGCCGAGCGATTTAAGTGTTCTCAGAACAAAGTCTTTATGAGCTAGAATGTCCGTCTCATCAGCACATAATATTCCATCATCCACATAGCTAGATAGCCGATAATTCTTAGAACGAAGATACGAGACCACAGAACGAGTTACTTTGTGAAAAAATAACGGGCTGACACTCAGTCCAAATGGCAATACGGTCCATTGATAATACTGGTCTCTCCAACATATACCTAAATATTTCTGAAGGGACTTGTGAATACCAACATGGTGAAAGCTGTTCTGTAAGTCCCAAGTTATCATGTGATCATTGGTGTGCACAATTGAACTGAGACTTTTGACATCTTCGTATCTAAACTTTGGAGTGTGAATATGTCCATTCACCCGACGAAGGTCAATTATTAATCTCCATTTATTTTTATTTTTGCGCACGCAACCTAAAGGTGAAACACAATGAGGAAGTTTATCACATTTTATAATAGCCCCTGATTGTTCTAATTTTCTAATTTCTTCATTCACAAATATCCACTGTTCTCTTGATAAAGTATGGTTGTCACAAACAAAATGTTCCGGTACAGTGTTAAAATCAAAGACGACGCCTTCAGATATGCATGACAAAATGTAATTATTAACACCAATGGAATGCCACTCTTGTAAATGTTCTCTAAGACTGTTAGCAATAAACCCCATTAGGAGCTGCCCTCATCTTGTTTATTGTTCATATTTCTGTCTTGAAATGGTGGGCGAAAGTTCCGTCCATGAGCACGAGTAAAGTTAGTGAACACATCTCTGTCATTGTGATCGCCGCGAAACGAGTTTCTTGAAAATCTACCCCTGTTTCCGAAGCCACCTCGGCTATTAAAGCCTGGTCTTCCTCTGTTAGGAATACGCGCCGCTGACAGAGAAACTGCAGTTTGGATATTGTTCAGTGTGGCATCAGAAAATTCTTGGGAATTCCCCTGTAAAGACTTGAATACACGAGCAGTGTCTTGATCAAAGTTACTCTGTACATACAGATGAGCCTGTTCCTCTTGTAGATAGGAAACTTGTGCTTGCAACACACAGCTAAGGTCACCCAGAATTGACGTAGTAGATTGTGGCAGACGGTCCGAAATTGACCACAGGATTTTTATGGCCGTTTCAGCGTAACGAGCGTTCTTATTTACCACAGAGGCTAAATGTTGAAAATCCCGTTTAACGCCCTTGCATTCGGGAACAGTAAACTCACGCTCAAGAGTCAGTTTGTGATAATTGTCTCTTATCTGCCTATATTGACACTGTAGTTCAAAACCGTTCATTGACCTTCGAGTCTCAGGGGTAGTTTCGTCACTTGGACTAGACGTAGGCCTGAGCGGGGTATCGGTACCCGATGATGCAACATTTGCATTAAAATGGCCGCCATTATGTTGACGGGACAATTCTGATTCAATTACATGAAATCGTCTGTCAGACTCGATTTTATAGTCACTTAGTGTGTTACCAATACGATCTATGGCGAGTAGAATCTCCGAATGTTTTTCATCAGACAACACTTCTTACAATTCACTTCAAATCCTATATTTAATCATTCGACAGTCACTGTCCATCCGCCGGTGAGGGCGCACCTGGCAAGAATAAAAATAATTGAGAGTTATCTCCCTTTGTTCATGTGACTACAGTTACATGTATATTAGTCTCTCTCTGAAAAGTAAGTCTTACCTTTTAAAAGCCTGATGTTGTTACATCTTGAAACATTTTCTTTTTAAAGCTCAGTGTACAACCGATTGATTTGTTATTAGCAGCTCCGTCTAAGGACGGGGCTGCTATCAGTTTTTGTGAAGTTTCCATCGCCGCCGCCGCCGCACTCGTACTACTAGCTTTTTTCCACTAAGCTTTCCAGAACTCTTATTCATACCTCACTACTAATACCTCGGCGGAACGATTTTGACACGTTCACTTTCAAGGTCAAAGGTCAATGTCACGAGCTATCACTGCATGAAAAGAAGTTCTTTACAAGATATTTACAAAGGATTAAATATCTTGTAAAGTACTTATTTACAAGATATTTACAAAGATTAAAGTACTTATTTACAAAAATAATCAAGGTAATAAATATCTATTAAAGATGATATTTACAAGATATTTATTATTTTGTAAATGTTTGTAAAGGTTTGTAAAGGTTTGTAAAGTTTTGTAAATATCATCTTTAATAGATATTTATTACCTTGATTATTTTTGACTTTGAAAAGTGATAATTGGCAAAATGTCGACTTTGAAAAGAAATAATTTGAAAAATGTTGACTTTGAAAAGTAACAATTGGTGAAAAGTTGACTTTGAAAAGTAACAATTGGTGAAAAGTTGACTTTGAAAAAGAATAATTTGAAAAATGTTGTCTTTGAAAAGTAACAATTGGTGAAAAGTTGACTTCGAAAAGTAATAATTTGATGAAATGTTGACTTTGAAAAGAAATAATTTGGTGAATGATGACTTTGTAAATAAATGATTTGTGAAATGTAGACTTTGAAAGAAATGATTTGATGAAAGGATGTCTTTTGAAAGAAATAATTTGATGAAATGTTGAGTTTGAAAAGAATTAAGGTGAAATATTGACTTTGAAAGGTATTAATTTGAAGAAATGTTGGTTTTGGAAATTAATGATTTGATGAAGTGTTTACTTTCAAAAGTAATAATTTGGTGAAATGTTGACTTTGAAAACTGTTATGTTTGAAGAAGTTTTGACTTTGAAAAGAAGTAATTGGTGAAAATAATGTTGACTTTGAAAAGAAATAATTTGATGAAATGTTGATTTTAAAAAGTTATTAGTTGATGAAATGTTGAGTTTGAAGAGAAATTTTTTTTGAAATGGTGACTTTGAAATAAATATTTTTTTGGAAATGTTGACTTTCAAAAGAAATAATGGTGAAATGTTTACTGTGATATGTAATAATTTGATGAAATGTTGACTTTGAAAATTAATAATTTGATGGAAGGTTGATTTTGAAAAGAAATAATGGTGAAATGTTTACTTTGATAAGTAATAGTTTGGTGAAATGTTGACTTTAAAATATATAATTTGATGAAATGTTGACTTTAAAGGGTCAGTAGCACGTTTTAGGGGGAATATAAGGTGATGTCACGAAAATGAAAATTAATGGTTCCAATTGAAAAACAATGTATTTAAACTAAATGAAGTAGTAATAATTCAAATGTATAAGGTAAAGTTTAGCCATGGGATGACATTTTCTTAAACAAAATGAATTAAAGGTGTTCACACAAAAATGGCCGCCAATGGATTTTATATGAATCTTCATACTTTGTCCTCTGACTATGGATGACTGGCTTTAGTAATGAGATTTTTGGCACTGTCAATATAAAACATTTAGCAATAACTCACAATTATCAGTGAAATATCTTAAATATGACATTATTAAAAAACGTGCTACTGCCCCTTTAAAAAGAAATAACATTAATCTCAAAGACTATACCTGAATAAACAAACATTTATAAAGCAACTACCCGACAAATAAACTTGGCAAGTTTTCAATAAATGTTTATCTTGGAGCATAAAATAGAAATCATCAATCTATCATCTGCTACCTGCTCTGACTCCAATACCCTCCTCGTTAAGTTAAACTACATCCAATTAACATAAATCTCAGATGACTAACCTGAATATACGAACACTTAACAAGCATATACCCGACAATTAAACTTGGCGAGTTTTCAATAAATGTTTATCTTGGAGCATAGAGAAGAAATCATCAATCCATCGTCTGCTAACTGCTCTGACTCCAATATCCTCCTCGTTAATTTTAACGACATTCAATTAACAATAATCTCAGATGACTATACCTGAATATACAAACAATCAACAAGCAACTACCCGACAATTAAGCTTGGCGAGTTTTCAATAAATGTTTAATTGGAGCATAAAATAGAAATCATCAATCCATCGTCTGCTACCTACTCTGACTCCAATACCCTCCTCGTTAAGTTAAACTACATCCAATTAACATAAATCTCAGATGACTAAACTGAATATACAAACACTTAAAAGCAAACTACTCGACAATTAAACTGGCGAGTTTTCAATAAATGATTAATTGGAGCATAAAATAGAAACCATCAATCTATCTTCTGCTACCTGCTCTGACTCCAATACCCTCATCGTTAAGTTAAACTACATCCAATTAACATTAATCTCAAAGACTATACCTGAATATACAAACATTTAAAAAGCAACTACCCGACAATTTAACTTGGCGAGTTTTCGATAAATGTTTAATTGGAGCGTAAAATAGAAATCATCAATCCATCGTCTGCTACCTGCTCTGACTCCATTACCCTCCTCGTTAAGTTAAACTACATCCAATTAATATAAATCTCAGATGACTAAACTGAATATACAAACACTTAACAAGCAACTACCCGACAATTAAGCTTGGCGAGTTTTCAATAAATGTTTAATTGGAGCATAAAATAGAAACCATCAATCTATCTTCTGCTACCTGCTCTGACTCCAACAATCTCATCTTTAAGTTAAACTACATCCAATTGACATAAATCTCAAAGACTACACCTGAATATACACACATTTAAAAAGCAACTGCCCGACAATTAAACTTTGCGAGTTTTCAATAAAAGTTTATCTTGGAGCATAAAATAGAAATCATCAATCTATCATCTTCTACCTGCTCTGACTCCAATACCCTCCTCGTTAAGTTAAACTACATCCAATTAACATAAATCTCAGATGACTATACCTGAATATACAAACATTTAAAAAGCAGCTTCCCGACAATTAAACTTGGCGAGTTTTCAATAAAAGTTTAATTGGAGCATAAAATAGAAATCATCAATCTATCATCTGCTACCTGCTCTGACTCCAATACCCTCCTCGTTAAGTTAAACTACATCCAATTAACATAAATCTCAGATGACTATACCTGAATATACAAACATTTAAAAAGCAGCTTCCCGACAATTAAACTTGGCGAGTTTTCAATAAAAGTTTAATTGGAGCATAAAATAGAAATCATCAATCTATCATCTGCTACATGCTCTGACTCCAATACCCTCCTCGTTAAGTTAAACTACATCAATTAACATTAATCTCAAAAACTATACCTGAATATACAAACATTTAAAAAGCAGCTTCCCGACAATTAAACTTGGCGAGTTTTCAATAAAAGTTTAATTGGAGCATAAAATAGAAATCATCAATCTATCATCTGCTACATGCTCTGACTCCAATACCCTCCTCGTTAAGTTAAACTACATCAATTAACATTAATCTCAAAGACTATACCTGAATATACAAACATTTAAAAAGCAGCTTCCCGACAATTAAACTTGGCGAGTTTTCAATAAAAGTTTAATTGGAGCATAAAATAGAAATCATCAATCTATCATCTGCTACCTGCTCTGACTCCAATACCCTCTTCGTTAAGTTAAACTACATCCAATTAACATACATCTCAGATGACTAACCTGAATATACAAACACTTAACAAGCATCTACCCGACAATTAAACTTGGCGAGTTTTAAATAAATGTTTATCTTGGAGCATTGAGTAGAAGTTAACACTCATACAGAATGACAATATGAAATTCCGACTTTCATTTTTTTTTTAAATTCTTAAAATGTTCTGAAATTGATCAAAGTTTATTTTCAATTTATTCTAATATCAAATTATTATTGAATTATTGGCTATTTTGGGAGATGAAATATTTAGTTTGAAGTTTAGTTTGATGTTGTTTAAAAGTTAACTTTGATAAATATGAAAAGTATGTTGTCTCTTTTTAATGTTTTTAGAATATATTTAAAGATATTCGAATTCAGTTAACATTCCCAATGAAAAATAATCCTTCATTGAGTATATTATTGTAAGTGTACAGTTAAACAATACGCTATACTGATTAGTGAATGAATGGTTTATAACCATGAAGATCACACAAAAAATGACATAGAAAAAAAACAAACAAATAAACATGTTTGATTATGGGAGCATGCGTAGACAGGTTTTGACACTCTTTCAAAATATCCACTGCAGTTGTTTATGTTCTTATGATATCAGTGATATAAACGTATCTAAAGATGGAAGTAATGAATATTATACATTGCTAAAAGATGGACAAACCATTATAAGATGAGCCACTTTGTCTTGTTAGCGAGCAAACAATGCTATTTTCATCAATCTATGGAATGTTATTCACCCTCTCTTTCTCCAATACCTAAACGACATGCAATTAGCATAGTCTTAGATGACTTTATCTGAATGAACAAATAATAACAATGCATCCGTCAATATTCATTAATTTAATCATTACCTCCGAAATATATGTGGCAAATTAGGGTGATCCTCCTCGTGAGGGCCACATATCTCTCAATAAGAAAGTTCACATACATAAGTCTCTTGAAAGCACCTCTTGTCTTATCGCTTCTACTTGTATTGTAATGAGGTCACTTCGGTGATGTAGTTTGATGTATTTACCACATCGTCATCAAATGAATTCAGTGTCTTTTGACCAATCATCAATAAAAGTCGAATCTAGATTTTACTACGGGTTTGATTCTCCCGCGAATAAATATCTAATCAGGCTCTTAAAATTAAATCACTAGCATAATAGATTGACCTTGAAATAACACTGTCTCAAGATGCACGCCACTGATTGAAGCATAGCAATCGTAGAACAAACACGTGCATATGCTTTCATCGGACAAAAGTCTTCATGTAGCCACACCCCTGTTCAATACCCATTGAAACACCGTCTATTCCATGCCCACAGTTTGCTTTTTTACTTAATATTTGCGTTTTTGCACAATATCTTCTTTGCATCTGTTATTCTGTCATGTGAAGGTGGAATGTTGTTTTTGCATTCTGAATTTATTTTTCAAAGTAGAGATTTAAGTACGTAAAATGTATCATAAAGGTTCCCTTTTAAGTTGAGTATGTAATAATGTGACATTCTACATAAAAGGTTTAATAAGATGTTTGTGGGTTCAATAACATTTCAATAGGTCAATTAGAGCAAAATTTTGTTTTTATCTTTTGTTGAATGTCTCACACTATCTCGGATCTGACATTACTAATACAAAATACATATTTTACATCATATGCAGAATTCATACAGGGACAAAAGGATATAGATATAACTACAATAAGTCAATCTGTTTAATCTGTAGAGTTACAGGACTTGCTCACCAGAAATATAGAACACGCCCATCACGTGTAAACAGATTTAGGATATATTTACAAGCATTCGTATATAACAATATATTTTTCAAAATTAGCATGACAACCATATCAACTGTATTTCAAAGTAACCATTTCATCAAAAGTATCATCACTCAATATAGCCAATAATTATGATGCATCTACTTTGGAAATCACTTGTGAACAATATAACAACTTCAGTGTCAACAACTTCCTAATTTCAAATATATTTGAAAGTCAGAACTCATATTTTCATTTTGTATGAGTATTGATTTTTACTCTAAACCCCAAGATATACATTTAGTGAAAACTCGCCAAGCTTAATTGTCGTGTACTTGCTTGTTAAGTGTTTGTATATTCAGGTATAGTCATGTGAACTTTATGTTAATTGAATGTCGTTTAACTGAGCGAGGAGGGTATTGGAGTCAGAGCAGGTAGCAGACGATAGATTGATAATTGTTACTCTATAATCCAAGATATACATTTAGTGAAAACTCGCCAAGCTTAATTGTCGGATAGTTGCTTGTTGATTGTTTGTATATTCAGGTATAGTCATCTGAGATTATTGTTAATTGAATGTCGTTTAACTTAACGAGGAGGGTATCGGAGTCAGAGCATGTAGCAGATGATAGATTGATGCAAATAGCATTGATTGCCCTTGAACAGGACGAAGGGGCCTAAAATAGTATATGGTAACATTTGAATTGGTAGATTTTACACAATAATGAATATGTCTATCAAGGTCAAAATTTTTTTGACGCTACATATTTACAAAATAAAATAATCCAAAGTAAACTTTCTTTCAGAAACATTGCAAATAAAAAGTCTCATTGAGAATATTTTTCTCAAAAATATTCAGTCATGAAATGAAAATTACTCAATACGTTTGCCCATGAACAAGCATGTCAACAACATCAAACTATACTTCAAAGTAAACACTTCATCAAAATTATAAACCCTCAAAATAGCCCTTTTTCATACGGGCTATACTTTGGAAATAACCTTTGAACAATATGACAGCTTCAGAGCCAATAATGTACACCAAATTCAATTATATTGGAAAGTCAGAATTTCAAATATTCACTTTGTCTGAGCATTAACTTCTCCAAGATAAACATTGATTAAAACTCTCCAAGCTTGATTGTCAAGTAGTTACATTAAATTGTTTGTATATTCATGTATTATCATCTTATATATTGATTGAATGTCGTTAAACTTAACAAGACAGGTATTGGAGTCAGAGCAGGTAGCAGACTATAGATTGATGCTAAGAGCATTGATATCCCTTTGACGGGACAAAGTGGCCTCAACATTATATTGTTGAATTTGAATTGGTAAATTTTACACATGAAGCAGTATGTCTTTCATAATCAAAATATCAGTGACACCATGATGTACATGGTAACATGATATAGTGTAATATACTATCAATGTGAATATGTCACCCAGACAAAGACAAGTAATACAGTATATCTTGCTGATCACTAATTTTAAACAACACAGAATCAATACCCTTACTATGATTAACAATAACATAAACAATAAGTTAATATTCAACTGAACCTAATTGCTTTCAAAGTCAACATTTCAATAGAATCATTATTTACGAAATTAGGATTTATCTCCTCATTGTTTGTGTGTGTGGCAAATAAAGGATGTTTGTACTATACATTCGATGAGCCTTTAATGGGTAAAGATATTTGATTCTCATTATTTAGTTTATTGCACTAACAATAACATAACAGGTGCAGTGACACACTGTGTTTATTAGGTAGTAAAGTGGTATGCATGCATGAAGACTTAACGAGCCTTTGGCTGAATCCTTGACATGTAGAATCTTGGCAATGTTTGATTGTCATTGCTTCTTTTTTCATTGTCAGTGAGGTCATGGGTTGCGCTTTTTTTGCAAATATGTTATAAATATATTATTTAAAAGTGTAAAGCTACATGTAAAAACCTTTTACATTTAGGATAACTGATTGGAACATAAAACCTGGAAATTCTATTTCTTATGATTATATCTAAACAATCAACAATTACGGTTGATTAATTAATTTACAAATATGTTGTATTAAGTAGATGATTTGATTAAATGAAATCATCAATTCATTGATTCAACCTATTTCTCGAAATCATTAGATAAATCATGTTAACTATTCAATACTTGGTTTTTCTAACAATAGGTCTACATCAGGTAGAGAATGCACCAAATGACGAAAAACCTATCATTCTTTCATTATTGTCTACTCTTATGCCTGGGTGAGGATCCGGTGGGGTATCCGGCGCCGTATCAACTTTACCATCTTAATTCATTAGTTACTACTTAGTTAGTAAGTACTAAAAATAACAATGTACATTCTCCATATGTATCTACGCTGCAATCACCGTCCACCTGTATCACTTTTTGTATCACTTTATGTAACCGCTGATAAGTTGTGTAACTTAAGGTTAATAAAGAATTGAATTGAATTGAATTGAAATTGACAATTTCTAATACCTACTATATATCTAACGTTTAAACACATTTAGACTAAAACAAGTTTTAAAGATCTATTGCAGTATTAGGTGTTTTATGTATCCGTCAAGAAACTAATGATGGACACCTCGCCGACAGGAAATTAAAAACTGCAACAACCGCTAACCTCGATCACTTTTCGATTTACTTTCAAAGATATTTCAACTAAATAAGAACTGGATGTGCTTTTTGTCAATTTGTCCAATAAACACCTTCAATTAGCTTTTTATTAAGACTGCGTAGTTAACGGCTGTAAAAAACCTACCTGAGATAGGGGCCATAAAACTCGCGCGGGTGTGACGTAATAAACAGACTATATAGATTAGCGCATCATTAATTGAACTGAAATACCGCCTTAAATAATTGTTTATTTACAAGTGATGTTGATATCTTTATTACTTCAAACGCTTAATAGTGTTACATCGTCAAATGACTAATCCAACTGAGTGTTTAACATTTTCTGAAAATCGTTAATGAATGGGTTTATTTGGTGATCTCGTTAAGATAGATGTATAGAGCTCGTTGTAATCATTCTGTATATATGACGTCTGAAAAATGGCGTGTGACCAGTCATGCATTCACAGGTCTGTCGCGAGACAGATCTAGCTGCCCATCAAGTCGGCATTCAAAAACGACTTTAGTTACTAAACTGAACATAATTGAGTATCAACCTTTGACACACTATAAAATATTTAATCAGACATACTTATATTCAAAAGAAAATAGCAACATATGTTTGTGGTTATATGATGTTTAACATTTAAACACATTTACACTCAAACAAGTTTTAAAGATCTATTGCAGTGTAAGGTGTTTATGTAAACGTCAATAAACTATTGATGGACACCTCACCGACAGGAAATTAAAAACTGCAATGAGATATTTTTTTAATTATTTTATTATTGTGTCACGCAAATGTTGACATGTCGTATACATAAAAATTAGCACCATATACATAAAACAACATTTGCCCGGCATACAAGATGGTCGATCCCAATGAACAGTGCTAGGGTAAGCTTTTACGCTGAGGGTTGATCCAGGCGTTGAGCCATGAAGCATATCAAGCATGAGCTAACGGCATTGCCATTCAATACACAATCAACATCTTAATTAATGAGATATTCTAACAGGTGTATTCGTTAAGCTACCTACAAGTGAGGGGAATTTAACTTCTAGTAAGCTGTTTGGATTCCTCAAATCAGTGATTAGTTTTTCTTTTTCTTATGAAAATGAGAAAATATTTCACAAACTAAAGACAACAGTAAACATTTCCAGTATCTCATGATTAATTTTTCATCAAAAATTGTTTCAACGAAATCACCATTACAAATCTTCATTCAACAACACAATGGATTTTATAAGTCTATGTTTTACAAAAGGTCAACATTTGAAATTATCAAATTTTCCTTAAAAGTTAATATTCCATCTGAAAAAGTGACACCCATTAAATGCGTAATGAATACATCGAACTGATTATGTAACAGCATTGTCACTCAATAGACAATCAACACCTTGACTAATGAGTTATTTAGCAAGTGTATTCGTTAAGCTACAACCTAATGAGTGGAAATAATTTCAAACAAGCTGTTTTCATTTTTCAACACTGTATTTATTATTCATATTAGTTAAAATAAGGAAATTATCAAATTATATCTTTTCTAAGTCATCATTTCACAAATTTCACAAAATATTTCTTTTTTTTAAGTCAAAATGTCATCAAATTATTACTTTTCAAAGTAATTATTTCACCAAACTTATACGTTTTCAAAGTCTTCATATCATTCATTATTACTTTCCAAAGTCAACATTTAACAAAACGTATAAGTTCCCAAAGTCATCATTTCACTAATTCTTCCTCTTCAAGTCATAATTTTACCAAATTATTCCTCTTCAAAGTCATCATTTAACCAAATTACTTCTTTTCAAAGTCAACATCTTATAAAATGTTCACGTTTCAAAGTAAACATCTAATAAAATAATCACTTTTCAAAGTCACTATTTCATCAAATCATTTCCTTTCAAAGTCATCATTTCACCAATTATTTCTTTTCAAATTCAACATTTCATCAAATTATTACTTTTCAAAGCATTTTTTCACTATTTCACCAACCTATTAGTTTCCAATGTCATCATTTCACTAATTATTTCTCTTCAAATTTATCATTTCATCAAATGATTCCTCTTCAAGTCATTATTTTACCAAAATTTTTAATTATTCCTATTCAGAGTCATCATTTAAACAAATTATCTCTTTTCAAAGCCAACATTTCGAAGAATTATATTTCTCTTCAAACTAAACACATTCATCTTGTATTTCTTTTCAAAGTCAACATTTCATGAAATCATCACTTTTCAAAGTTACCATTTGATGAAATTGTTGATATTAAAAGTAAAAATTTCATCAAATTTTTCTTTTTAAAGTCAACATTTTACCAATTATCACTTTTCAAAGTCAACACTTCACCAAACATATTAGTTTTCAAAGTCATCATTTCACTAATTGTTTCTCTTCAAAAGTCATCATTTCACCAAATTATTACTTTTGAAAGTAAACATTTCATCAACTGATTAATTTCCAAAGCCAACATTTCTTCAAATTAATACCTTTCAAAGTCAAAATTTCAACTTAATTTCTTTTCAAAATCAATATTTCATCAAATTATTTCTTTCAAAGATATCATTTCAAAAATTATTTCTTTCCAAAGTCATCCTTTCACAAATTATTTCTATCCAAAGTCAACATTTCATCAAATATTTCTTTCAAAGTCAACATTTACCAATTTTTTTACTTTCAAAGTCTACATTACAGATTAAAGATGATATTTACAAATATTTACAAAAATTTACAAATATTTACAAATATTTACAAAAATTTACAAAGGATTAAAGATGATATTTACAAAGAAATAAATATCTTGTAAAGATGATATTTACAAAAAAATAAATATCTTGTAAAGGTAATAAATATCTTCATTTCACCCAGTGTATTGAATCACTAAACAATTCCTTGTAAACGCGATAACTTGAAAAGTTTTTGTGCTATGAAGCTCTAACTTGCTATATATCATCCTTGGAAAAGTAAAAAATTTTGAAAAGGTTTTGGCTACAATCCATCAAAGGTCAAGGTCAAGGTAATGAGATATGAGTTATTACAAAATGCACTAAATTTGGGTATAACTTTACCCCATTTAGCTTTTCAGAACTCATGAACATGTTTAAATGTTAATACTTACAGGTAATCATTATGACATGTTCACTTTCAAGTTCAAAGGTCAAGGTCACGAGTTATTAAATCACCACAAAAGTCTAAACACGGTAACTTGAAAAGTTTTTGTGCTATGAAGCTCTAACTTGGTATATATCATCCTTGGAAAAGTAAAAAAATTTGAAAAGGTTTCGGCTACAATCCGTCAAAGGTCAAGGTCACAGCATGACTAAAGCATGGTTTAGCGAAATTGCTTAATTTTAACTATGATAATTTTTAATCAATACATGATTGTTATACTCAATAAAAAGTGTTCAATTATTGTGTGACCTTGAAGGTCAAAGGTCAAGGTCATGAGATATGAGTTATTGCAATACCTTGTAAACACAGTAACTTGAAAAGTTTTTGTGCTATCAAGTTTAGATTTTGTATAAATTATTTCTTGAGAAGTACAACATTTTCAAAAAGTTTTGGGTACGAACTGTCGAAGGTCAAGGTCACAGCAAGGTCAACATATATGGAGAAAATGGATTAATTTAATTTTTAACACTTTATTTCATTACAATAATGTTATACTCAATGAAATGTGTTCATTGATTGTGTGACCTTGAGTGTCAAAGATCAAGGTCATGAGAAAATTCCCAATTTGGTGAGGCCTGTAAAAGGCGGAACAGGGTAAGGCGAAACCCCAAGTTCCGGGGCTGCTCTGATTTTGCGGTATCCCGCAAACGCTAATCTAGTTGTTACATATGGCACACATTTCACTTTTGCAGGGAGACAGTTGAGTTATCCAAAACCTTTTATTTCATCAATCAAGGTTACTTAGCAGCTCCAACAAATTCTGAAACCACAATGTGCAATCGTGCTTCTCTCGGGCACAATGTTTAAATCAAGTATGATAAAATGAATTCTCCAGTTTATGACAAAGACGTTTAACAATGTCAAACGTTGATACAATTATCTAACTGTCTTTCATTATCCATAAATTCCATTTTTCGTAACACCATGAAATGCGGTGAACGATGTTGTTAAGTTTTGGACAAATCCGAGTTTGCAAATTGTAAACAAATTGCACATACGCTGATGTCATTCTTGCCATGACAATTAGGTTTTGGAAAATTGCTTCATTACTGTGCGTGACTCACTAAAATCATCAGTCATCTGGTAAATTCTGTCGTTTATTTGAACAATTGGCTTTTGTAAGACTGTTTCGGTTTAGCCATTATAAATTGATATAGAGCTCTGGTCAGGATGAAATGTCAAATTGGTAAATTAATAATGTAACTTCTATAAAATTGTTTAGAGATATGAAAATAATTTAAATGAAATTTGATTTGTCTACTGTATTGGACTTATAGATGATAGGAACATCGCCAACTTTAGCAGAATTAACAAACTGAATAGCAGAGTGTTATCGTGTAATTAAAGGTACAGTTCTCAGCTTTCAAGGTAAGATTTGCTCTGTATTTGCTCTAATATCTAAGTAAATACTACACTCCTTTCCAGTCGCGTTAAATGTTTTTTAAACAGTAAAATGGCAATAAAAATACTCGAGTGCATTCTCTACCGTGTTGCCCCTAAGTGGCAAGTATATATGCACCACAAACCGTTTGCAAAATTTCAGCATATGAAAACTCTTCCCGCGTCGAATAAGTTGTTGTTTCCACAAGATATTTAGCATGATTTAGTAGCCAAATGATGAACTTTGATTTGCGCCACATTTGCATCCAATCTTGCTTCTCCCTTTCTAGACCAAAAAACTGGCTAATTTGAACATTGGTTCAAAATTGTATGACTTGATTTAACTCTATTGGAAGAGAATGCATGCTTGTATATGTATTGAGATCAACATCTTTTTGAAGTGTCGAGTCGTCCTCTGCATATGACAACAGGATTATAAGTCACTCAGGAAACTCTTGACAACCTCGTATACGGGGACAAAATCGATGCAAATTAAATCACCTAACTAATTCAAACTCATTAATAGACACAATTTCATTACATTGGATCAATAAATGACAAATAGAATGTTTAACTGAGTGTTCAAACAATCAGATCGTCATGTCTTATGAATGTTAATGTATCAGATAATGTGCTTGTCAATCATAAAACCTGAAATTAATTTCTGTTACTGATATTATTCAAAAATATGTATCAAAGGCATTCAATTTGGATATTCAGATTGATCTTTTCTACACTCAGTATTAATCTTATATGTGACAGCATATGGTATAATTCCAATTTGATAGAAATAGGATAATTTCCTCTTTTTATAACATCATTTTGAATCAGTAACTTGGCAGTCTGAAGTGTTTATAAGTGTAGACATTTGCCATTTGTCATATTCAAGACTATGAGATAAAGTTTATTTTGTAAATATCGCTTGATGAAGTTACAATGCCCTACAAATGCATATCAATTAATTGGGGCATGATTGTTATCACATCATTATATTGTGTACATTATAATATAATGTGGGACATAAGCATACTGTTCATAAAGACAGCATTTTATGACTCATCGTGAATGTTATGCCAACGATATCCTAATTGAGCAACCATATTCCAAATCGGGCACCTTTGACATTTTATAGCCTCAAATACTAAGTCTTCATCTTTGCAGTAATTTATCACCTTTGAGATTTCTATATAAATAGTTTGCCACATTAAGCCCTATGAAAATTTGAAAACCTAATACAGAACATGACCTTGCTTTTAGACTTCCGTGATGTGATTTAAGGGCAAAAATCCAAGTTGGTGCCATTTGGTCTCAGAATGGCACATGATATCATTACCAATTCATTTTCTCTGCAAGTAATGATGGTCAGACGAACCTGTACTAAAGCAACTTTGACCTGACATAGACATTACATGTAAATGCTAGGTAAAGGGCAAACCAATTATAAAATAATGTAAGAAGCGTTTAGTACAACATGGTTTGTCCAAGTTTGTCTAGATCTTAGAATAGTGACACCCTTGTACTCCTTACACTTCTTGCCAGCACTGAGAATCAAGCTTGATGTCACTACATTTTCAAGAAGAACTGTAAAAGGATAAGATCACTTCATCACTAACTCTACCTCCCATAAACCCATAACATGACACTCATTTTTCTGATACATGTAATTTGATTCTTATAATGAAAGATGCCACATATGCCTGGTTCCCATAACATTCTATCGATTCTCTTGCGACAGTGTGATTACATGGCAGGGAAAATTACTTTCATGTACGTTCCATTCTCTGTAATAACTACATGAAGCGAGGTTATGTTAGTTCTTTTTCGGAGTAATTAATGTTTAATATGTTGTTTGTCAGTTTGACTACATTGAAACCTAATGAGTGAACCAGGAAAATAAGTAATATTCATGTTAACGATTTCCAGTACTGCTTTTGCTGTAATATTTAACATGATAACAAATATCAACTTCTGATAGGAAGCCTACCAGTAAATAGTTAAATGATTTAACGTGATTGAATGAAAGTTAATGATGTCCTGATATATATATATATATATATATATATGTGGAACGATGAGCCCAACCAGTTGTTTAATAAAATAAGGCTTAGAGTTAAGTTCTTTCTGAGTGATTGGATTAAATCACAAATTAGCAAATTAGTCAATCGTGTTCATTTTCTCTTCGAGTTTATGGACATCCAAGAGTTTTATATTTGCTTGTAGTGTGGCATTGTTTCCTGTTTTAGGTTTAGACTGGACATTTGTTGATTTACACTTTTTAGTTCATGAGGCATGTAAGGCCCAATGGGCTCATGGCATGGCATGATTCCGGCGTCAACCTGTCCGTCTGTAAACTTAAACTTTTCCAGAACAAAAGACGTACATGTAGGGACTGAAATTGTGTATACAGACACCTTTTTATAGTGAGAACTATTATTTATAGCACTGGTGACCCAGTGGCCCCTAATAACCACTACAGGGACCACACCCTTTCTTCCCATTTTCGTCTTCGTCTACAGAACCAAAGGGCTTAGAAAGCTGGATTTTTTTTACAGACTCCTTGTGATTAGTGATTATTTTGATTTATGGCTTTGGTGACCTGAATCCCCTAATAACGTCCACATGGGCCACGCCCTTGAAACCTATTTTTGTCTTCTTTTCTAGAACCAAATAAAAAAGAAATCCTGTATACAGACTCCTTGACAAGTGAGGATCACTGACAGCTTTGGTGAAAGTGTGGCCCATAATAATCTTTATACTAATTAATAGCATGGATGTTTCATTAAATGGATCACCACGGATAAAGATATTGCTAGTCTTTGTATATCTTAAGTTGGTACAGGTTAAAATATTATTCATTTTACACAGCAATCCACCAAAACATTAGCCATGTTTGTTTTCCTTCTACCTTCTGAACACATCCCATATCAGATGATATAGACTAATTACAGCTTTCACAAAACCACCCATCTTCAAATATCACAAAGTAGGAAATGTTTACAGAGGAACTAAGGCAAACACCGAATCAGTTTGGTGTCAAGAAGAAGAGAAGTTTCTTGCATCAGCTGTCTACCATATAGACATATAAATTACTCTTAGCGTCTACTTTCTCTCTTTGGGCTGTACTTTAATCTACCTTGCACTATATAAGCTTCTGAGTACCCACTGTAAATGTCACTATCACTTATGTCTGATGCATTATCTTTTATACTCAAATGTAAAATATATCAACCTACTCGTGCGAGACTCTCTTATCAATCTTATTTCAATTATGAAGACTGTTTTACTAATCAAAGGCTGTAACCGCCCTTATTGCATTTCTCCTCATTTGAAAACATGACAGTTCAGCAGGATAAAACATTACTTCTTTTTTTTTAAGGTAATTTACGATGTTAACATTGATCTTTATACTCAAGTATCATTAGTTATCCCTATGTGCATGTGCATATCTATGATAAAAATAGAATAGTACTCTTGGTTGTGACAAAGTTATGTTCTTCAATCTATTTCATTATTTCAGATTCCTTTTTGTCGTGAAATTAAATTAGGAAGCTAAAGCCACTACAGACATCGATCCAATAATAATCACAATCTTCATGGTATAAACTAAATCTTCAAGACTTGCTATTAAAATCAAAGATGTGTTTCTTAGGGAATCATGTAATTCAAAGTAAGTGCATTCATGTGTTGATCCTTCTCAAACTGGTTCTGGAATTGATGGTTAAAACAGTAAGGATATTAGATCATATAGTATTACTATTATTAGTTTCAATATGGGAAGAATATGAGGATTTCTATCATAAATAATGACAAGTGAGTAATTGTATGTCTCATATTAGTTGTCAATTAGCTAAGAGAATCTCTCCGAACAAAATATTAAGCAAAATGCAACATTTGAACGACATGCATGTTATCAAATTTTCATGTTTTAGAGTGATTATTTTCAAGTGGTGTGACCAAACATCTGATTAAAGGTCTTGTATCTTATATATTTCTCTAAATTCAATATTCTCTTTTCTTAGAATGATAAATATATTTTATTGACAAAAAAAACATGTTGCTTAATATTTTGTGAGGAGTATATAAGTATGATGTGTAAGACTAAAAGTTTATATGTAACCTCAGCCATCTGTATATAATATGGTCACACGTATCAATGTCTATAACATGCTCTAACCAAACTTCCAGTCATATCCTATGAAAACAGAACAAGGTATATAAATATTGACCCAGGTAATAAGATCTATATAGGGCGCGCCTCCACCCATATACTGGAGTCAGACTGACCTACAAGGACAAGAGGTCAGTGTAAATATATATATATATATATATATATATCAATAGACAAGAGGAAGATGAATAGATACAACAATAGACACAAAGTAAACAGATAACAGATGTCTGATGGCCTTTTCTAGATGTAGTTGATAGACGATGGAAATGCTTTTCATGCAGCTTCTTTTCTAAATATATTATATATATACTTATATATGTATAAGATTGTGTAGCAACGGTACTGAATATTATGTTGTAAATCGACATTAATAATACCTATCTATGATAACAATTCTCAAAGTTAGTCTTCTAAATGCTTGATAAACATTAAGGTTTGGGTAAGGCTCTGACACAAATCATCTTGAATTGATCGAGTATTGCGGCAAAGGCATTTCTAAATCCAATCCAATCTAAAGATGTCAAGAGTAAGGTTAACATTCTGCCTTTTACCCATTTAACTTATTTAACATTCAAACGACACATGTCTTCCAATACACGATCTTCTCACTATGAGGTTGTGGGGGCAATAGTACGGGATAGCTCAGTCGGCAAGAGCGCCGGTCTCACGTTGTTGAGGTCAAGGGTTCGAATCCCATCCAGGCCAAGGTGTAAAAACCTAGAGTTCACCTCTGTTAGAACTCTATAACTCTGCGCACTTAAAAGATCCCATGAATTCATGTCAGTGGCTGAATGGTGGATACATGAACACAGTGTTCAGCAGTGTTGGACAAACTGCTGTGACTATGTGTCTCAGTTCACCCAGCTGTGAATGGGTACCCTGTGAGGCACAGAATGGTCCCTAACCTGAGCGCCACATATGGATGCCGGTTGAATACTCCCCAATGAGTTGAAATGGAAAAATGATCGGACGGTGAAAGAATGCCATTGACCAGGGGAAAAATGTAAGCGCCTTGAGCAACCACGAGTGGTTGGATATGCGCGCTATATAAATATCCATATATATATATATAATATACTGTATTTTTAAACTAAAACAGATATGCTATAAATTGTCAGAAATATTCAGATAAAAGCGTCATAAGCATCGCTTCCGTAAATGACATATACATGTAATATCACAGTGTTAAGAGTATAAATATATGAAAAATATATCGATATTCAGTACAAAATCTAAATGGATGTCATGAATATTAATTGTCTTTGAAACTATTCTGACATTTTGAATGGAATGTATTTCTTAATATTGAATTCGTAACATTCCTGCACTTTTTGGGTCGTATATTTTGTCCTAGATTCCAGACTTGGATTGCTTATTCAATACTTTTTTACATCAAATACATTACACAAGTTTCTGTAAAAACACGACGTCATATACCTATCATCAGGCAAGGCTCTTTTTTTACAAAACAAGTCTACTGTAATATGTAATGGTAACCTTATTAAAAGTTAAAGGATGTCCAAAGGTTATCCTTCATGTTAAGGTTGTTTTGTGCAATGAAATGCAAAGGGCCTGTATATGAACTACAAATGACTGTGAACTCCATCCTAAAGAACCGAATAGCTTTTTAGAAATTCTGTTAACTTATACATTGTACCCTAGTGTTTGTTGAATACGCCCTCCACTTTCTTGTGATTTTATAAATTGTAATATACATAGCATTCCATCACATTTCTTGTACTTCTTGTGGTGTATCAGACGTTTTCAAAAAGTTAGTAAAATGAAACTCATAACTAATGATACAAAATACTTTTCTGCTTGCTTCAAGTGTACTTTTCCCCTCTAAAATCGTGACATTTATTCTATAAAATAGCGTTCAACATTAAGTCGAATTTATCAAATAAGCACAAATTCTCTGTAAAAGATGTACTTATAACTTTTAATGGTGCGAGATTAAGAGGGTTAAGCGATTGAGCAGGGACACCCACATTTCGGTTTAAACTTTACGGTATATTAAAGATACAGTTGAATGTTTTAAGATGATTAAATCTCAATCAAACAATCATTATTTCTATCATGTCAAACATTGGGTCCATTCAAGGAACTTAAGTCTTGACCTCTATCCAAAATTATGATTTCATCAGCTAGCATCATTAATCTATGACAAAAACAAACGATTACTTACAAACGATAATTGATTCAGGATAATGCTTTCTTCGTTTGGCATCAATATTTAATTCATAACCCCTAAAAAATCTCAAAATTCATAATCATACCTCCTGAGCTATCATTTTATTAGTAGTTTATGGATGGCGTTTAAACACATTGTAATTGAAATCTCAGTTCTTGTAGAGAGTAGTGGCATCTCAGTCTCGGGTACAAAGCTCGGAAATATATCCATTCCTTAAAGTCATCTTAACTTGTGCTGTGAAAAGGAACTGATACATCTCAATTGAAGCTATCATGAAAGGTTCTTGTGAATTAAACATTGGTTATGTCAATTTAATCATCCCAGATCATCCTCAGTAATATTAAATTTGGGAAATTGTAAACTACATGTATTGGTCCGACAAATGCATTTAAATAAGAATTGTAATCATACCCTTTTAAAGACTAATGCGGATTTCTGAATAACAATTTTCTTTGCAATTGTTTTTGGCCGTGCATTCCATTTCGTTTAAGCATATCTAGCTTGTTAATTACATTAATATATATATGTGTAGTTAACTAAAGTAATGATAGGGTGCCATGTCATAAGTTGATAATACAATGTCGATATTATAGAAGGAAGAGCAAGTGTAATCTACAAATTTTGCTTCCTAGACTAACATTTAGTCAATGAACAAAGAGTTCAAGACTTATTTATTATTTTAATCATTGAAGAAACGTGACTTCATAGCAATGTTTCTTCATCATGACAAACAAATAGTTGCTTTATGGCAACCGTTTTATCATAGTTAACATGTGTGTTTATTGAAATGGTAGATAACATTAACGATTAGAATATACATCTTTTGATCTTTCAAATGCCTCTAAAATTATTTACCAAATAAAAAAATATATGCTTGCTATTGACGGCTAGCACAACCATAATGTAGAACTTTTTGTAAATATAAGATGTTATACAATATCAACAACCTTTATAGAAATCAAATTGTTTACACATATTAATGTTTGATGCTAAAAAAACAAGCAAAAAAGCCAGTTTCCATTATCCATTTCGATGGGTTAAAGAGATTTTAAAAAAACAAAATTTGAAGTATTTTTTAAACATCGTACCTATCGTTCATGCTTTTGACTATCTTCCATTTTTTTGGAATCGTTTCTTTTCACCCGGAGTGTATTCTATTTACTGTAAGCTTTAACGGTTAAATTTTAAGAAAACTTATGATACCGATATATCTTGTATCTAGTATGAATGTGTATCTAAAAAGATGTTTTAAACAAGTTGTTAACAACCCAAAATTTTCTCCACAGAACAAGTGGATGATATTCGCATTAGCAAAATAACTAATGCATTTATGAATAACAATGTGATCTTTTTCAACCGAAACACATACTATCTAATGTCACTATGTAAATAATAAATATGAATTATAGACATAAGATCCTCAAACATCGAAGCGCATTAGTAATGTCATGACTTTCAAAAACTACCATTTATTTTTTATTCGTTAAAGTTTAGGTACCAAACTGAGCCAGAACGTCAGTGATTTTAGACAGTTTTGTGAAACATTCTTGTCATTCAAAATTGATCCCATAAAAGCATAGCTTTAGCGGCTTTGACTTTACAAACATAGCATGTCTTGATGGTGAGTAATTGTCGCATGTTTGTCAGACAAGCACACACATCAAATGATATCTTTGCAAGAGGTGAAGTCAACTTCAAATAAACCTTCAGTCTCACATTACCCTCAGAGCGATCTGTCAGCGACCCAGGGGAAGTGTTTGTGTCAGGTAGAATAAAACTGTACTTGTTTTACATTTACAGATAGCTTGATAATTGATTCACCTCAAAGTGTTTCCCCCAGGTTGAAAAAAGGGCAAGGCAAATACTTTTTTTAAAAAGACATAATTTTCGGAAAAAGGCACATCGCTTTACAAATAAAAGTAGTAAAGCATGATACATAAGAGTCTGAAAATATAACTTCTTGTATATGAAAGCACTACACTGGCAATAACCATTGAAAAACTGCTAATTTGATTATTGTTTTGTAGTTTTGAATAAATATAAACGGAAAATATATAGAAATATAAAAGGTCTCTGGATTTCAATGAGATCATTAAGCTGTATCCGCCATCCAACACTCGGTCAGTAATCCGCCTATTGTTCCTTTAAAAATACTAGATTAAGGTGTTGTCAGCAGATCTCGCGTCCTGTTGAAACAAAGGATCGATACAATCTTATCGTACATATTTTCTTCTTTTTTAGCTCATCTGGCCTGTAAGGCCCGATTGGCTAATGGCATGGCATAGTGTCCGGCATCCGTCCGTCCGTAAACTTTGTGGAATTTCGACTTCTTCTCAAGAACCATAAGGCCTAGAAAGCTTAAACTTTGTGTACAGACTCCTTGACTAGTGAGAAGTATAACTTGGAGCTTAAGAGGCCCTGTGATCCCTATAAGGGCCAAAGGGGCTACACCCTAAAAAACTATTTTTATCTTCTTCTCGAAAAGCATAAGGTCTAGAAAGCTGAAACATTGTGTACAGACTCCTTGACTAGTGAGGATTATAAATTGTAGCTTTGATGGCCCTGTGATCCCTAATAAGGGCCACAGATGCCACACCCTAAAAACCTATTTTCATCTTCTTCTCCAGAGCCATGAGGCCTAGAAAGCTGACACTTTGTGTACAGACTCCTTGACTAGTGAGGATTATGAATTGTAGCTTTGATGACCCTCTTGCCAGTAATAAAGGCAACAGGAACGTCCTTTAAATCTATTTTCATCTTCTTCTCCTGAAGTATAAGGCCTAGAAAACTGATACTTGTCGCCTATATACTTAAATTAATGTTATGATTGGTGACCCTGTGGCCTCTACAAAGGGGGAATCACATTGGCTGCACTCTACAGCATATTTGATGATGAAGCCTGATGAGCTACAGAGTCAATGGCCCTATTTTCTTATATATGACAAAGATATTGAAAATAAAAAAGGTAAATTTGACATAGCAGAAAGGAATGACATATCTAAAAAGGGCAGGACGCATTTAAAAAGGACAGGGCGCTGCACCCTACTAAACATGCCAGGGGAATCCCTACCTCACGCAGTCTATAAAATTTACCTAATTTCGTGTTGAAATGTATGAAAGATTACAAGGAAACCATCATGAAAAATGAATTTGAGCAATCATATATGATCACATCTGTCTTTGAGCATCCAGAATAGCAATAATAAGAATGACTGTCATCTGAATCCTACGATTCTGAATTGGATTTATAAGATTGAAACATCAGAAGACCATGTAAACTTGCCTTTTTTCTCAGATTGGACATGAAATCGAATTCCATAGTTTGCTCTTCTATTAGTGTCACGAATAATTATATCTTGTGTAAATAATCCAGTTTGAACAGAATATACGCTGCACCAATAGTGATAAGCTTCATCTCTAGAGGATGAGACATCAAAGAATAATAAAGCGAAAAGCGGAATTGTCCACACAGCTCACGTAAAGTCATCAAAATGGTTTTGCAAACGTTTTGAAGGATGAGAGGATTCCTTACTCCCAAGACGAACATGAAAGATATCTGCGAGCTTGTCTGATCAGGATTTACAGTCTTACCGGTCTCATCATCCCTGTCCTGTCACCTGCGCATACTGTTAGCGGCGCTTTGCCCTAATAGCGGCTTTTCTTAACGATCAATTTTAAACTTGTTTTCCTTCGTTCCTTCGATGATTCCCTTTAGCCTTTTAATGTACAATACTCCCCTAACCTGACTTTCTTTTCTTTTCTGTCTATGAGTAGTTATTTTGTGGCAGTGACATATAAAAAAACTTTAATAATACATTTCTTAATAGAAACAAGGCAACACTTACATGGAAATATTGATGCTTTGGGCAAGATGTGCCAACATTGTGCTAAACACTGTTTTGTAATTAATAATCAAAATATCATATTACACGACACATTATATTTCTTACCGCTCATGTTCAATGAACAATCTTAAAACCAGCTGGTTATTCCTAATGTAATCATGCTTTAGGATTCTCCTGTTTGAGGAATAAAAAAACTCTCACTCACTCTTCAAATGTATCATACTCTTGGACCACCTAAATAATACCTCACTTACTAAACAGTGATCTAAATAAATCATGTGCGATAATTATTGTCTTGAAAGTTGAACACTTCTCCCAATGCAACATTTAAATAAACATCAAGGCTGAAAGGTTTATAGCTTTCTGATTAAGGGTTAGTGAGATGATGAGTGATACACAGAAAATAGATTGTTCCACTCAGCTTATATCAACTTGTAAGTAAAAGCCCATTTAGAATGTCGATAATGATAATGAAACAGATGTATGAATTGATAAGATAATATCTAATTTTTCAATGTTGTCATTTCACAGGAGCATCTTTGATGATAATCTTTCTCTAAAATTAATCTTACTTTTAATGGAACATGGGGTTTTTTTTCAATGCACATATAAAGCGTAAGTGTAAGTATTACTCTGTCTTGTGATAACATTTTGAATTTGATATGTATTTCTTATATGCACGCGCCCACGAGAGCACATGTCGTCACTGTTTTACTGTTATACTGCTTTTAACAAAAGTATTAATATATTTTTAATGAAATAATGAAAATTACGAACTCTTGCTAAATGCATATCGATAAGTTAGACAATCCTCAGTTTCATACCAACAACAACAAATTTTATGGAGGGGTCATTGCTCTGCCCTGAATTGGATGGTTTACTCATTATTGCCAAATGTCACTTTGCATTAATGTATGCAGAAAGAGGCAAATAATGTCACCAAACTATGTCACATAATGGCAATAAGTGTAATCATACGTGTAACATATGGTCGATTCCTCTGTTGCATTAGTCAGGGCTGATCCTCTCTATATCGCCTTTGTATCACCTTTAGAGTTTGAAACCATCTTACTGATAGGTGAGCACAATCAGGATTTATAACAAGACACCCTTTTTTACACCTCCATGTCATCCTTCAATTACTGTGTACATAATGTTACTGTAATTGACAACCAAAGACAATTAAAGAGACTTGATAACAAGATGAATGAAGATACCTGGCTTAGCAACACCCATACAGAGATTACAGTTTGAGATGGAACACCAAAGAATTAATTTATCAAGAAAACTCTGTCGGGAACAAGGCAGTGATAGATCACCACAGCAAGACTATTGCCTGAAACAGTATATAAGAGATCGGCATCTCGGGCAAGTATAGAGCATTTGTTTTTCTTTCCTGGCACGTTGTGCTGCGGGAATCTGAAAGGTTACATACAGGCATGATATTTGGCACAACAATTCGGTGTTCTTTAATTATTTGCATGAGCAATAGTGACATGAATTATATATTTTTGTAACAATGATATATTAATAGGTACTACATTAAAAATTAGTAGTATGAGACCCAATTTTTTTTTATTTCCTTCATTGTTCTCAAATGCACAATGATTCATTGTTAAAATCTGCATGATCTCATCTTGTCTTCCTTTCTTATTTGCAACTTAATATTCCTTTTGAAAATCAATCATCAGAAAGTGTCCCATGCTTTGAATTTGACCATGACGAAGGATAGAATGATATAAAATGGATGACACGGTTTGATGTAGTAGTCATGTTTAACCCAGCGTATAAAGGCTGTAACATGCTTCAAACGATTTTCCATACTACTCTACATGATTGCTGCCAATTCGTAGTCACATAAACCTTCAGATCTGTGTTGAAACATGTTGCAAAATACGTTTAGTGTTTAGTAATGTGTTGATAGCTACTCCTCCCTAAACAAGATACTCCCTGAACCAGTTCATGCTGACATTTCTACCAATATAACAGTCTGCAGCTGGGGATTCCCCTTCAAATTCAGAATCCACATAACAGAAACTTTTACAGATTTCAGCTTGTTATCTTGGTATTGGTTTTGCATTGTTTGGTGTGACTGAAGTCCTTATTGCTGGTTTCGTTGGAATATATGACTAATGTATGTAAAAGGCATCTGACCCTCCGTGTTATTTCTCATTAAGAATGATAGATCAATTCATTTTCTTTATTTAGACCTCTAAAGTTAATTTTCAATAAGAGAATTAGGTCAAATTGCTTGTGCATGACGTTCTAGTAATAATTCTAAAATGTTATTTATTTATCTCTTAAACTGTCAGTAAATTTCCATTTGCATTTTAGCTTGCTATTGTGATAAATGCATTATATGACTTGACGTTATTGTTCTCTGAATTCATCCTCTGTCAAACATTTTCAAACAACCATGATAAATAGCATTACAGTCGATAATCAGTATTGATGTGTTGTTATTATGTAATTAATGTCAATGTCAATGATAGATTCACAATGTTTTATTCATATAGAATGTTATAAAATGTTACTTTGTAAAGTTTATTTATTGATTAAAATGTTCATCTCAACAAGTCACCTTTTTACAAATCTTTTGATTACAAACTATTACTCATGTACACTAACTGTCTGGTAGCATTGTTCTGTTACACAGTAGTGTTTCCTCTCTTTGGCACGACTGATTTAGAAATGAACTTAAAGAGTGCAAAATCCTCAGAGAATTCTGCTTGTCTTTGTCAACTACTGTGGCAAAACTCATTACCATAATTAACTTTCCCAGAAGCTGATTGTCTGGCGTTTGTCTTTTTCAATTTCACTCGACTCATGCTTGGGTATGTGATTTAATTATGTTGTGAACACTTTAAGAGAAGTTATGAATAAAGACATCCGATATTTTGATACATGAATATTTTTTTATAATGAAATAAAACCATCCTGCAACAAACTGGCAAAGTCAAAATAATCAATAGGATAATTGACTGTAACAGTCATGTCATGTCATTGGGGCAGCCAAATGTCTCTGGCATGGCAGTTACCTGATAGCAACCAACAGCAACTAAAGCGTGGAAGAAAGCAAGGATTTCAATCTACTACATATTTTGCATTTTACTTTCTGTAGGATACAAATTGTAAGTGGGATAAGTGTTGTTTGTCAAATATCGTTATTGTGACTTTCTGAACTTGAGTGAATAGCATTCTGAAAAAGAGTATATATGTATACCAATGTCAGTTTCTTCGTTCCAACTTGCATTTGTATATGTTTCTGTTAATGTTGTATCATGTACTGAATTCAAATAATGTTAACACTGTGCAGGAGACAATTACTAAAACAAAATATTAGACAAATATCTCGAAAATAATATTTTTTTAAAATATGCAAAAACACCATGCAAAGACAATGTTCTTGACGGTCACCTTGAATTTATTGATAAAGCACAAAACACATTTTCTAGTTGGGTGAGAATTGTCTTGAAAATATGTGGGTAAAAATATGCGAGATGTAAATAAGGACATAGTTTAAAGAAATTAATATTTGACTTACCATGATTGATTATTATTTTAAGATGTATGATAATATCTATCACATTTTTGTGAAAGGATTTTTCAAATAATATAACTTTTGTCATGATTATAAGGTAAGTATTTTTGCATGAAACATACAGATTCCCTCAAACGGAAACCAGATGTCTTTTGTCAACCCTATTAGAGTGAAACAATAGCTTTAACTTGCAAAAATATAGTAACTTCTTTTTGATGCTACATCTTGACACATTTTCTTTTTAAGTACAGTGTTCAACTGATAGATTTGTTCTTGTTACATATGGCAAACATTTCTCTTTTGTACGAACAAAGTATAGCTGTGTTATCCACAACTTTAGATTTCAGCAATCGATGTTAGTTGTCGTGATTATGATGTCTCTAGGTTTTACCATAAACGTTTAACAGTTTAAAGTGTGTACAATTGTTTTATTGTTTTACATTGTCCATAGATTCCATTTTGTATACATCCATTTCAAACATTTTTGTATTTACAGTAGTAACAGAAGATAGCAAACTCGATTATAGCGAACAATCGGATATACATGTAGTGCAAAACATTTAAGTCCCGTCAAAAGCCCTATGCATTGCGGTCTTGTCAAAAGCCCTATGCATTGCAGCCAAACGTGAGTAGCAAACACCGGGTAAAGCAAACTAAATTCTTTGGTCCTTTGGAGTTCGTTATATCCCTGTTTTACTGTATCAAGTTCCCACCACCAGGAAATGAGTTGAACAATGATGATACTTTTTTGCACATCCGAGTTAAAAATTGTAAACGAATCTACGCCAATGTCATTCTTGTCATGACAATTAGGTTTTGAAATTTTTTTTCATTACTACAAATGACTCCCTAAAATCATCAGACACCTGGTACAATTATGTCATTTATTTGAACAATTGGCTATTGTTAGACCATTTCAGTTTAGTTTACCTATTTCCTCTTATTTCTTTTTTTAGTTCATGACGTGTGGCGTTATATGCTTTTAAACAGTATTATGACAATAAAAATATTTGCATGCCTTCTCTCCCCAGTTGCCCCTTAGCAGCAATAAAATGCACCACAAACCATTGAAAGAGTTTCCATTGGCTGAAAATTTGTATGCGTGGAATAGGTTGTTCTTGCCACAAGGAAATAAACATGATTCAGTATTCAAAACAACAAGTTTTGATCACGTCGCTGATTGAATGAATATTAATGTATCAGATAATGTTGTCAATCATAAGACCTGAACCACATTTCTGTTAATGATATTATTAAAGAATTTGTATCAAAGGTATTCAATATGGATATTCAGAAGACAGCGTTTTATAACTCAACATTCATGCAATGTCAATGATACCCTAATTGAGCATCCGTATTCCAAATCAGGCACCTCAGACATTTTATGGCCACAGCATTGATCATTTATTTCAAATCAATTCGGTCTTCATCTTTGCAATACTTTATCACCATGTAGGATTTTTTGTAAAGAGTTAGCTACGTTAAACTTAATGAAAATGGGAAACCTAATACAGAACGTGACTTTTGCTTTAAAACTTCCATGACCTGATTTAAGGGCAAGAAGTCAAGTTGGTGCCATTTCGTATTAGAATGACACATGATATCATTCCCAATTCATTTTCTCTGTAAGTAATGATGGTCAGACGAACCTGTAGTAAAGCAACATTGACCTGACATACACATTACATGTTGATACATTGATACAAGGCAAACCTATTATGAAATAAATGAACGAATTGCTGAATACACTCAGGCCTGTCCGATTTTGTTTAGATCCTTTAATAGTGCCATCTCAAAGAGATGTAAAACATATGTACTCCTTACCCTTCTTGCCAGCACTGAGAATAGCGCTTGACGTAACTACATGTACATTTTCTCCAATAACTCTACCTCCCATAAACCCGTACATGACACCCATTTTCTGTTACAATTACATATAATTTGATTCTTATAATGAAAAATGTCTCATATGCCTGGTTTCCGTAACCTTCAATCGATTCTTGTGACAGTGTGATTACACAGCAGGGAAAAACTACTTTGATATACGTTTCATTCTCTGAAATAACTACATTAAGAGAGGTCATGTTATTTCATTTTCAAAGCAATACTTAGTTTTTAATATGTTGTTAGTAAGTTTGACTACATTGAAATCCAACGAGTGAACCAAGAATGTAACTTCATGTTAACCATTGTCAGTACTGCTTTTGCTGTGATATCTAACATGATAAGGAATATCAATTGTGATAGGAAGCATACCAGTAAATAGTTAAATGATTTAACATGATTGAAAATTAAAGTTAATGATGCCCTGATATTGACAGTGAAATGGTGAGCCTAACCATTTGTTTAAAAAAGTAAGGTGTGAACCCATATTTCTGATTGATTCCATTTCACAAAGTAGGAATTAGTATATGGGTTCATTTCCTCTTTGCATTTATGGACACCCAAGAGGTTAATCCTTACTTGTATTGTGGTCATCAATTGCATTGATTCCTGTTTTAGGTTAAGACTGATTTGTTTTGCCAACATTATGGATATTGGTAATACTATCGAGATTTTGTTAACAGGAAACTGACACCACGTTTTGGTTCGTTTTTATATATATATTCGTCATTGCAATTATATCATGTCTTCGTGATGAATGTAACAACAGATTGTACAACAGGGAAAATGAGAGACAACTATATGTACAAGAGTTGAAACACTTTTAAGTTCATCAGGCCTGTAAGGCCCAATGGGCTGATGGCATGGAATGATTTCCGACATCCATCCGTCCGTCTGTAAACTTTAAGCAGTTTCTATTTTTCAAGAACAAAACGACGTAGGAAGCTGATATTGTGTGTACAGACACCTTTAAAAGTGAAACCTATAATTAATAGCACTGGTGCCCCAGTGACCCCTAATAACCTTAATAAGATACCCTTTCAACCTATGTTCGTTTTCTACTACAGAACCAAAGGGCCTAGAAAGCTGGAATCTTGTGTACAGACTCCTTGACAAGTGAATATTATGATTTATACCTTTGGTTACCTGAATCCTTTAACAACGTTCACAGGGGCCACGCCCTTAAAACCTATTTCGTCTTATAACTATAACTATAACTATAACTATAACCAGTAGAAAGCAGAAATCTTGCATACAGACTCCTTGACAAGTGAGGATCACTGATAGCTTTGGCGACAGTGTGGCCCCTATTAATTTTTATACTAAATAATAGCATGAAAGTTTCATTAAATGGTTCACCAGGGATAAAGATATTGCTAGTCTTGGAATATATTAAGATGGTACAGGTTAAATTATTATCTAATTTTTATCAATCACAATCTTTATTTTACAAAGCAATCCACCAAAACATTAGTCATGGTTGTTCGTCTTACACCTTCTGAACACATCCTATATCAAATGACATAGACTAATTACGGCTTTTCGCAAAACGTTCAAGCTTCAAATATCACAAAGTAGGAGATGTTTATAGAGGAACTAAAGCAAACAACGAATCAGTTTGTTGTGAAGAAAAAGGGACAGGTCTTGCATCACCTGTCTACCATATAGACATATGAATGACTTTGAGCGTCTATTTTCTCTCCATGGGCTGTACTGCACTCTACGATGCACTGTGTAAGCTTCTGAGTAACCCTGTAGAAGTCAATATCACTAATGTCTTATGCATTTATTTTTATACTCAAATGTAAAATATATCAACCTACTCGTGCGAGACCCTCTTATCAATTTTATTTCAATTATGAAGACTGTTTTACAAATCAAAGCCTGTAACCACCCATAGCGCATTTCTCCTCATTTGAAAATATTACAGTTCAGCAGGATAAAACATCATCTTGTTTTTTTAAGGTAATTTACGATGTTAACATTGATCTTTATACTCAAGTATCATTAGTTATCCGTATGCGCATGTGCATATCTATGATAAAAATGGAATAGTAGCCTTGGTTGTGACAAAGTTCCTGTTCCTGAATCTATTTCATTATTTCCGATTCCATTTTGTCGTGAAATTAAAATAGGAAGCTAAAGCCATCACAGACATCGATCCTATAGTAATCACAATATTTATTATGTAAACTAAATCTTCAAGACTTGCTATTAAAATCAAAGATGTGTCTTTTAGGGATTCATGTAATTCAAAGTAAGTGCATTCATTTGTTGATCATTCTCAAACTGGTTCTGGAATTGATGCTTAAAAACAGTAAGGATATCAAATTAAATATATAATATTATTACATCATATAGTATTACTATTATTAGTTTCAATATGGGAAGAATATGAGTATTTGTATCATATACATGTATGATGTCAAATGAGTAATTGCATGTCTAATATTATTTGTCAATTATATATTAAAAAAATATTAAGCTAAATGCAACATTTGAACCACATGCATGTTATAAAATTTTCATGTTTTAGAGTGAATATTTGCAAGTGGTGTGACCAAACATCTAATTAAAGGTCTTGTATCTTATATATTTCTCTACATTCAATATTCTCTTTTCTTAGAATAATAAATATATTTTATTGACAAAAAAACATTGCTTAATATTTTGTGAGGAGTATATAAGTATGATGTGTAAGACTAAAAGTTTATATGAAACCTCAGCCATCTGTTTATAACATGGTCACACGCATCAATGTCTGTAACATGTTCTAACCAAACTTCCAGTCATATCCTATGAAAACAGAACAAGGTATATAAATATTGACCGAGGTAATAAGATCTATATAGGGCGCGCCTCCACCCATACACTGGATTCAGACTGACCTACAGGACAAGAGGTCAGTGTAAATATATATCAACAGACAAGGGGAAGATGAATAGATACAACAATAGACACAAAGTAAACAGATAACAGGATGTCTGTCTCTAGATGTAGTTGATAGACGATGGAAATGCTTTTCATGCAGCTTCTTTTCTAAATATATTAGTATATATACTTATATATGTATAAGATTGTGTAGCAACTGTACTGAATATTATGTAGTAAATCGACATTAATAATACCAATCTATGATAACAAATCTCAAAGTTAGTCTTCTAAATGCTTGATAAACATTAAGGTTTAAGTAATGCTCTGACACAAATCATCTTGAAATGATCAAGTATTGCGGCAAAGGCATTTCTAAATCCAATCCAATCAAAAGATGTCAAGAGTAAGGTTAACATTCTGCCTTTTCCCCATTTAACTTATTTTACATTCAAACGACACACGTCTTTCAAAACACGATCTTCTCACTATGAGGTTGTGGGGGCAGCATACCGTATTTTTAAACTAAAACAGATATGATGCTGAGGAATATATGGATGACAACTTCTTTGTTCATTGTATGCGACGTTTCGACACAGATTCTTGTGTCGTTCTCAAGCAGGGGAAGAGTAATGAAGTGGGGACATATATATAAGTAAATAGTACAATACACAGTAACAAAACTTAATGAAGAGAGTGAATGTAATTAGACAGAGATAAGTGGTAGGAAACCAGTAATGTACATTGCAGTGCGTTTACATTTAATTGATAGAGGCCAGTGATGTACATGAGTGATTACAGTTAATTAATTAAGGAGAAGATCATAGGCTGAGGGGATGTAGTAACCTTGATCGCGGTTAATTGATGGCTGAATCTTTTTGATCTCCAAAGCTTCTCTTAATTTTCGAAGTCGGTAATCCGGTTGATTGGTGACAAGGCATTTGGTTTCTGACCATTGTATTTGATGATTGGGGTTGGCTTTGATGTGGTCGGATATTGCTGATTTGCTGTCCAAGTTGTTTACTGATGTTTGATGTTCCTTTAGTATTGTGTTGATAGGCCTGGATGTCTCACCTATGTAGTTATGTCCACAGTCGCAGTTTATTTTGTAAACAACTCCTTTTGGATTGTTGTTGGAAGTTGATTGTTTTTTTCCATTGGCATGAAGAAAGTTCTGTAGGTTTTGAGATGATGAAAAGATGGTGTCAATGCCGGCCTGTTGTTTGAGTATTATGCTGATATGGTGAAATGGCTTTCCTATGTAGGGGATGACGATTTTCATGGGGGCTGATTCAGGTCGAGGAGATCGGTTGGATGGTGGGTTTAATGCTGCAGTCACGGTTTTTTTCACAAGTTCCTTTGGGTATTGATTTTGTTTGGTGAAGAGATGTTGAAGGTGATGGAGTTCGTCTTGTAGTTTTCCGGATGAGGAGGATATGTTTTTGGCTCTTCTGGTCAAGGTGGTGATGATTCCAGATTTCACTTTTGGTGGGTGATTAGAGAGTTACTGTGTATTGTACTATTTACTTATATATATGCCCCTGTTACGGTCAAAATGCTTATTTTCCTTAAAATTTATTTTTCAAGATCATTTTTCGTTTAATTTAAAGTTTTTTAATCAACCAGGTTTTATTCTACTCTCATTTCATTTAATTTCGCTTGCCACTTTATAATAACCCTTGAAAAGGGAGGTAACTGCTATAGGGCATGGCATTAAGGCCATGTGTTTACCTTTGAGAAACAATAGAAACTTTTTGGACTCCAAGAATGTCTAAAGTAGTGGTAAGTAAAATAATTTATTTGCTATTTCATATTTTCTATTTGGTAAAGTAACTTTATTTTGCATTTCATTTAGGTTAGGGTAACTTTGTGTAGGTATTTTGTTATATTTTGTAAATTTTGTGGCAAGTGGTGAGTTTGTCAAAATTATGAATTTTATAGTATTTTCTAGGCATAAGGTTATCATTTTCTTATTTTTTCTGCAGCCAATATTAATGTTCATAACATTTACTGTATTTCAAGTGTTTGAAGTGCATATTTAAATATTTTGTAGGCCATGTGCTTTTGCCTTTCATAAATGAGTTCTGAAGCGCTCATAAAATGTCTATACAAGTCTGCCAGTATAACAACTTGTTTTCTATATTTTAGTTTAAACATTTGTGGTTATTTCGGCATTTTAATGGATATTGTATTTCACAATACTGATTTAGTTTTTCTGTTATTTTCAGTTAATCTACTGTTAGAGAACAAGTGGATAAGAAATGAATAAGAACTTGAATATTAACACTTTGAATATTTGAATATTGGAACACTGAAGTGGAATATGGATTATGGATGATAATGGATCATATTGGAATATAATTCTGATATTAATGGAATGAAACATGAACTTTGAATATCTTGAATAGAATTTGAATTTGAAGTGTTACAAGTGGATTGGATATTATTGAAGTATAAGCTCTCATGAATTTGACAGTGTTACCAGGATATTTGACATGATGTGGAATGGAATATGCAATGGGATTGTCTTTAAAACAGAATTATGGAATAAACCTTGAACATTTATTTGAAACAAACTTTTGTCATGTATGCATGGAATGGGTTGGAAAGCTCAATAACAGGAGAATACTGAAACTGAATGGCAGTCTAGAATTGGAGTTGGAATTTGGAATCATGTTGTTCGCAACAGCCCCCACTATATTACTCTCCCCTTGCTTGAGAACGACACAAGAATCTGTGTCGAAACGTCGCATACAATGAACAAAGAAGTTGTCATCCATATATTCCTCAGCATTATTGTCATTCCAACTTCTAAAATGCCTCTCAAAGAAGTTAAAACAGATATGCTATAATTTGTCAGAAATATTCAGATAAAAGCTTCATAAGCATCGCTTCCGTAAATGACATACATGTAATATCACAGTGTTAAGAGTAGAAATATATAAAAGAAATATATCGATATTCAGTACAAAAGCTAAATGGAAGTCATGAATATTAATTGTCTTTGAATCTATTCTGACATTTTGAATGGAATGCACTTCTTAATATTGAATTCGTAACATTCCTGCTTTTTTTGGATCGTATAGTTTGTCCTAGATTCCAGACATGGATTTTTACAAAGCAAGTCTACTGTAATATGTAAAGGTAACCTTATAAAAAGTTAAAGGATTGTCCCAAGGTTATTCTTTATGTTAAGGTTGTTTTGTGCAATGCAATGCAATGGGCCTGTTTATGAATTACAAATGACTTTGAACTCCACCCTAAAGAGACGAATAGCTTTTTCGAAATTCTGTTAACTTATACATTGTATCCAGTTAGTGTTTGTTGAATACGCCCTCCGCTTTCTTGTCATTTTATAAATTGTAATATACATAGCATTCCATCACATTTCTTGTACTTCTTGTGGTGTATCAGACGTTTTTAATTAGTAAAATGAAACTCATAACCAATGATACAAAATCCTTTTCTTCTTGCTTCAAGAGTACTTTTCCCCTCTAAAATCGTGATTTTTTTCTATAAAATAGCGTTCAACATTAAGTCGAATTTACAAAAAAGCACAAATTCTCTGTAAAAGATGTACTTATAACTCTTGGTGCGAGATTAAGAGGGTTAAGCGATTGAGCAGGGACACCCACATTTCAGTTTTAACTTTACAATATATTAAAGATACAGTTGAATGTTTTAAGATGATTAAATCTCAATCAAACAGTCATAATATCTATCATGTCAAACATTGGGTCCATTCAAGGAACTTAAGTCTTGACCTCTATCCAAAATTATGATTTCATCATCTAGCATCATTAATCTATGACAAAGACAAACGATTACTTACAAACGATAATTGATTCAGGATAATGCTTTCTTCGTTTGACATCAATATTTAATTCATAACCCCTAAAAAAAACTCAAATTCATAATCATACCTCCTGAGCTATCATTTCATTAGTAGTTTATGGATGGCGTTTAAACACATTGTAATTGAAATCTCAGTTCTTGTAGAGAGTAGTGGCATCTCAGTCTCAGGTACAAAGCTCGGAAATATATCCATTCCTTAAAGTCATCTTAGCTTGTGCTGTGAAAAGGAACTGATACATCTCAATTGAAGTTATCATGAAAGGTCTGTCTGATAGCGTGTATTAAGGGTTTATACATAGCTGACAAATATGAGGCCTGTTGGACAACTTCACTTTGCAATATAATTACATAATGTTTCTCGTGATTGACAACGAAATATCGAATGCATTTTCTTATCGTCAATTACCATGATGCATTAAGGGTTAATGGATATCTTGAAAACAGGCTTGCCATTTGCCTTTATGTAATCAGCTAATGTCAATAACTATTCCAGTGAAATGGAAAGTGCGTCCCCTGGCATCGATATTTGCTTCTTGAAATTGTGTTTGCATCATCTAGCTTCTTTCCATGTATGTGGTTTGTATTTTCTCACTCGTAAATCAACATAACATCTTGTGAATTAAACATTGGTTATGTCCATTCAATCATCCCAGATCATCCCCAGTAATATTAAATTCTGGAAATTGTAAACTACATGTATGGGTCCGACAAATGCATTAAAATAAGAATTGTAATCATACCCTTATAAAGACTAATGCGGATTTCTATTTAACAATTTTCTTTGCATTTTTTTTACTGTGTATTCCATTTCGTTTAAGCATATCTAGCTTGTTTATTATATGAATATTTATATATATGTGTAGTTAACTAAAGTAATGATAGGGTGCCATGTCATAAGTTGATAATACAATGTAGATATTATAGGAGGAAGAGCAAGTGTTATCTACACATTTTGCTTCCTAGACTAACATTTAGTCCATGAACAAAGAGTTCAAGACTTATTTATTATTTTAATTTTCTATTTAAAATAAAAAAAGGAGCACTGAACAACACCTAAAACTGAGGAATAAAGACTTGCCAAGATTTCCTAGCGTTAAGGTGGCTCCTTTAATTGTTTGCTTTAGGGTCTTGATAACAGACTAGTTGTATACCTACAAAGACAATCTATCCACTGCCACTACATCGCAACCCTAGAACATAATATCATTGAATAAATGTGACTTCATAGAAATGTTTCTTCATCATGACATACAAACAGTTGCTTTATGTATCATATTTAACATGTGTGTTTATTGAAATGGTAGAAAACATTAACGATTAGAATATACAACTTTTGATCTTTCAAATGCCTCTAAAAATTATTTACTAAATAAAAGAATATATGCTTGCTATTGACGGCTAGCACAACCATAATGTAGAACTTTTTGTAAATATATAGAGGTTATCATGCTCGTGTGTTTTGGGATCGTACATATCCTGCATTAGGAATAAACATTGTATTTTACGAGCCTTGGCGAGCTAAGTACAAAGTGTTTATTCCTAATGCAGGATATTTACGATCCCAAAACACACGAGCATGACAACTTCTTTATCATACAATGTCATTTCAAATTTTATTCGAAATAAATGCTTGATAATACCATTTTGATAGTTGACATTGTTTTAAAAGATGCGCGCATTGATATATGCAAATGAACGGTGTCATGACAGTGACAGTGAATTGACAAAATATAATTCCTTCTTATAAATGCCTTTTAATACCGTTTAAGTTATTTTTTCACTACTCCAAAGTTTTAACAATTCTAAAGTCTATAAAAACCGATAATTTTCAAATAAAAACATTTAAGCGTGGTCTTTGACGGATTCGAACACACGTTCTATCACCTTCCAGTAAAAAAGAGGGCGAGTCTATCTCACTCAAGGGCAAGAGTTGCTTCCCTTCAATTCGGCTAAGATGCAATGGCAGCTTGCGTTGAAAATACCAACATAAACGGAGAACTAAACAAGAAGATAGGCTGTGCATTCTCTAACTAAAACTAAACAAGCCTAAAGTAAAGAGTACTGAAGAACGGTAAATGAAGCGTTTAAGCATGAATCTTGAACTTCCTTTGGTACCTGTGAGTAAAATTGTTCGGTCGGCAGTGTTTTTCCACTGCTAAGTTATACATGTGGCTAAAGAACCATACGGTTTTGTTGCTTTTTCCTAAATTAGTGTCTATACATTGTAGCATTTATAGTTTCATTTTTCCCCCGTTACCAAAGGGGTTCAAAATAATAACGTTTGTTACGTCATCAGAATTTTCAAAAGAAGTTCCGACCTTGACCTTTGAAATTTGCATCTCTATCCGTATATATATATATCTCTATCCGTTGGCTTTTATTATGCCTAGAACACTATCCATTGTATGATAAAAAAATTATACAATATCAACAACCTTCATAGAAATCAAATTGTTTACACATATTACTTTTTGATGCTAAAAAAAAAGTTTTCATTATCCTATTTTGTTGGGTTAAAGGGATTTTAAAACAGCAAAATTTGAAAGTATTTTTCAAACATTTGAACAGATAATGCTTTTTAATTATAATGAAGTGGTCCCAAATGCAAATAAACTTGTCACTTGTCATTGCTTTTAAATTCACAACTTAGTTCAGGTGCCCGCTGAACTCATGAAGCAACCCTGTTTTCAACGTACTTATCGATCATGCTTTTGACTATCTTCCATTTTTTTGGAATCGTTTCTTTTCACCCGGCATAGCTTTAGCGGCTTTGACTTGGTTAATTACAAACATAGCATGTCTTGATGGCGAGTAATTGTCGCATGTTTGTCAGACAAGCACACTCATCAAATGATATCTTTGCAAGAGGTGAAGTCAACTTCAAATCAACCTTGAGTCACGCATTACCCTCGGAGCGATCTGTCAGCGACCCAGGGGAAGTGTTTGTGTCAGGTAGAATATAACTGTACTTGTTTTACATTTACAGATAGCTTGATAATTGATTCACCTCAAAGTGTTTCCCCCAGGCTGAAGGGCAAGGCAAATACTTTTTTAAAAAAGACCTAACTTTCGGAAAAAGGCACATACAAAGAAGTTTATTTGTTATCGCTTTACAAATAAAACTAGTAAGGCATGATACATAATATAAGAGAGTGCAAATATAACTTCTTGTATATGAAAGAACTACACTGGCAATAACCACTGAAAAACTGCTAATTTGATTATTGTTTTGTACTTTTGAATAAATATAAACGGATAATATATAGAAATATATAAGGTCTCTGGATTTCAATGAGATCATTAAGCTGTATCCACCATCCAACACTCGGTCAGTACTCCGCCAATTGTTCCTTTAACTAGATTAAGGTGTTGTCAGCAGATCTCGCGTCCTGTTGAAACAAAGGGTTGATACAATCTTATCATACATATTTTCTTCTTTTTTAGCTTATGGCATGGCATGGTGTCCGGCGTCCGTCCGTCCATAAACTTTGTGGAATTTCGACTTCTTCTCCAGAACCATAAGGCCTAGAAAGCTGAAACAAGACTCCTTGGCTAGTGAGGATTATACATTGTAGCTTTGGTGGCCCTGTGACCCCTAATAAGGGCCACAGGGGCCACGCCCTAAAACATTTTTTTCATCTTCTTCTCCAGGAGCAAAAGTCCTAGAAAGCTGAAACTTTGTGTACAGACTCCTTGGCTAGTGAGGATTATAATTTGTAGCTTTTGTGGTCCTGTGACCCCTTATAAGGGCCACAGGGGCCACACCCTAAAAACCTATTTTTATCTTCTTCTCCAGAAGCATAAGGCCTAGAAAGCTAAAACTTTGTGTACAGACTCCTTGAATAGTGAGGATTATGAATTGTAGCTTTGGTGACCCTCTTGCCCCTAATAAAGGCAACAGGAACGTCCTTTAAATCTATTTTCATCTTCTTCCCCTGAAGTATAAGGCCTAGAAAACTGAAACTTGTCGCCTATATACTTAAATTCAATTTTATGATTGGTGACCCTGTGGCCTCTACAAAGGGGGATCACATTGGCTGCACTCTACAGCATAATTGATGATGAAGCCTGATGAGCTACAGAGCGAATGGCTCTATTTTTTATATATGACAAAGATATTGAAAATAAAAAAAGGTAAATTTGACATAGCACAAAGGAATGGCATATCTAAGAAAGGGCAGTGCGCATTTAAAAAGGACAGGGCGCTGCACCCTGCTAAACATGCCAGGGGAATCACTACCTCAAGCAGTCTACAACATTGACCTAATTTTGTATTAAAATGTATGAAACATTACAAGGAAACCATTATCGTGAAATATGAATGTGAGGCATCATATATAATCACATCTGTCTTTGATCATCCAGAATAGCAATGATAAAGATGACTGTTATATGTATCCTACTATTCTGAATTGGATTTATAAGCTTGAAACATCAGAAGACTGCCATGTAAAATTGGCGTTATTCTCGGATAGGACATGAAATCGAATTCAATAGTTTTCTCGTCTATTAGTGTCACGAATAATTATATCTTGTGTAAATAATCCAGTTTGTACAGAATGTATGCTGCACCAAAAGTGGTAAGCTTCATCTCTAGAGGATGAGACATCAAAGAATAATAAAGCGAAAAGCGGAATTGTCCTCACAGCTCACGTACATGTAAAGTCATCAAAATGGTTTTGCAAACGTTTTGAAGGATGAGAGGATTCCTTACTCCCAAGACGAACATCAAAGATATCTGCGCACTTGTCTGATCAGGATTTACAGTCTTACTGGCCTCATCGTCCCTCTACTGTCACCTGGGCATAGCGTTAGCGGCCCTAATAGCGGCTTTTCTTAATAATCAATTTTAAACTTGTTTTCTTCGTACCTTTGATGATTCCCTTTAGACCTTTAATGTACAATACTCCCCTTATCTGACTTTGTTTTCTTTTCTGTCTATGAGTAGTTATTTTGTGGCAGTGACATATAAAAAACTTTAATGATACATTTCTTAATAGAAACTAGGCAACAGTGACATGGAAATATTGATGCTTGGAGTGAGATGCGCCAACATTTTGCTCTATCTGATTTTAAGCCCGCTGAGTCAACAAGACATTATGGAATACAGCTAATACATCACAGTTCGTTATGGTGTATGATTTTGAATTGTTATAAATCATGATTTCATATCATGGCATATAACGGGCTAATAAAGCTATTATACCTGAATTTGTTATGTTTTCCCAAATAATCTGCTTTAATGGGCTATGGTTTGGCACGAAAGGAAGCTCCTTGCTGTTTGTGTCCATGAAATTGATATTTACATTGGTTTTGCTTCATATCAGCATATCGTGTGTCACATGTCACATTAATGTGAATTGTGTACTTGTTACAGCACCTTCTGTTACCTATTACATTATAGTGAAATAAAATTATTAACGTGTGCAAGCTAATTATGTTACTAAAAGCTTGCTGTTCTGTCAATTTTGGAAAAATAGCAAAATAGACCCATTCTCATAAAAATCTGAATGTCTACATACCACTTAATCCCTCTGATAAGCAAAGACAACTTATGAGAATGACTCCTGTTCAGTTGTACTACATGGGATAGACAATTGATTGCCTCCAGGGAATAGGAAAAATCAATGTTATGGCGAGGTCTAATAATGAACTTAAAAAACTCGGTCTTCAAACTGCCTTTGGGTAGAGATATAGGTATCAGCCTGTCTATATGTAATGGCTTTAACGTGCCAAATGAGAATGTTTTATCTAATGTTATTCCAAGATATTGAATATGATAGTTTAGGTGTCCTTAGCACAGTTAAGTTTCTGTCTACATGATAAGTAAACTGTTTGTATCATTCTTTCTTTTTGAATTCACTGTTTTCTGTTCGTAATATTAAATTTGACCATTTAAATGTGATATAAACGTGTTTATGAAATTACATTTTCAAACTGGAAAAGAAATTTTGTTTATTTGTTATAAGTATATCTCAAAGCTAGGGAAAGATAGAAATATGATAATGTGTTATTTTTATCTACAGATTATTTCAACAAAACACTGTTTTGTAATTAATAATCAAAATATCATATTACACGACACATTACATTTCTTATCTTCCATGTGCAATGAACAATCGTAAAACCTGTTGGTTATTCCTTATGTAATCATGGTTAAGGATTCTCCTGTTTGGAGGAATACAAAAACTCTCAATCACTATTCAAATGTACCATACTATTGGACCACCTACAAATGTAAGTACTACCTCACTTACTAAACAGTGATCTCAATAAATCAGGTGCGATAATTATTGTCTTGAAAGTTGAACGCTTCTCCCGACATTTAAATAAACATCAAGGCTGAAAGGTTAAAAGTTTTCTGATTCAGGGTTAGTCAGATGATGAGTGATACACAGAAAATAGATTGTTCCACTCAGCTTATATCAACTTGTAAGTAAAAGCCCATTTAGAATGTTGATAATGACTTAATTGATGCCAAAAGGGTATTAGGTTAAGTGTATATGCTTTTCAGAAATGAAACAGATACGAATACGAATAGATTAGATAATATCCAATTTTTCAATGTTGTCATTTCAAAGGAGCATCTTTGATGATAATCTTTCTCTAAGATTAATCTTACTTTTATGGTTTTCCCTGATCAACACATTTAAAGCATAAGTTTCAGTATAACTCTGTCTTGTAGTAACATTTTGAATTTGATATGTTTTTCTTATATGCACGTGCCCACGGGTGCAAATGTCGTCACTGTTTTACTGTCATACTGCTTTTAACAAAACTTTAAATATATTTTCAATCAAATTATGAAAATTACGAATGCATATTGATAAATAAGACAATCCTCAGTTGCATACCAACAACAACAACAAATATTATGGAGGGGTCATTGTTCTCCCCTGATTTGTGTGGTTTACTTATTATTTGGAAATGTCTCTATGCATTAATGTATGTACGAAAGAGGCAAACTATGTCATCAAAATTGCGTCACATAAGTGTAGTTATACCTGTAAACTGTCCATTCCTCTGTTTCATTAGTCGGGACTGATCCTCTCTATATCGCCTTTGTATCACCTTTAGAGTTCGAAACCAACTGACTGATAGGTGAGCACAATGGGCATTTATAACCAGACAGCTTTTTGATGACACCTCCATGTCATCCTTCAATTACTGTGTACATAATGTTACTGTAATTGACAACCAAACATACATTTGAGATTGCTAGAGATTTATATTGACATTTCATCAAACGTATTACTGTAACGCTGTGGCATCAATGATTCAACCATTTTGCCCAGATAATGGACGGACATGGCATATATAACTCTCAGGTGATTCTTATTAGAAAGTTCACTATGAAAGTCAAGTAAATTATTGTACAAATACAGAACATGTACATATTCCTGGTATTGTAAACAGGTTATGTCCAAATTGATTTATTCAAAATAGCATATATGTGAGCAGTCCAAGAGTGTCCAGCAAGAAAAAAACCTAATCATTATTGCTCCTTAACAATCGTCCATTCTCTATGAGGACTGTGCGTTTTTGTGATCTGCAGTGGAACTTAGGAATAGAAACGGACCATACAGTATAGCCTCAGGGAGTCGCGTATACATTTGAGTATGAGGCAAAAACTTTGCGTCAATTATCTTAGATTTGTTTCCATCAGTAGCTTTTTGATGTTGTCCCTATCACTAATCGATCTCATAGGAAGTAAAGACAACCGTAGACAATTTCTCTTGCAGAGGGAGTATTGAGAAGTAAGGTTATTCAAAAATATTTGATTACCATGCTAAATAGGGAATTGATTACGACATTGCCAGAAACAATCAACTGTGTTGATGAATCAACTTCGCCTTGACTACTAAAACCAATCAGAGAGCCAGTTATCTTACAAGTGTTGAACATGTTTCTTTCCTTACAATAAACATGCCACGTTGTTGCAAGAAAATTTCCAGGAATCTATTGAGTGTCTTATTAACCTGCTGGCTTCTCACTTAGTAAGTCAAATGAGACAGATTGTCTTTTGAATTGATGTAGGAACACGGAAGTGGTATGTTCATGTGTTATCTAATACAAAAGTCGTAAAAGATTGCAAGATAATGTGAAACAAAATTTGAAACAACACAGATTGATTACCTCCTTGTGGCGTTACAATCGTGATTTTAAAACCACTAATATTTCAACATTTGTAGACTCCCTGACTAAACTAGAGATGAAGAGAGGATGTAGAGATTTTTTTTATCTGGTTACAGAAGTAAATTGCATGTAAGTGCAAAAATCATCCGAGGGGATTTAAGTTCAACTTGCACTTTACATATCTTAGTACACGCAATCATCTAATCATACACTTTCATATCTGTAATGGACAAACTTAAGTTTTGACACGTCAATGCTGAAGCAGATTATCAAGTTAGACACAGATACATGTACGTGACACGTTATTACTTTTAAAATATATCTAGTACACGCACTGTGAGTAAAACCTGGCTTTTGTGTACACTGGGCTGCTTTGCTATTTAAATGAATGTGCATGATAAATATGAATTTTACGTGTTACACAAAGATGAGTTCACTTAGGGTTTCTATGCAAAAATTCAAATTCATATCAACCTTGAGTCACCTCTCCCCTATGGGCGGTCTATGATCGACCCAGGGGACGTGATTGTGTTAGTTTGCATATAACTTAACTTGTTTTACATCTACAGATATCTTGACGTTGTTCCTCGTCACGCAGCACATATCGACCTCATCACGTTGTATATTGTATTAACACCACAAGGCAGCTTAACTCAGGAAATATGAATATAAGCCATCATGAGATTGACAATTGTTATTGTAAAAAATTAATACATTTATTGCAGGCAATCATTTGATAACATCCGTCTTTATATCTTAAACGTGATTAGTTAAACAAAATATGGATATTGATTACGTCTGTATTCTGATGTAAGATTTGATTATTTGGTCTGTTACAGACGACTGCGCTATTGAATTATTTTTCTCAGGATGGATATTGAATCGAATTCCTTAGTTTAACCATCATTAAGTGTCCCTGATAACTATATCATATGTATGCAGTTTGTGACTGATGTATTCGTATTCAATACTCATTGCTATCACTCTAGTGTTCAAGGCGTTTGAGACATTAAAGTCATACAAGGGTAAGGAGCAGCTGAGTCGAAGTAGAACACGTTAAGTCATCATCCCTCACATCATTCTCTCCCCACAGAGGCAGCTCAAGCCATAACATGTTGATACAGCCTCTGTTCTATTACGCCGACTTTTTTAGATAAAATGGGAGGTGCCTGATTGGAGGCAATCAAAGATGGTTGTGCAATCAGCGACGCTGTTCTAAAATCATAATTTTGACTACTGAATCATTGCAAATGCATTGTGATGTGAACCACCCTTTCCATGAAAGAAGCATACAAGTTAACATAATTTCACTGCATGAAAATATGGTATGGTGGGCAAAATGAATAAGGATTTACATAAAGTATGCAGTTGGAGATAAGCCAACATTATGTCCAGTTGTGTGATGAATATAATGATATACAAAAGACTCGTTCTCAGTTCGTTTATGTGTTGATTTAATGTAATACATTCTGACTATGACTGTTAGCATGGCATATAATTGACCAATAAACCGATTAAGCAAAATTTTATTATATACTAAAAACGTTTCTGTAAGCTATCGTTTTGACTATGAACAAATAATTTGGGTTACTTATCTTTTTTAACATTGATATGATATGTGGGTTTTTTTCAGTTTACCAGGTACAACGTGTCATGAGTTGTGTACATTGACGATTGCATTACCTCACATGTCATTTTGACGCATTTTACCGTTCGTTACATACATGTACTTGTACCTCTTACACCAATTTATTTTAAAGAATAATATTATGCAAACCAACGTGCAGATGCAACATGTCAATTTGACTTGTGTGGTATGCATAAGTAACAGTAGCGTATTGTTGAATGTACACGTTCCTCATACACCATTGATAAAATTGTGTTATGTTCACAATGTCACATTGTAAGGATGAAATCTTTTATTTTAATCAAAGGAATACACTCAAATAAATCCATTCAAATGGTCATAAAACGTTTTTCATATTGAAAAGTATATCAGTATTCATATTGATAGATGCATTTGGAACAGTTACATGTATGACATTCTGACATTGCGTTAAATAACCTATCTATAAACGAAACCAGATATTTATGATTATATGTTCACTTAAATATAAACAATTTCACTTTTCATTCACCTTTAACAAACAAATGAATATGTTCAATATAAAAAGGTTACACAACTAATACACCTTTTATATCATCCAAAACTGTGTTCCACAGGAGATATCGCTTGTGAAAGATCAAGGATATCTCCTAGGAGATATCGCTTTGACAGTCGATTTTGAACAATGCCCTGTATATGACATCACAAACGTTTTACACTATCAGTTATGATGTCACAATGCTATGACGTCATAAACACAACGACGTCACAATGGAGGGCTATGCAGTGTTCAAAGGTGTAAATTTTTCAGGCTAATGTGATGAAAAATGATTTTGGATGATAAAAAGAATCACACCCTCGTGTCTCGGTAAACCTTGGATATTTGTTACTTTTATAAACTTGTGTTGACATATATGATATCAGAAGGCACTTTGGTGAGATTCTCTATGTCTCTGTGCAAATGCCCCAATGACTGTTAAGGTTTTTTTAGGATTAAACCTATCATAAAATGATCATAAATTCAATATATTTGCAAAATCTGACAAATGAACTCAGAATAACCACTCATTAGGGACACTTCTTCCGCTTGTGTGCATTTGACTGTTTCCTCCTCAGGAAAGTAAGTGTATTTCCTGTTCATCTGTCTAGGATGCGTTAGACAATTGATTTCCTACAGGAAATAGAAAATATTAACGTTATGTGTTATGTATTTGAACAACTCACCGGTCCACCTCATAGACATTAAACCCATTTTGAATGAAGGAGGTGTTTCAATGTCTGTATGTAATAGGATGAAACATGCCTAATAAAGAAATGTCATATTTAATACAAATATAAAGTAAGATATTCAGTGACAAAAAGGTAACTTCCCCATGTTGTATTTACAGTTTTGACATAACTGTTTGTATTCAAGCTTTTTTTTTGTGTGTGAATAAACTTTGAATTTATCAGTTATTATTCAGTCAGTCTAAACCTACGTTTAAAATCGATAGCCACGTAAAAGTAAGTTAAAGTCAAATGTGTTCAAGAAATTGAAGCAAAATACAGACAAATACAAATGAATTATTTGAATTCCTGAGAAATCATTCAGCAACGTTAGTCTATACAATGCATCAAGAAAGAGGATTTGATGATAAATATAAATGCTATCAACAATTATGACAAATATTTATGTATACCTAAGTGTATTGATGACTTAGTAGACATTTTGTCTTCTTCAGCCGAGTGTATGCTTAAGTTTGTAAATCCTAAACCAATTAGAAATGCTCTTAACAAAGATTGTAGGACCGCGAAACGAAACGCTCGTAAAAATCTTCGAAGGTTCAGAGTGACTCGTAGCAACTACGATAGACGGAAATACTGCGAACGTAGAAATAAGTACAAAGCTTATTGTCGAAAATTCAAATTTGATTTGAAGATGCGTAATCAAGACCAGCTAGAAAGATCTATTAACAACCCTAATGCCTTTTGGAAAAAAGTTCGTTATTTACAAAACAGAAAGCCGGCGAGTAACAACATAACGAAATCTGAGTGGTTAAAGCATTTTAAAGATGTGCACTCAAACGACGACATATTAGATCTGACTTTCGATGATACATATAAGGATGTAGATCCAACCAATAATGATTTGACAGAAATAGATCAAATTATCCTGGACAGTCCAATTTCTGAACAGGAAATATTAGATTCTATCAGTCACTTAAGAAACGGAAAAGCTGCCGGACCTGATGATATCATAATCGAAATGATAAAGTGTTCAAAATCTGAAATTATGCCGTTTTTAAAGAAATGTTTCAATAGGCTGTTTGAAAATGGAATTTTCCCACGTAGTTGGTCTAGTTCTACAATAGTCCCACTTCATAAAAAAGGTAATAGAAACGATCCAGATAACTACCGCGGAATATCATTAATGAGTATATTGGGGAAAGTATTTAACTCGATTTTAAATAAGAGATTATCAAACTGGGCGAATATGCATGAAAAAATTCCGGAATTTCAGGCCGGATTTAGAAAGGGATATTCTACAGCAGATCACATATTTACTCTGTATGCAATGATCCAGAAAGCACTGTTAAAACGGAAGCATAAATTGTACATAGCTTTTGTAGATTTTAAAAAAGCTTTTGACTCTGTTAATCATTTTAAATTATGGCAATGTTTACTTAAGGCAGGTTTACAAGGGAAAATGTTCAACATTCTGAAATCTATGTATTTTAATATTCGAGCTTGTGTGCGTTGTACAGATGGAGTAACAGATCTCTTTGATTGTCCTTTAGGCTTAAGACAAGGTTGCTGCTTAAGTCCAATTCTATTTTCATTTTTCATTAATGAATTATATCATGATATCAGTACAGGTGGAAAACATGGTATCCAAATGTATCCAAGTTTTGTAGAAATCCTCATGCTTCTTTTTGCAGACGACGTAATTTTGGTCTCAGACACTGTAGTCGGTTTACAAAATCAACTAAATATCTTAGAGAAGTACACTAAAGAATGGAAATTGTCAGTTAACTTAAGTAAAACAGAAATTGTAATATTTAGAAAGGGTGGCCCTGTAGCGGCAAGAGAGCGTTGGTTTTATGATGGCAATTTGATAAATATTTCCAATCATTATTCTTATTTAGGATTTTTGTTTTCACACAGACTGAATATAAACAATTGCGCACAGAATTTAGCTTTACGCGGTAAAAAAGCTTTAGTACAAGTTGTATCAGTTTTAAGCAAAGTTGGAGCCATGTCTCCAAATATATTCTTTAAGATATTTAACTCTCAGATACAACCCATTTTATTATATGGCTCTGAAATATGGGGTTTTCAGCGTTTCGTTTGTATAGAGAGAGTGCATCTGTTAGCCTGCAAAAAGTTCCTTGGTGTAAGCTCACAGACACCTAATTGCATGGTGTATGGCGAATGTGGCAGGTTTCCATTATACATTAATTCTCAAATACGATGTTTAAGGTTTTGGTTCAAGATTTTAACTATGCAAGAAAAACGTCTACCTAGATTAGCTTATAACATGCTTTTATGTCTTGATAATTTGGGAAAACATACTTGGGCAAGCGATATTAGGAATTTATTATTTTCCCATGGTTTTGGTTTCATATGGTTGTGCGAGACAATCGGGGACGTTAACAGATTTATTAATGAGTTTCGACTTCGAGCAATAAATATGTTCAGTCAAGATTGGCATTCCACTTTAGATTCAAGTTCACGATATGAATATTACAGGACCTTCAAAACCTTACTTCAGCCAGAAAAATACTTATCAATAATAACTTCATATCATTTAAGAAAAATATTTGTAAAATATCGCTTGGGTTTGCTAAGTTTAATGATCAATGAGGGGAGGAAAACAGCTATCGATAAAGAAAAAAGATTTTGTCCTTTATGCAACCAAGGAGTAGAAAATGAAATGCATTTTACATTTTCATGCCCTTGTTATTTTGAATTAAGACAGAAATATATACCACTCCACTTTTTACATAAACAACCAAAAGATGCTTATACTTTTTTATTGCAAACTAATAACGAAGTTATTATTGTTCAATTAGCATTATATATAAAACATGCATTAGAAAAGAGAGATCTTCTCATAAAGCAATTAGTAAAACCTTAGGTATTGTAGTAGAATGTTGTTTTACGTAACTATGTATTAGTTAACTTTCATGTACCATACTGTAACTCTTTTGTATATGGGCCAGAGGCCTTTCATACAATAAACATCTTTGACTTGACTTGTAAGAGTGTTGAAATTTTATTAGTTAATCATGGTGACTGTTTTGGTTTCTTTTATACAACTGTAATACAGATAATGCCAACTGTATAAAAGAATCCCGTAAAAACTCCAAAATTGACATAAATGCAGCTGTAATCAGTGTGCCTTACACAAGTCTAATGGTATTATTTGATGTGTCACTCAATGGATTAACCTTGATGATATTGATCAGAATTATGCAGTATGAGACCTAACATTACTTAACCCCTGATCACATAATGCCAAAAGCATACATGTACACCTACAAAATTGGAGCTGCAATCAGTGTAGCTTAGACAAACCAAATGGTGTTCTTTGATGTGTCAAGCCACTCAATGGATTAACCTTGCTGATAGTAAGTGGAATGATGCAGCACAAGCCTTGGATCGCAAACATCACTGGAGCATTTCCTGTGTAGAAGTCAACATTGCAGCTATCCTAATTATTGACTGGAAAGGTTTTCAATTAAACCCCGATATTTTCCTTCAATTCCCTGTCCCCATTACAATAACAGTAATTGATGACTAAACAAATATCAGAATGTGGAAAGGTCTGGGAAGTTGAGGAAACATATTGACATCCCGTTTATCTGATTACATTGTGCGACCTCAACATTGATTTAATCGTATTTGCTTAGTTGACTTTTCACCTTGATGAAGATCTACTGTTATCCTTATTGTCGCAATTCTATTAGGAATTTCTTGAAACTATAAGCCATTGAAACTGTTTATTTCGGTTGAATGTAAATAATTGGACATCCTAGTTGTAAAAATGACAATTTATAGCAATTTATTTTAGTATGAAATGTCAAAAGCTTTAACCAAGTAGGTAGTATGTAACGGGTTGCTTGCCGTAGCTGTCCATCTTGTTTGTTTGTTTGTTGGATTCAACAAAATGTCCTGGAAAACGCATGATTGCTACTTACATTTTTTAAATAATGTTAGCTATGTTGCAAACCTTGTCTCAAATCAAACGTCACAATAGTTACAGTCAATGGTTTACCTCAGTTTCCTATCACTGATTTTCTGACATTTTGGCCTCATGTAATCTGTTCTCGAATGTCAGCTTACAGTGGCACATGTTGCCTGTCAGAGTGGTGGTTAAAGAGACTTGATAACAAGATGAATGAAGATACCTGTCTTAACAGCGCCCGTACAGAGATTACAGTTTGAGATGGAACACCAAAGAATTAATTTATCAAGAAAACTCTGTCGGGAACAAGTCAGTGATAGATCACCACAGCAAGATTATTGCGTGAAACAGTAAATAAGAGATCGGCATCTCAGACAAGTGCGGAGCATTTGTTATTCTTTCCTGGCACGTTGTGCAGTGGGAATCTGCAGGGATATAAACGAGTGTCTTACTCGCCTGCTGGTTTCTCAGTCGCTATGACAAAAGTGATATATATCCTGTTGAAGAGATGTAGGAGTAGCCAATTATGGTGTACATATGATGTGTCATATGCGAGTTCGACAGAAATACAAAGATAATAATCAGGCAGCAAAGAAAATAAGGAGAAGAAAGACACGATAAACCTGTAATAATTACAAAATGGATTTCTTACACTAATTTCCGCGATTCGGATTGGACTAGAGCGCTCAATAACCTGCTGCCATTTCTCGATAAATGCAGAAAAATTTGCAACCTTACCATGTGCATTCATTCCTTGTGACGTCACAATCACATGACGCAATAGTCCGGTTTTGACAGTTGCGAGTTACGTTCCGTTGCAAAGACAGATGTAACATATCTTATCACTTCCCACCTGCGTTTGCAACAAGAAAATACATTCTTCTCCCTAACACAATCCATACATTCACCGGAAAGACTGCATTTTAATAAATACGAGTCCTCAAGCTTGTTCGCTCCGATCGTCTCGCAAACGGCGGACATTTTGAACGTCTTGTGATATGCTAATTAGGGTTATTTCGAAAATGCGGATTCCGGTTAAGACGAATTGTGATTGCATGGGTGTCAATGGTTGCGAAAACGAAATTAAATCTTCGGCCGTTTTAGTTTATGGAGTTCTCAATTTTGATTCAACTTTGTATCGTTTCGTGTAACAAAACGCAATTTCACGACATTGATGACAGATTTTTTTGAAAATAATTAGGAAAAACGTTGTTAAAATGTTGATTTTGTAATTATAAGGATTGTTTTACATGTTTTGTGCCTCTATCGATGTATAACAGCAACAAATTTTGTATAAAATCGCGTAGCGTAGCGTAGCGATTTTATACAATTTGTTGCTATTATACATCGATAGAGGCACAAAACTTGTAAAACAATCCTTAAATAACATACAGTCATGATATATGGCACCAGATTTTGGTTTTATTAAATGATTTGCATGACTAATGGGGACAAACTATATGTATTGTTAACCATGAAATAGTAATAGGTGATGAGAGTGTAGTATGACGCACCATTTTTTATTTCCTTCAAACACCTCAAAGACAATATATTCTTAAAATAGATTTTTGCATGGTCTTTTATTATATTTCTTTCTTATTTTCAACTAAATATACGTTTTTAAAATCTATCATCAGATAGTGTCCATTGCTTTTAATTTGACCATGAAAGATAGAACATTATGAAAATGGATGACAAAATTATTTAATCAGCAAGGAAACCAAGAATTTGATGTTGCATTAATGTTCAACCCAACGTATGAAGGAGGTAACATGCTTCAAAGTATTTTCCATACTACTCTACCTGATTGCTGCCAATTTGTGCTCACATAAACCTTCAGATCAGTGATGAGGCATGTTGCAACAAGATAAGTTTAGATCAGGTAATCTCATTTGTTCTCCTCCCTAAACAAGATACTCCCTGTCTGTACAGAGATATAGAACCAGTTCATGCTGACATTTCTACTAATATAACAGCTGTTGTAGTCTGCGGTTGGGGATTCCCCTTCAATTTCGACTCCACATAACAGCAACTTATACAGACTTCTGTGCTTGTTACCTTGGCATCGGTTCCGCATTGCTGGGAGTGACTGAAGTCCAAATGGCTGGTTTTGTTGACTAATATGGCAATAATGAAATGTCACCATAACAAACATCAAGTCTACAAATTCATTGTAAGACATGGTAAGATCAGACATCTTGTTTTTAAACTGCATATGTGTTAGTATTCCCATCTGTAGCGTCTGAAAACAAACTTTCATGTTTACATACACAATAGATAAGTATTATAAGACATTTGAACTGGGACATGAAATAAATTCAAGTTATGAGATATCGTTCTGAATTGAAAGACGGGCAAGAATAGTAGTTTTAGGTAAATTGATAAATGATATGAATGGTTATTTTTTTGAAAATTTATATGAATGTAACGATCCTCCAAGACGTTTGATAACAAAACTATGTATGGTATGAATGTTATTATGTTTTTCCACATTTTCGTTTTTGGGTAAGACTGAATCTGTCATGAAATTAGGTAAGCAGACTGCAGACAAATTGTGTAAACTGTTGACACACACATGGTATGTATATCGAGAGTGGCCTAAAACACATCTTGGAATGTGTAATGAATACACTTTTTCTTATCAACTACACAATTACAATTCAAAGCTCTTTCTGTCAATAAATACAACCATTCATATAACAATTCTATTAAAATGCTGGCATGTGTTTTTATAAGTATTTACTATGTTGACGTATAATCCTTTTCACCACAAGGTTAATTAGTTTATGCTTTACCCTCACAATTGAAAACATCATATGAGCGATCTCTTAAGGATATGTTTTGATCTAAATGAGTAAATTAAACAGAATACTCAACTAGATCATGTTAGGCAGGGGCTACACAGTATGTTTCTGTAGAGCCCGTTTCCATGTTAAACAAACTCATGCTGGCTATTCCCAAGGGTCATTAGTTTCGTTCTACTGAAATCTTTTACAGGCAATGTAAGGAATGTTGCGAGTTTTATCTGTTCACACTTGCCAGTTTATGTCAAATCCTTCACTTTACTTCTTTAAGCTCTGTTACCTGACTGTTGGAATCCTCATCCCTCAATGTAAACTTTTACTTTTACTTATGTTTACTGTGCAGGTTCAAGTGTATAAGCATTGATAATGTAGCTGCTATGATAGCCAGTTGGTAAGGTCTTTTGATTGAATTTATGGTAAAATATGTCCCTTATGTTGATGAATAAGTTTTTCTTTCGTTTTGTTAACGTTAAGGAATTATTAGTGCAATATACCGTGGTGAAATGGCATCTGATCTGTGGTGCAATGGCATCTGACTGTCGGCATTACTGAAATCAGTTTCCTCATTTTGATCATTAACCTCAGTTATTGAAATAAGAGAATGACGTCAACTACTGGTGGTGACATGACTTCCTAGTTATGTTTCTGTAAGGCGCTTTATTTATTTCCTTAACAATCATGTTTTAATTCGCAATTGTGTTCATCTTCTGTCAAACGTTTGTTCTCGGTCCAGATGGGAAATCTTCAGACAACCAGTCTAAATGGCATCAACATCGATCGGTACATGCAGTGTTGACTGATTTAAAAGGAAGTGCAAGTAAACATTGGGATTTGTTGTTATCATTTAGTAACAAGTACATACCTATAGCTAGCTTTAGATAGTGTGATTAACAATGCTTTATTCATATAATTAGTTTTTATGGTAAAGATTATTTACGGGTTCACTAAAAAGAGAAATCTCAACAAATACTTTGTATTTACAAACGAAATTCCACTCAATAATATTTGATGTCTGGTTTTATTCTGTTGTCACAGGAAAGTCTTTACTCTCTCTTTACTCAGAAAATGAATTTGAGAGTGTAAATTCTCCAGAGAATTCTGCCTGTCTTTGTCAACTACATGTATGTGGCAAGACTCTAACACAAAGTACCTTCCCCAGAAGCTGATTGTCTGGCGCTTGTCTCTTTCAATTTCTCTCCATTCATGCTTGGGTATATGGTGTAATCTGATACATTGTGAACACTTTAAGAATAGAAATGAATAAAAACACATCATATATTTTATACCAACATTTTAATCCCTTAAACAATTAAGTATATTTCTGCAAAAAAAATACCAAATGGATAATGCACTGTAACAATCTTGTCTTCAACGAGCAGAAGGGCTCTGACATGACAATTTCACGATTGTAATTTACATCAAAGCAATTCAAGCTGCGAGGAAAGCAAGACTTTTGATATTATATATTTTAATTTTATTACTTTTTTTACCATGATACTTGAGATAATTGTGATTGTCAAAATTAATATTGTTATCGTAAGTTGATAATACACTTTATACAAGTGCCATTCATGAGTACCACATTGTACCACATTGACCTACACTGGTCTCCTTCTTAAAGTTAATATCGTCTTTTGTAAACCTGATGTAATTATCATCATTTGTCATAGCTGTTAACATTGTAGCATTTAAGTAATATACATGTCTATCTGTGCTAATGCGTCTCATTATGTTTAACATCTGATAGTTTAACATGGTAGAGAATGCAAGAAATGCTTAAATTGCGCAAGATACAGTTACGAAAACAAAGTATATGACAGATATTTCCATAACAATATTTCACTCTGTGGTAGTTCTGGGTAATTTTGGGCAAAGTAATGAGTTCTATTGGGTTTAGGTTGATGTTATGAATTTAGAATGTTCCAGGCCACAATTGGTTATGTAGCCAAAACACACCCGGCAGTTAGGCTGCTTGCTCAGGCATGAAGTGCACATGCATCTCATGCCTGCTCTGCCTATATAGTCAGTAGCTTTCATATTCTGAGTGTCTTCTGCTTTTGGTTTACCAGAGGTGAGAATGCTTATTTGGGGACTGGTGTCTTGGCTTCCAAGACCAGGTAGTTAGGACTTAGAGGGATTTTACGTTTTTTTGTTCTAAGTACTTTTGTTATCAAAAGTCTAGAATTCCTTTATTTAGGTGTTAGGAGTAGATATTTTTTAAAGGACATTGGCTCTGAACTCAGCAGTCATGTCTTGTTAGGTTGATAGGGAGTTAGGTTGGTAGGTTAATTAGGGTAATTAGATCATTAATTAGGTTTATTAATTGAGGGGAGATAACTGAGGTGTGTGTGTGAGAGAATTCACTTTTTCTTTAGCACTTTTGTAAATAAATCATTTGTCTTGTTCTTCTTGTTCTTGTTATATTTTGTACACCGTTTGTACCGTCTTCAAATAGAGGTAGTATTCTTGGTTTAGGGGTAGAAATGGAGGAAAGGTTGTTGCAGAGTCACCGGTCAAAGGCAGGAAATTCGCGAACTGGTCACCCAGTTCCAATTTAATCCTTGTGTGCCAATAGATTGGAAGCTGGAAGGTCTTTGAATAGGGAGGGTTCGTATTTGAATCAAACTGGTATCGGTAACCCATCCGTTCGATTTTCAAGTCCAGTTGAGAATAGAGACATTCGATTTGTGTCATCTGCTGGTTTGCATGGTGATTCTACTACTAATGATACCCAGTCAACGTTGAATCGTACCTATGTTAGTGACCCTCATGAGACAATGTTAAAACAACCATGTAGTTCATACCCTAGTATCTCTCGTTCAGCTGTACGTCCAGATTATTTTGATTGAGTTTAATGTGACTGGCAAGACTTCATAGTTCACTTCGAACAGGTTTCTGCTTGGAATAGGTGGACAGATGTAGAATAAGCTCAACAACTGACAATGTGTTTAAGAGGTACCGCTCAGACATTATTGAGTAATCTTACAATCAGACAATTGAGTGATTACAATGCAGTTAGAAATGTCTTGACACAAAGGTTTTATCCTAGAGGTAGAAGTCTGGCCTTCAGATCAGAATTTAGAAATAGAAAACAAGGAAGGGATGAATCCATAAGTGAATTTGGATACGAGCTTCGTCGTTTAGGTTTGCTTGCTTATCCTGAGGCTTCATATATCTCTTTGGAACCACATTTGATTGATCAGTTTTTTAATGGTTTGACTAGTTTCAATATTAGGAAACATGTTTCTTTTTCTCATCCTGTCACGATTGACGAAGTAATGTCTCATGCGGTTGAGTTTGAGGCCGTCGAAGGTAGTCGGTCAAGGAAACCAGAGAACTATGATAGGGTAGGGGCAGTCGGTCATGCTGCTGGAGATACTGTTAAGTTGCAAGAGAATGTCGCTGAACCATTGACTTTAGAAGCCATAGGGAAGTTGATCGATCAGAAGTTAGATACTCTCAAACGGGAAAATCCCAGGCGGGATCCACCACGTTGTCATATTTGTAATGAAAGAGGTCATTTGAAGAGAACATGTCCTTATCTTGAGAAATTAGGGTTACCAGCATGCCCTGATAAGTCCAGTAAGGGGACGGGAAATTAGCTGAAGCTGAAATTGGTTGCAAGAGGAGGAGAATCACATGACCATTGAAGAAGCAGATTCAGATCTCATTTCATTTGTAGATAGTGTGGAAATGGAAGCTAATGATGACAATGGGGATGACAATGAGGGTGCCTATGATAATAATATTGCAACACCAGACGTAAGAACTAGGCTAGGGAGGCTAATAAAACCAGTAATAACTTTACCCAAATACATACAGTACACACATCCAGACACACACAGTTACAATTATAATAGAATGCGAAAACGCGAAATATAATAGAATGCGAAAACGCGAAAATCAAGATGTGGGGTCTGGAAGGCTATTCAGGATGGCAACCATCTGGTCCTGCAGGTCCTCCGCGGCGACATCTCTGGAAGGAAGGCTGTGTCTGCGAGCGGCTTCCTCTTCCTTCAGCAGCTTCCGCTCAGCTGTCAGAACCTCTGTACGTCTAGGAAGGAGCGCATCTCCTGGATCCTTACACCGATGGTTCGGTACATCTACCTTCTCCAGGTTGACAGGTCGCTTGTACCTTGCCAGATGTTTCCTCGCTCTCCTGTGGTCAATGAACACATGTTCACAAGAGGAACATCTTAGTGCCTTACGGGTGGACCTATGTCGGTCAAGCCAGTGGTCCAATAACCTCCCATATGAAGTTTGGTTGCACAAGAAGCAACCGGGCAAGCCATCCCATCCTCTTGCCATACAGACCTTTCATCTTCCAGAAAGTCATCAAGAGCTTTTTTTTTCTTCTTTTTTTTAACAAAGGAATGTTTTTAAAACAAACATAGTAAGATGGTGTCAGCAGTCATGATTATTTTAAAAGTGTTTGACAATATTTATCAACAATGTTAAGTCAATTCAAAACTTGGTAATGTTACCAAATTAGTTTTTGCAATTTTGACATCTGTTTTACAAAGGATGTCTAAAAAGATTTCACGTATTTCATTGACAAAAGTTAAATAGATTTTCTAAAAGTATTTTGTCATGAAACCGACCGATTTGCCCAAATGGAAGCCATGTGTTTCTTGTTTGAGTGAACGTGCGGCGTCAACTTGCAAGAACATCGCAACTTCTTATAGTTGTTACAATTTTGAAACATTTTCTTTCTTTATACTCAACGTAAAAGTGATTGCTACATGTGGCAAATATTTCACATTCGTACAGATGATGGCATAAAAAAGTAGCAATGATATTCAAAACTTCAAATATTTCATCAATCAAAAGTACGTTGCAGCACCAACAATTTACAGATAAGATTGCATTTATTCATTGCATCCCTGGGGTAGAATGTTTTACAATATGATACATATGCTGTGGTAAGGTATACAAACTTTGATTTTTGTCGATTAAAACTTAAGTGTTGGTTCGATTTCTTGTTTAACAGTATCCGTTGACTTTTTTGGGGATACATCAATTTCAATATTTTCATTTTTATCATGCATCAAATGGTCATGAAATAATTCTAACGGTGTTATCAAGATTTGTACAGAAATTAATCTTCTTTGAAAATGCTTCATTACTGCAAATGACTCTCAAAATCAGGAATCTGGTAGAAATGCAATTACCTATTTGAATAATCTGAAATTGAAGATCTTGTGTGCACCATTTAGATATGTTACCATTATATATTAATATAGAGCTCACCATAAAATGTCAGCTTGGGCGTTGTGCATAAGATTGCAGTGTATTTATTGATCTAACAAGCCAGACGATTGCATTTTAAAAAGGTTTCACTTTGGAAAAGGCTTGTTATGACAGATGCCTATTTGTATTTATCAATAACTCTGCAACCATTTATAATGGTTTTTAAAAGGTACTAAATAATATATATATATAACAGCCAATGTTACATGTTATGTTCCTGTATGTGTTGATGCTTAAATGCACGTTTAAAGTTTGTGATAATATTATCATCCAAAACACTTGCTGTAAAGTAGGAAAATACTTTACATGTAAGTGAAATTTGAAAATATGTGACTTTTCTGTTTAGCGCCAGGAATTAATAATCTGTTGTAATTTTTTTTTATTTTAAAATTGTGTTCTACACTCCTTTCCGAGAGGCTTTTCGTTTTAAACAGTAACATGTCAACAAACGTACTCGCAATTACCAACAGCCGTTTACCTAAGTATTTGTGTTTTCTCTTTTACTTTCTTAGTTATTGATATCGGCAATAACCCTTCATTTAACAAGGTAATCTATCAACAATCAAATAGATTGTTTCTTCAAGATTGAGTTACTTAGGTCAGATGTATACTTAATGATTTGCATTTTTTCTTAATTGAAAAGTTCGTGAATGATATATTTGCCTTTCTAATGTATTGACTCCTCTGAGTTGCAATCATTTATCTCCATGAAGGATTTCTTAATATAGAGTTAGCCTCATTAAACTAAATGAAAAAAATTGTAAAATAATATAGAGAACGTGACTTTTGCTTCCGTGATGGGATTTAAAGGCAAGAAGTCCGATTGGTGCCATTGGGTCCCAGAATGGCACATTAAACTCAGTTTTTTTTGCAAGTAATATGGTCAGAGGAACCTGCTTCTTCGATCTAACATGAAGCTTCAATGTAAATGTAAATGTAGATCTTAGAATAACTACACATAAAACACATTCCGAGGTAAAAGTGAGAAAGACTCATTATATCAGGCAGTACATTTAGCACAACTGCCTTAGATCAATAAAACTATTGCCTGCAATTTCAATAAACTATCCACGCTTAATGCAATTAAATACAGGATGATTGATATAAAAATACATTACGATTGGTAAAAATATGAATGTATCAGGCAGGAACACAATAAGAATTAATTTTGTAAATCAGGCAATAGGCTTATCACGAGTGAGAAAAAAAATTTTTTCCAAAGAAGAATACAAGGATAAAAATTCCTATATCTCCATCAATACTTCCCATTCAGCCATAAAATTACTTTGTTTCTGTTACATTATAAGACTCGAATCAAATGTAATGTAAGACATTGCATATTATATTATAATAATATGTCCATTTATATAGCGCCTATTTCCATCCACTAGTGGTTGCTCATGGCGCTTGAGAATAGAATCAACAGAAGTGTTTCCTGAAGAGGTGAGTCTTCAGGTTAGTCTTGAAATGTGAGATGGATGGCGATGTCTTTAGCAGGTTCGGGACACCCCCGAAAACAGGTATAATCTCTATTATCGGTGATAATCACCGAAAACATGGTGTAAAAAGGACCCGACTAGACATCAAAAACATCGTTTTTCATGGCTGCGCTCTTCTATAAAACTGGCGAAAGTTGACCCATGCACGTTTTTATGCACGTGTGTACCCGTTGTCACTCGGTATGTATTAGACGTCTGGAATTCGCCGCTTTTTCTGCGCCTTGCCAAAAACAAATATCGGCAAACTCGCCATTTTGCGAGTCTTCTTTACTTCATAGCTTTACCAAATCAACAAGCTCACCAACAATTCACCAAGTTTGTGTCCCAATCATCCCTCTCGCCATTCCAATCGGAAGTACTTCTGATGGCGCCCTCTAACTGCCAGGAGGGGAGGTAATGTACCGTTAGGGTAAGGAATTGCCGATAATCTACGGTGGCCAGTTGACGCTATAAAGCCAACTGTTTGAAGTCGCAAAATCTGTGTACGGAAAACTCCGATAATTACCGAAGCTGGCGGAAAGTAGAAACGACAGCCCGGCTTTTCGAAATCCGTAGATGTTGTCCAATATTTCACCCCTGTATAACTGTCCTAAGTTTACACTGATAACTAAAAATGTTACTTATATTTCTCAAGTGAACCATGTGATGTCTCTGCAAAAATCATTTGATACTTGTGAACAATATGTGATTTTGAATAATATTTCTGTTAATGTGTATAAATATAAAAATGTCACTTTGTGTTATAAAGTTCACCAAACTTAAAACGGACATCAAATTATTTGCAAGAGAGATCGACAACGTAAATATCAATCAATCAATGGATTGTGCAATAGATATCATAATTCAGGTTCGTAATAAACATTGTCAATTGTAATAAAAGTACATTATGTATAAGATATGTATATGGTTTGTTTTCGTGTCTTATTAACGCAATTTGTTGAGTTGTTTCAGCAAAACTTTCACTTTTTCGAGCAAACTAATTTTGCAAACGGCCAAGAACCAGAATACAGACTGATTTTACAAAAGTAATATTATTCACAAATATGACTTTGTACCTTTGAACTATATGTGATTGTTGTTTGTTATGTTATTTGAATAAAATCTAAATCGCTGTGCACTGCCTATTTTCACAATACTGTACACACGAAAATAGGGTACACGATTTCTGTAGACAACACATGCTTCCCCATATGATTGTAAACGGTATAAGGATATAGTTTTTCATCCAGTGAATTCCTTATACTACCAACTTCTAGAATGCCACACTGACAACTCATACAGGTTTGGTTTGAGTCCTCGGTATTGGTATACGTAATTACTGCAAGTATCACTGTACTGTGTTACAAATGCACAGTACACGACGACAATTATGACAACAAAAGTTTGCAGATGAGGAGACGTCGGGACAGATGGAATGTACTGGGTAAGTAGTCTAACTGCAGTCTCCAATCTATGCACACTCTGCTAGCTGTAAACGTTGTCGATCAACCACAAATCTAATGACACTGAAAATAATTGAAATAAATAATTATAATTTTCTTAACATTCTAAATTATGTTTACCGTTAAAAAATGTGCGAGAAATTGAATGAACAGTTGACACATTCTCCGTGGCAGTTATATCCAACTTTATTGCACAAAACAACTCAATGAAAATTATGAATAACATTTGATATAATAATGCTCCTAGGAAGAGCAATCAGACTATATATTTATGTGTTGATTTTTTATCATCACTTTTTAGTTTGTGAATAAACTTCTAAACAACAGATAAAGATCGCTTTTGTTATATAAATGTATAAAGAAAAACACATTTGAGCTTACACAACTATTGATAGTTGCGAAATATGGTCGATTTGGGCGGTCGTAGATTTAATCGAATTTGAGGGGTACCCAGCTGTTACCTCCCCTCCTGGCAGTTAGAGGGCGCCATCAGAAGTACTTCCGATTGGAATGGCGAGAGGGATGATTGGGACACAAACTTGGTGAATTGTTGGTGAGCTTGTTGATTTGGAAAAGCTATGAAGTAAAGAAGACTCGCAAAATGGCGAGTTTGCCGATATTTGTTTTTGGCAAGGCGCAGAAAAAGCGGCGAATTCCAGACGTCTAATACATACCGAGTGACAACGGGTACACATGTGCATAAAAACGTGCATGGGTCAACTTTCGCCAGTTTTATAGAAGAGCGCAGCCATGAAAAACGATGTTTTTGATGTCTAGTCGGGTCCTTTTTACAACCTGTTTTCGGTGATTATCACCGATAATAGAGATTATACCTGTTTTCGGGGGTGTCCCGAACCTGTTTAGTTCATGTGGAAGTGAGTTCCAAAGAGAGGCAGCTGAGCAGGAAAAGGATCTAGATCCAAAAGACTTCTTGGAGACTTTAGGGGTAGCAAAAAGATGCATTTCGGCAGATCTAAGATTTCGAGCTGGATTGTGTTTTGGTAAGAGGTCAATCAGGTAGGATGGTGCTGAGCCATGGTTACAATTGTAAGCTATGGTTAGAATTTTATACTCAAATCGAGCAGCGATCGGGAGCCAGTGGAGGGATTTTAAGAGTGGGGTGACATGTTCCTTTTGCCGCATATGTTGACAAGTCTGGCAGCAGAGTTCTCAACCAGCTGGAGTTTGTGGAGGAGATCTTGTCGGATGTTAGTGAGAAGGCTGTTTCCTGGTAATCGTAACCATTTTATTGATTGTCGTGATATCCTGATCACATGTCAGGGAAACGTGCTTTGATCTAATAATAATAATAATAATAAGGGTATTTGTATAGCGCTGACTTCCACCGCACACTGACGATGCTCAAAGCGCTGACATCGTCCATATATACAAGCTAAACACTGTTCACTGTTCATATATACACAATAAGACAGAAAGTTTGGAGAACTAGATGTAGCGCTGGAAAAGAAATGTTTTGAGTCTGCTTTTGAAAAGGGGTAGTGTTGGGGCAAGTTTAAGGTCTAGAGGTAGAGAGTTCCATAATTTGGCCGCAGCATATTGAAATGATCTAGCACCGAATGATTTGAGTTTATATGAAGGAATTGAGAGGAGAAACTGATCATTGGAGCGGAGACATCTGGAGGGAGTATAAACAGTAATGAGGTCTTGTAGGTAGACTGGTCCCATCTGGTGGAGGGCTTGAAATGTTAGTGTCAGGATCTTAAACTCGATGCGTTCACGGATGTGTAGCCAGTGGAGAGATCGGAGAATAGGAGATATGTGGCAAGATGGTTTGCTTCTGGTAATGATTCGGGCGGCCGTGTTCTGTATCTTTTGTAATTTTTGGAGGAGTGTGTTGGATATGCCAAACAGTAAACTATTACAATAGTCCATTCTGGAAAGAACCAGAGTTCTCATGAGACATGCTGTTGCATCTTGTGTCAGCAGGTGGCGAATTGATCCAATGTTTCTTAGGTGAAAGTAACAGATTTTACAAATCTGTGACACCTGTTTAGCCATGGATAGGTTGCAGTCAATATAGACTCCCAAGTTCTTAAGTGAGGAGGACACTTTGACGTCTGCATTACCGATTCGAAGGTACTCAGTTTCACACTTCTTCAATCTTGAAGGTGGTCCTATGAATACAATTTCAGTTTTATCATCGTTCAACTTTAACATATTTGACGACATCCATTGCTGGATAGTTGAGATACAATTTTCAACCTTAAATATGACATTCGCTTCATCTGTGTTGAAATGGTCTATGAGCTGTGAGTCATCCGCATAGAAGTGGTGGGCTACTTGTTGTTCTGAGATAATACGTCCAAGTGGTCGAGTGTACATCGTAAATAGTATTGGCCCCAAAACTGAACCCTGGGGTACTCCACAGGTCAGTGCCATACCATCCGACTTCACTTTACCGATCTGCACAGATTGCACTCTATCAGAAAGGTAAGATTCAAACCATGACAGAGCTGTGCTGCTCACACCGTACTCATGATGGATGCGATCAAGAAGTCCTTGATGGTCAACCGTATCGAATGCGGCCGACAGGTCAAGACATGCCATCAAAGCCACCGAGCCACTGTCAACCATCATGTTTATCTGATTAAGCACACAGTTTAAGGCTGTTTCTGTACTGTGTTTCGATTTGTACCCGGACTGATACGTGTCGGAAAGGGAAGAATTTTTCATGTGTTCTAGAAGTTGGAGCTTGACAACTTTCTCCAAGATTTTGGAAAGGAACGACAGGTTTGATATCGGCCTGTAGTTCTTCAAGACGTCTGGATCGCTGGAAGAATTCTTGATTGTAGGCTTGATGACAGCTGATTTGAAGCAGACAGGAACCACCCCAGTTGTCAGACTCAGGTTCACAATCTTGGTTACAACTGGCATGAGACAATCAATGTTCTTTAGGAAGAGCTTGGTTGGGAAACTGTCAAGGCTACACCATGTTGGTTCTGTACCCTTGATGACCTGCAACAGTTCATTTTCAGAAAATCAGAGAATGGTTCATATTTGTACTCACTACAGGACATGTCGTCACAGAATGAGCCAAGTTTCCCTCGTAAATCAGAAATCTTTTGGCAAAAGAAGGATGAGAAGTCGTTGGCAAGCGTGACAGGATCGCTTCCTGTGGGTAACACAACTTCTTGGTTTCTACCTAGTAAGCCGCTGAGTTTAGAAAATAGCAACTTCGGGTTAGCTTGAGCTTTGATGATTTCAGAGTTTATATAATCAGCTCTGGTTTTTCTAATGATGTTCTTCAAATCTTGTCGAGCAGTGTTATACATCTGGCGATGTATCTCAAGGCGAGACTTTCGCCAACGTCGTTCAGCAACACGTTTAAGTCTTTTACAAGATAACACTGCATCATTATACCATGGAGATGTGGTTTTAGGACGCAATGATTTTGTCTTCAAGGGCGCATGTTTATCAAGGATACATTGGAGAGTATCATTGAACATGTTGACTAGTGTATCAAGGTCATCAGGAGTGTTTTCTACCAGAGGAGAAGTACGCAGATCATTCACAAGATCAACAGTGTTAATACTTTTCAAATTCCGTATTTGTTTCTCACTCCTGACACTCTTTGGCTTCAGACAGTCAAGGGAAAAAGTTAGAATACAATGATCTGACATCTGGGTATCTAAGACTTGAACACTAATCTGATTTCTACTCACGACCCAGTCCAGTATGTGTCCGGTGCGGTGTGTAGAATCCTGAACACATTGCTTCAGATCGTGGCCATCAAGAATATCACATACCTTCTTTCTGAGCGGGTTACTTGTAACATCAAAATGGACATTGAAGTCTCCCAGAATAAGAACCTCAGTTGAAGTGTTGTCCAGGTGTTCACACAAATTAGATATTTCAGCTTAAATATCCGCTCCATGTTCTGTTATAGCTACATCAAATGAAGTGATGAAAGTACATTTCTGAAACAATAATGTATGTTGTAATATGACGTTGGTCAGTATGGCTCTTGAAATGCTATGGGTGAACCAACATCGTCCTATAGAGAATATCTAAGCTCTGCATCGTTGAAGCAATGAGAGATTCTGGCATTTCATAGACAATGTATGTTCAATGACAAGGACCAAAATAAAGAATTCATTGTTATGACTACCATTTGGACGATGAGTTATAAAGTTGTCTACGATTGTAATTAAGTTCTCATGTAAATAATGATGGGTAAATATAGCATTTTTATCATTTTTAATCATTGTTTTATCAAAGTACTAATTAAATTATTAGTCGGTGATAGGGAGCCAATCAGTAAATACTGAAAATGTTTTATTTTAAGTGAATGAAAGTTAATAATGCATGGTATTACATGTAAAATAGTGCATCCTACCATTGGTTTAATATATCATCAAGTAGAGTTTCATTTATATCTGCCTGATTGAAATTCACAAATAAGCAAATAGTTAACCTGGTTTAATTGCGTTAAAAAGAGTGTTATAAGTGCGTGTTATGTGGTCATTAATGGCATCATTCCTTTTCTATCGAAAAGACTATATTATACATCGATCACTGCACCTTTGCAATGGTGATATTGTAGATAGTGAATTGTACGTTTACTTCACAAAAAAAGATGTTGTTGATGCTTTTAACTGTACATTTTCTTTAAAAAGATCAAATGATTAAATATTCTATTAATTTCAATCAGTGCAACTGCTCATAGCATCTTTCTCAAACTTAACTTTTAAAAGTATCATAGTTTATATATGTTACTATACTATTCTGGATGGATATATGATAAACAGGTTTTAAAATATCATTTTTGTAATATCATATCATCCCTCGACCCATGAATAAATTACTGATATTGCATTTATGATTCGTAAGATAAAACGTAAATTTGTTTTATGTATCATTGTTACTGCAAGTATATATTTTTTGAATTGAGGAATGCAGAAACAGATTGTCAAGTAGGAAAACAATTCCATGAGTTGCTAAAACTTTTTATATGCCATGTATCATTATAAGCCATAATTGTTGTGTTGGTCAATTTACATTATGTATATGCAGTTGAGCGTGTATAATATATGCATATAAATTGGCACGATGGCCTTCATACTGAAATAAAAAGATTGTTTGAACATAAGAGGTTTAAACAATTTAAAACACCATAATACTCTTTGATAAAACTAAAACATAAACGTTATTGACGAAATTCCAAAGTAATCTGAGTATAATTATGCCAAATTTTAAATGAAATAGAATTTTAATTCTTGTTAAATATGAAACCACCGTTTGAGAAAACAATGTTTAATTAAAGTTTGAGCCAAATGTTTATATAACTTATATAATATAATGCACCAAGTGAAAACTTCACACTAACCGTAAAATATTTTAAGCAAAGAAAGATTAACTTCCTTCCAAAATTACTTAATCATTTACAGATTTGATTGACTTGTTTGCAATAAATAATAATATTTAACAACATTTCGACAAATGAAACAGGAACATTCATGTAGTACAGGTTTTTTTGGGTCACGTGTTTATTATCTTTCCTTTGTGTCTAACCACTGGCTATCACTGTAGATCAATCTCTGGTAGGACCTTATGTACTGACGTAGATACAGGCATGCTATATCGTATGTTCTATACATAACGTTAGCCATATTGTTAAAGTCAACATCTTATACATGAATATTGTATATCATGGATATGATTATTAACATTTCAGATTGTAACATAGTGTTTATCTAAATTTAAAGCTTAAAAATCTTGTTGAATACATTCATTCATAGTTTTGTCATTCATTCATGCCTGATTTCTCTCCTTTTTTCTGTAATCACACTCTTAACGAGAAACAAACAAACAAAAATATTACTATGTGTTAAACTTTTCAGCGAACTTTTGATTCAAATTAGCTTCACTCTGTTGATACCAAATTATTAACTGGTTTGATAATGAATGACAATGGTTTTGTCTATATGTATATAAAATGATTAAAATAAATCTCTGACTGAAAATCGTAGCGATTGGTACAGAAGCATTTTTCACATTATTTGCCTTACATGTTTAAGTTCATCATGCATGTCACATTAATTAAACAAGTTATGCTCCTTGCCTGAGTATAATGTATATTTTACGAAGGGATCATAACATTTCTCATTATTCCTTCAGACTCCATATCAGGTGACAGACTAATTACAGCTTTCCCAAAACCATCCACCTTCAATTATTACAAAGTAGGAGATGTTAACAGAGGAGCTTAAGCAAACAACGAATCATGATCAGTATGGTATGGCATGTAGAAGTAAAATAGAGATTTTGCATCATCTATGTACCATTGCAAACAAAACTTGCGACTATGTGAATGATTAGCATTTATTTCCTTTCTGTGGGCTCGTACTTCAATCTACAGTATGCTTTATAAGCTTTTGAATACCTACTGTAGACGTCAATGGCACTAATGTGTTATGCATTATCCTTTATACTTAAATGGAAAATATATCAATCTACTGGTGTCTGACTCTCTTATCAATTCTATTTCAATTACGAAGACTGCTTTACTAATCATGTGATGTTACCTCCTAAAGTGCGTTTTTCCTAGTTTGATAGAATGACAGAAACAGTCCTTATTGATGAAGCGTATCGAGATAAAAGGCTGCTGATGATGTTTTTCACGTAATTTATGATGTTAATGTTGATCTTTATACACTAGGCTCATCAACTGTATGACGTCAATTGCTCGTATTTGTATATCATCATATGAAAGACTGTAGTTCTGTAGGATATGTTAAAGTACTTTTGCTTAAGCTTGATGTTATTTCAGAAACCATTTGTCATCCAAAACTGTGTTTCACAGGAGATATCGCTTGTGGAAGATCAAGCCAAAGTTCCTAGGAGATATAGAGAATCTCACCCAAGTGTCTTCTGATATCAAATATATCAACACGAGTTGATTAAAGTTACAAATATCCGAGGCTTGCCGAGGATATTTTTACTTTAATCAACGAGTGTTGATATATTTGATATCAGAAGACACGAGGGTGAGATTTTATTTATCATCCAAATCATATTTCAACAGTTATTAGCAAAAGAATGAACATATCTGAACACAAAACTGTCATTAGACTTCTTGAACAGTGAGGTCATTGCATTGTGACGTCATCAGCATTATGACGTCATAGCATTGTTACGCCATGAACTTTGTGACGTCATAGTATTGTCATCTGTGTTCTAAGTGATGTCAAAGCCTTGTGATGTCATTTAACTGATGATGTAATAGGATTATGACGATATGATTGTAGCGATATCTACAATGTAGATATCGCTTGTAGATATCGCTTGATCTCAGAAAAGCGATATCTACTGTGGTAGCCACTTTTGGATGATAAATAGAGAATCTCACCCAAGTGTCTTCTGATATCAAATATATCAACACGAGTTGATTAAAGTTACAAATATCCGAGGCTTGCCGAGGATATTTTTACTTTAATCAACGAGTGTTGATATATTTGATATCAGAAGACACGAGGGTGAGATTTTATTTATCATCCAAATCATTTTTCAACAGTTATTAGAAAAAGAATTAACCATATCTGAACAAAACTGCCATTAGACTTCATGAGCAGTGAGGTAATTGCATTGTGACGTCATCAGCATTATGACGTCATAGCATTGTTACGTCATGAACTTTGTGACGTCATAGTATTCTCATCAGTGTTCTAAGTGATGTCAAAGCCTTGTGATGTCATTAACTGATGATGTAATAGGATTATGACGATTTGATTGTTGCGATATCTACAATGTAGATATCGCTTGTAGATATCGCTTGATCTCAGAAAAGCGATATCTACTGTGGTAGCCACTTTTGGATGATAAATCGCTTTAACAATATATTTGAACGATGCCCTTTAATCAGACAATACATGACATCACAAAGTTTTGACATAATCAGTAATGACGTCATAAACACAACGACGTCATAATGCTATACTTCATTAACACGATGATGTCACAATGCTATAACATCACTGGTTTAGGAGTTTTAGGGCTATACAGTGTTCAAAGATCTAAATTTTTCATGTGAATGTGTTGAAAATGATTTTGGATGATAAATAGAATCTCACCGTCGTGTCTTCTTATATAAAATATATCAACACTCGTTGATGAAAATAAAATATCCTCGGCAAGACTCGGATATTTGTTACATTTATCAACGTGTGTTGATATATTTGATATCAGAAGACACTTGAATTTGGTACGGTTCTCTATTTATTGTTATGTCAAACAAGTAAGCAGAACCCTTCTGAGAAACCTTAGTCATAACATCACTATATTATTCTAATAGAAAAAAACAGAATTTGTTTAAAAAGTAAAATTACTGGAAGATTGGTTAAAATGAGTAAAACGTGTTTGTTGGGCCGGAACGTAAAATTATTTTTGAAATAATGCTTAAATGTTAAGGTCAGTTAATAAAACAATCTGCATTACAATGTTCAGAAATTGAGCAGTAGTAGTTGTAGTAGAAGAAGTAGTAGTAGTAGTAATCTGTCGATGTAGTTGAAACAGAAAACAGAAACAGGTTTGCTTTTCATTAAACTACCTTTTTACAAAATTACCTCATTTAACATGATTCAGACATGTACATTTAGCATGTTAGATTAAAAGTTTTAGTAGCAGGTTTATGTTCGTGAATGTATCACTTCGTCAATAAGTGGGAGCCATTGATTGAATATGACTGATCCTGATTTTAATGAGATTCAGACAAAGGGCACTTTCGTTGTAACTCGGCTGTATTGAATATTTCGTGGTGCTAGAAAAGAGTCTTTTGCAGAAAATCAATCTACAGGTCATAACGGTAGCACATTTAAGATCACAGAAAAATGTCAGAACTTTGATGACGTTCTTGCTTATGGTTCATTGGAAGTGTGATAAGATGCTGATGATGCCCATGGTGCCCATGAAGCCTTTCTTACATAGCACGCACTTGCTCTGTATTCGGCAATTTGTCTGTAAAATAATTTTATTTACAATTTCATTGCACGATTTATTCATTTGACACCCATTCCATTTACCCTTTGAGTAATTGTTTTCATCGATTCTCTATATAAACCCTGTTACGGACATAATTGTGGAAACTGAAATGGGAGTTCTGCTGTCTGAACATTACGTTGGACATAAATATTGCTAATTCGTTTCTGTTTTTAAGATGAAAGATCTGTAGTCATCTGACAAAATAGGTTGTTATGACATAACGATAGGTAGAGAAAAAGTTGCAATAACTCCATTTTCTTGTTCTTTGTAAAGTGCACATTGGTTGCGTTCAACACAAAGAGTTATTACAGATACTTTCGCAAATGTTAACATAAAACTGGCAAAGTCAATAAAATTGTATGACGAATTTCCTGTATAAACTGGATACACCACGTGTATATAGTTAGTTGTATAATAGTTAAATAAGAAAACACATTACACAGTGTAAGCCTAATCTCTACATTTTGAACTGTCTATGGCGAAAGAGAAAAACCACTTATATTGTGGACCGAATCGCTCTGTAATGAATAGTAATTTGAGTAACATGAAATAACAAGATACAATATTGTTGTGATTGACTTTCTCTGTATTCCTAACTAATAGTGAAATACTTTATCATTTATCATTTATAGAGTATTTTGAAACAAATCATCTCAATTTGCATTAAGTTTACTAGATACTTTAGTTTGCCATTAACTTCCAAATGCTGTGTTGAAAATTTACACTGGATGATTTTTTATATTTAACCTTGAATCTCTTCCTTTTATTTGCATCATAGCTTTAAGATAACATTCGATTTACTATTTTGGTAAAACAAAGATTAATTGAAAAGCTGGGTTTGTATAGAACTGATTTGTGTTTGTCTGATTGGTATTTTAGACAATATAACAATATAAGTTACAGCAAAAATGTCAGCATAGAAAACATTCAATGAAGGTATTGCCAAATTGTCACTATCTTTGACAAAGCATCAATTTGATATTTTAAGCAGCGTACATGTATACTCTGCAAACCATTTTGTAAGATTTTTTTCGAGCACAATCCCCGATGCAGCTACTCGGATCTCTAAAGATGTTTAGTGAAGTTGTTTTAATCAATATGAACATACAAATGATGATGGTAACAGGCAATATCGAATTGAGTAATCTATTTCGAAATTGAGCTAATATCATCTTCTGACACAATAACTGTACAGCAATCAGAACGTAATAATGTGTGTGTCGTTAGTTATCCTATTGATCCAATGTAATCAGGAAATGCAAATATCATCGTTGCATTGCAATGTAGGTAATCTATTGATGCCGCAGTGTTAGTTTGTTATACTTATTATCATATACAAGCAAAAATACAAAATTGATAATTGTATATATTATATAACCTTACATACAACCTAACATCAAATGGCATTGTTTCGAAATCATACAATGTGCAATGGAAGTTAACTTTCTGAAGCAAGTTAATCAAATGAATATATGCATTTTGAAATGCCAATGCTATTTATAAATATATATTCTTATAATGTGTATGTTGCTCTAGGGGCCCATGACCCACACTATTGTACCGAAATACAGAAATTGAAAACCGTTTTTTCAGATTCGGGTTTATTGACGTTGATACTCGATACGATATTATATGTTCACTTATCCCTTTGGTCATAAAATTAAATCATTAAAGGAACAAACAGTGATAACATTGTTATCTTATATAATATTGTACACATGTACATATATCATCCTACTAAATCAACAACATTTTGATCTTTCCTAGACTTTAGGAAAAACTCAAGTTTTAGATATATTTTCAAAGGACAACCGTCTATACATGTCTGGTTGTTCTTTCCTTATGTAATGTGTTTGAAGACAATGACAACATCATTTACTTTAACTTGCCATCAGTCTCTTTGCAAAGGATGTATTGAAGATTACAGAAATCACATTTGACAAGTGATGGATCGACTTCTAGGAGACTTCAATTGCGTTGAAAACGTCACATTATGGACTAAGTAATTTCCAACAAACCGCTCGTAATTGCATGGCCTATAAGCTCTTCCCTGAAAAAGCTTTTATCGAAATTGAATTGTTGTCTGAGAGTAAAAGTCTTGGTTTCCTTTAATGCCCTAAGGGAAAGTTTGTGTAGACAACGCCTCCTTCGAGGAGGGTGGACAGACAATAAAGAAACATTTGAAATTCGTAATTCCTGTTCCTGATAATTGAACAAGCTACTTACTTTGGAAATTTTACAAGCGTTTCCAGTGCTGATTCCGAAAGGGGCAAAAAGAGAGTTTTGAAGCCGTGTCCTAAAGGATCTAAATCTTAAATTTTGGAATGTGTTGAATTAATCGGGAAGAAGAGGAGATGTGAATCTTATGCAATGAAATGATATGACATAACTTATACAGTAATGTTAGAGGATATGTATCTATTTGGTCTCTTAATTGCATTAATCATTCCAGGGACAATATATAACTGTAATCAGTGCGAGTTATTTTACCGCGTTTTGATTTTATGTATAGGAAGAGAGTTGTGTAATGTTTTCTCATTCCTTTTCATATGAATAACATACTTTGAAATATGGTTTGATGAAAAAAGGGAACTGTTGCTCACAATGAATCATTTGGCTAAATAGATACACATGAATACAATGAATACAAAAATGCTTACCGCCATTCACAAAATACTTTTTAGTAATTTGAGATATTCAAATTACAGTCACTTACATAACGGTAGGAAAAGTAAATGTTTCGTATTTCCAAATGTACACAAAATGGGAGTCGCCAAGGCTATTACCTCAAGCCAATGTTTTCCGTGTACTAAAAAGTTTGGTAAACAAATACAAAGATGATACCTCTCCTTCTTCCAGGCAGGGTGTGCATGTCTGTATGTTGACGGCAGGTTTTCTCTCTACACAACTTCAAACATATAACTCTATCGTTATCAGGCAATCAACACCACGTCTTGCATATATATTTATCATCTAAACATTCTCATACTTCACCTTTCGTACATTTGACGGCGTTAAGGAATCTTGTCGACTCACGACCCTTCTATAAACTTCAAAGAACGTAAATCTATCATCATGAAGCTAACAATAAATAAAAAAAAAGGTTCACACAGTATTCTCAAAAACTACCAATTGCAAACTTTAACAAAACATTATGTTTAGAACGACCTAACTTAAAACTATATAACATTTTATGATCTTGAACATCGTTCATCATTTTAAATCACAATTTATTTTATATGATATGAATAATGAAAATGGTTATTAAACATATTTAGAACTTAAATCTATAAGAAAAACAAGTTTTTAAAAAGAATTCGTATTAAATGCAGAAAATTCATGATGCTTTTGATTTTATGCTCACTTCTTTATAACTGTTATTTTTATTCGATATTGTCAAATGCTGTGCAAGAGATGACTACATTGAAAGTAAAAAATAATTCAGTTAGTCAGGGATGCACGGTCGGGGGTATTAGTGAACCACTGTTTTGCTTGTTAGATATTGTTTTTCAATTGGTAATATTTCTTTTGTTTTCACTTTATGTAGACAATGTAACTAGTTAGTCCAACTGTATCGTATTTTTCTTTTTTACAATTTACATTATGATGTGGAGTTGCAACCTTTTCATTCACATCATTACGTTCCCGTTATTTCCGTCCAGATATTATATTTGGCACACGACTCAACTGGGTATAATGTACTTTTGGTGAGAATTGATGTTATGATTAAATGCCTCATTCATCTGTGTATGGTGAATTAAACGTATTTATGCTTGCCAATTTGTGTATGGATACTTTAACTGGAGGTGTATACGGTTATCTTTAACTTTAATGAAGTGTATGTACGATTGTGGTTTGACCCCAACACATATATCAATCCTATTGTCAACTCGGTGCATTGACATCTGTTATGACTTTGATCCTGGTTGATTAGACTTGAAAACAGAATAGCTTGTAGCAGAGACGACATGCCCCTGAAAGATAGTTTTGACTAGTGTCTTTTTTCTGTTCTTTCATTATATATAGGTGCTCTTTTTGTTATATGGTTATAGCTTTCTTTGCGTAAGTAAATCATATTTACCAAGATTATTTCTGAAAATTAAAAATAAAGATGCTACGTTACAATTAGGTATGTACATAAGCAATGTAGATTGTTTTTGTAAGTATATTGTCTATTTGTGTATCTACCAGATACCTAACCTTGCAGACGTCCATGAACAATTTCAGTCCAGGAATTTCTTTTGATGCTGAAAGATATATGTTTATTCAGTTGTCAGCTCTGTTATTGCACATGACATCTGAATACGACTTTGAAAATGGTCGATTATATTTGAAACAATGATTGCTTATAGCAGACAAGAGTTACGTTGACAGGTGTCTTTCTTTGTTCTTTTTATTTTGTCATAGGGAGTTGTTTTCGTGTCTTACATGTACAAAACTTCATATTTATGAGAAAACAGGTGGCTGCTCTCTATCGTATTCGATAGAGGTATTATTATCAAATATTTCAAAGGATAAAACGTATCTGTTAGATATTTAAAATTACTTTTAAAGCGCTTTTTACATGGTTAAAATGATAAATCACAACACAACAAACATATATAAATCAAAGGTATGGCTTTCCTGTGACTAACATATCTAATTTATCAAAGATATATTTCTAATAACCGATTGAAATAATAACACTAGTCATTTTGTAATAAGTATTTTGTTTTTGTCAGTATATTATCCACGTGTGTATCTAGAGGATCTACAACATAAGAGCCCTCCATTGACAACAGTCTTTAACTTGAAAGACATCCGTCTCAGCGTCAACTTTGTAAATGTACTTGACATCTAAATATAACTTTGGTCATTGTTGACTTCAAAAAAAGAATAGCCAGAACATTGTAGCAGGCATGCCACTGTAAAGAATCCCTTCCAATGGTGACTTTCCTCTTCTTTAATGTCATTCATTGGTCTTGATGTTTAAATCTTCACAACTTAGAAAAGGGGACTTTCGTTCTTTATATATCTAGTTATTCATTTTATTGATGGTTAAGTAAAGAATTTCATAATAGAAAAATGTCCTGACTAACATATGTTTTATATTCTTATTTCAAATGCTATGTTAATATGTTTTATTTAACGCTTAATTATCACACAAAAATCCACTTAACATAGAGGGCACTGTTAATCATAACCTACAGTGATTTATGATATTCTTAAGAGATTTTTAAAAATATGTCTGAAGGTAGTGAAAAAAGAGGGGCGTTCCTTCATTCACATATTTTTATGCTATTAAGCTGATTACATAATCTCAAATTTCAAACGTCAACTTACAAGATTATCTTTTGTCATGAAGCAGTTGCAAAAGTAAATATTTTCAAACTTCATCTTATTATCATTTGATGGCTTGACTGTTTCAGGATGAAAGGACAGCTTGATAAGGAAACTAAAATGGATGGTTTCCTGGTAATTGCATTATGTTCAGACTCATTATTGTCTTTTCTATTTTAGTGGGTAGCCAACTTGCTAGCTGTTCATTGGTACATCTTTCAACATATCGATTTATATCTTTGAAGATAGTTTAGAAGCTAGGAAAAGCTTGAATAGATATACAACAACAAAATCCTAATCTGGTCAGAAAGTGTTAGATCTAGTTGTAAGGATGAGTCCAATTTGACTATAAAGTATTCTTATACACTGTTGCGATTTTAGGATGAGATTTGGAAGATTTGATCTCGTGTTAAAACTAGACTAGTCCATACATCTAAACATGCTTTTTAAAATAAATATAAAGTTCATATATCCCCCAGTTCTTTTAAAAAAATTTATTCTAAGTTGTTTTGTATTAAGTGTTTTATGTGCTGAAATCGGAACTATTTTAAGAGATATGTTTTACTTTGAACTTTAAAATACTTCATTTATTTGAATCTGTATATACTCATCTTTCGCTAAGGCCCATGTAAACTGTCTTTATTATGCTTGATGTACATATGAAATATGAATGGACATGTGCGAAGAACACAACGTCATTCAGTGATGTACATTTCAGTCATGTCCACTATCGAAATCACGTGCATCAGGAAATTCCACGTAAGGGTCCTCGTTTTTTCTGTATGGTAAGTCCTTTGCTACGTAGAAGCTCGCAACACGTCTTAACTTTTATTTAGAAAATTTGATCACTAAAGAATTGTCTAGAGGAATTTGAATGTTGCAAAGAGGGCGACACGATGTGACATATCCTGATGTGAGCCACAGTGTCATCCTCATGGCTTAATATCATTAAACGATATTTAACTGTATTCATTGTATCATCTTAAAAAGTTGCTACCTACCTAGAGAAAATCAGACCAAAATCTATTAGTAAGGAAACAATTGACCAAAATGACCGAAAGGCAGCTGACATGAAAGCAAATCAAATATGACCATCTCACAATTTGCGTTTTCTAAACATGCGCTTGAAAACCGACTTTGTGGCGTACGAGAAGATTTTCTTTTCTTTTTTTCGAATCAGGTACTCGTTGCCGCTCAAAATGATACCCATCGGACGCAATTGTCTATTCCAAGACCCCACGGCACTAGCATTTACAAATCACATTTTTATCATAACAAAAGAGTTTGTCAATCAACAAAGATTTGGCTCTAATGGCTTAAATGTTAATCACCTAATCCAATCCATAGAACATCATTATAACCTATAAAAAATCATATTTTTGGGGGATGATCCCCATTTTCTTAGAAAATGGTCATGTCTTTTCAAAAATAATTAATGCGTCGTGATTCATTTAACGCACCCTGTTACTGTCCACTGTCCATTCACTATTCTCTTTTATTTCTGTTTTGCTGCTTTCTTATCTTGTGCAATCCATTAGCATGTTGTTGTTTTGTACATGATCTATAATTGTACCCATCTTTTCCTGAAGTAAAAAAAGAAAGTTGTCTAAATATGAGCATGTACGAGTATGTAATATCAATTGTTATTTTTCAGGCGGATCGCATTCCCTCATATCGTATCTGTAGTATAGAATGTTTGTAGACAAACTCATGCTCGATTAATAAGTGGATTGTATATCTAATGCTTTTGCTAAACCTGAAGTCTTTAAATGACAGGTATGTCAACTCCATGTGAATTTCTGTTTATAGAAAGCAGTTCATTGACGAACCCTTGCTATAAATGATATTTGCGATTCCATATTTATCAAACTTTAGCTTGTTATGCCAACCGATTAAAATCATTGCAAATGACAATTGGTTTGTAGTTACATCAACAAAATGAGCCTTATGAATGACTGAATGGACTTTATTTCCTTCATGCTTATGAAGAGTATAATGTGCATATATACTTATACATATGAAATAAAGAAAAATAAATAAAGATATATACTATTTCCATATGCATCCTTTAAAGATGATCGATAGATTGCAGGTTCCAGGAGCTAAACTCTCTGCAATGAATGTCATAAACATGATCCACGTGTTCAGGTCCATATCGCCCACCAGACTTGATATAACACCAAGCATTGTCACTTGTATCGTTTCTTTATCATTACAAGTTCCCATGTTCATATACATATGTACTGTGTTATGTTCAGGTTATCAAATAGACTCTCATACAAGTCATGACGTTTTGTATGTAATTGTTGACATTGAATTATTATGTGGAAACATATGTTAAAGTCCTAAGATTCCTGCTGCCTCTTGTGGCAGGTTTACTGTTTGGGAAGCAAAAGAAATGATCAGTGCTCTTCAGAAATCCGGATTTCTTATATAATTGTCTCATGTACAGCGGCTTCTTTGTCTGTAGTAGAGATCGTTCTTCGTCGTTACAGGTAGTAAAGTTTGGGTGCAATGCTACACTGAATTTCAGCGCAGTACCACCCATGGTTCGCTAGTTCCAAACGATGCTAGCAGGTTTCATCACAATGCATAGCCACAATAGTGTTCCACACTTTCCCACTGCAATAATACTAGCAGCCATGATGTAAGTGAAATACTCAGTGTTAAACCTAAAATCACCTCATCCTTCTTGCAATAGTCTGACTGTGATCTATCACTGCTGGTTCCTGTGATAAAGCCTCCTCGGTGAATCCATATCCCAGTACCTGTTCCCCTAAAATAATTGCTGAACATGTTCTGCTAGACCTGTGCTCATCAGAAATCCGGATTTCCTACAACTTGTCTCATGCTATTGTCTGACTGTGATCTTTCTCTGCTTTTTTCTTATTCAGCCTCCTTGATGAATTCATTTCCCAGTACCTGTTCCCTCTAATGTAATTGCCGAACGTGTTCTGCTAGGCCATATTTCTTTATCCATCATATTATTAAGCTTGTACATGTTCTCCTCTGTGAAAGGCTGCCTCTGACAAGGTACATCTTCTGTGATCAGTTTTCACTCTCAAGTTGATTGCAAGAGCTCAGCATCAGACAAATAGTGATGAATAACAGAGGAAATTTTGCGACGGAAATATTGTGAAAGTTTATATCAGTCAGAGTTTTGTCACCTGACTGTCACTCATGTGACTTTTATAGTTTTGCTGGTAAATCAAATACATTGCCTTAAAAAAAGTAAAGAAAATAAACAGCATGTTTCTTGAATTTGAGGAATAGTAAGTTTACATGACACACAATGAACACAATATATTATTATTGCACGGTTCATGTTGAAGTGTACGATGACATATTGATGAACAGAATACGATCAGTGATTGAACTTACACATAATGATATGGTTCTCAAAAATGAATGCCAACGCAATGATGCCTCTCTAAATGGTAGGCTTAGAATCTTTTAAAAAAACAATACGCAAAAATCAAAGAAAATATCTTTAAGATACACAGTTTTCTTAAACAATATGCAATCTGGCAGATAACTTATGAGTTAAATCTTGTTTATGATACCGAACCAAAAGTAATTCCAATTTCTAGATAAAAAAGCACCATAAGTTTTTACATATTCTTAACTAAGATGGAAGTCTTGGTCTTAAAATGATATAACATAATTGTTTCCAACACAAGCATTCTACGCAAGGTGATACAACCGCTGTGATGTTAGCTACTATCTAGGCACCAATAGGTAAATGAATGCATTCAATGAAGCATAATGCATATGATATTTTTTCGCAAACTTTCAGTAACAATGGTAGAATCAAAGGTATTGTTATTGATGAAAATGAATACAAATTGGGTCCATATGGGGATGATGCTGAATTATTTCTAGATGGCACAGAAGACAGTCTATATGCAGCTATTGAAACACTTAATACTTTCTATAAGATGTCAGGTCTTAAAATAAATATAGACAAGACAAAGGCTATTTGGATTGGCTCAATGACAGGTAGTGATCAAAGTATATGTACTGACTTAAAAATAAAATGGTACAATGGAGAGTTTGAAGTCCTGGGAATCAAGTTCACTCCAAATCTTTCTGATCTATGGGTAATCAATACCAAGAAAAAGCTGGAAGAAATAAACAGACTACTATCAGCTTGGAGAAAAAGAAATTTAACACTGATTGGTAAAATTACTGTTATCAAAACTTAAGCCCTCTCTAAACGAGTGCATATATTGAGCTCTCTCCCCAATCCCAAAGATGATTTTATTTATTCTCTGGAACAAATCTTTTTCAAATTCATATGGAATGATAAACAAGATAAGATAAAAAGAACTACTTTGAAAAGAATAAAATCAGAAGGGGGATTGGGTATGGTTGACATAAAGCATTTATTGAAGCCTTAAAATTGTCTACTCTGAGACTATATTGTAAAAAAGCATCATATATCAACCCTAGTGGTATACCTTTCAATGACATTCTAAAATATGGATCAAATATAGATAAGATATTTCATATTGAAAATCCCTTCTGGAAAGATGTTATGAACACATGGCCAAAATAGTGCAGTAGTTTTGAGGCTGAAAGAGACAGTATTGATGACATTCTTGCTGAGCCTCTATGGCTAAACCATAACTTTAAAGATTCTCATCACTTTATAAGAAATTGGGCTAATAAGGGAATATTGACAATAAAAGACTTGTGTGATGAACATTGTTTCATACCCTTTGATAAATTACAATCAAAATATAAGATTAGAGGTACAATATTGGATTATAATTACCTACTTTACATTTTACCCAACGATTGGAAATATTTTATCAGGACAAATATAATTCCTATTTTCAATTTCTACACTAGCATTTACCAAAGAAATATATTGAAATCCACTAAAGGTTCAAGAATGTTCTACAATAAAATGTTTTCTAGTAATGAAAAGCTTAGTATTTGTAACAAGTGGGAAATGATATTCAAGGACTTTGAATTTTATTGGAATGACATTTTTAATTCCTATCGACGTGGACTGAAAGATGTCAAACTTATCGATTTTCAATATAGATTCCTACAAAGAGTAATTTTTACTAAAAGGGAATTGTTGCGAATGAATCTTGTTGATAATGATTTGTGTAACTTTTGTAATGATGCTTCTGAGACCATATGTCATGTATATTGGGAATGTAGTGTGACCAAAAATTTTGGAATGAGCTAGAACTCTGGATAAATAATTATCAACAAAAAAATTAAAATTTCAAAATACTTTATTTGGTTATTTCATCATATAACAATGTTTTGATAAATCAAATCATTGTCTCTGCAAAGAAATATATAAATTTATGCAATATCAAAAAATCAATACCAAATCTTATCAATTATTAAAAGACTCTGTCAGATATTTACTATGTGGATACATCTGTCAAAGAAGCAATGAAATGAGTAAATTTACCAATAAGTGGAAATCACTCATCCCAGTATTCACAAAATAATGTTTTATGAGGACTTTTCAATTGTTTCTACTCTCAGAGTATTCTGTATATGATTTAATATCCAAAGACTAGTGTTTTCTAACATTTATATGCCATTGAACACGGATTGTGTAACCCTCTGCTCTCAGAGTACTCTGTACATGATTCAATCTCCAAAGGCCTTTGATTTGTAACATGTATAACATGTATATGCCATTGTTCACAGATTGTGTAACCCTTGGGAACGAAAACAAAAAACAAAACAAAAACAACAACTTTCAGTTACCTGTTACTTAATTTCTATATTTATTTCTGAAATCTGAAAAAGCAAACAATAGCTCATTGAGTAAAATATTCTTCTGCAAATCAACCATTTCGAACAAAGCAAACTTTTACAGAAAATTCCCTGTCTTAAACTTAATATATATTAGTTTTCATTTATTGAGAGCCTAATTGTCAGTTGTCATTTACGTAAATGATCATTTCATAACGATTGACAATAAGTTATGGCAGTTATTGAAAACCTGTCTGTGTCTGGTATGAAAAGAAATAACATTACACTAAAAAGGAACATGATTGATTCTTTTCTCATTACACTGTTATTTGAAATTAAGTATGAATGTCATATGTCATTATTTTTGACAGTAGGTGAAATAATTATGGTAGTCCATCAATAACAAACACGTTTTGATGTATCTGCAATCACTGAATCAACTGATCTCTGTGTCTTCCAAGTAAGATATTTTGTGAATTATATGAAGAAAATTTAGAGAAAGGTACTTAGTAAATCCAACTGGAATGCTTAACATGCTGACATTTCAATGGTTTTGCTATGGAATTAAAAAAAAGCATGAAGATTATCATATTCATCTAGGTCTTGCACTTTCACAATCGAAATCAAGAAGAAAGTGCAATGAAGGGTTCTTGAGATATCCTCAAAGTCTCGTTGTAGTCTTCAATTGAAAGTAAAGGTCACGTTCACAGTTATGGTGAACCAACATGCATATTTTTTGTTGATTGAATAATTTGAAGAATTGGAGATACTTTTAGTGTGATCCTAAATTTAACAATTATAGGTACATTCTCTAAGAAATAAAATATGAGGTTCTTTCAAATATTCATATTCATACCATTGTTTTTTATTTAGTCTAATTTAAATAAACTTACACGAAATAGGATATTTCAGGATATGTATAGGATATTTGGTCTCAATGCGCCTACAAAAGTTTTGTAGCCACTTTGGGATCCGAATAAACACTTCCCTTTTTAGAAAATCAGTATGACCAGTAAGTCAAAAGTTTAACCTATCAAAGCGACTCAAAATAGATACTGTAAAAGTGATTTAAACCTTATAGTACCATTGGTTACCACATTGCCACACTGCAGGAAGCCAACTGAGACAGCGTGTTGGCAATGACATCAACATATATCTTCATAATAATAATAAATGCATAATTATGAGACGTGATGGACATAAAATGTGTACACGGCACAAATAAAATTTGTTTTATAGGTTTTTTTCTTCTTTCTAATTTCTCTGTAAATATTATAAAAACTGCAACTTAAGTACTGTTTATATTCCTGATTTCACTAGTATTTGTTTTCATTTAAAGACTTCGGGTAGCATTGTGCAATCTTCTCTATGGAAAAACGTGTAATAACTTGACTACTCATTAATTAATTTCAACAGAGGATATTCACCTAATTGCATGTAAAGGTTAATTTTTGAAAAAGCTGTACATGCTTTACTGCTTGCTGACCTAAGAGTCTGCTCAATCTGAATCAATTGTAAGTAATAAAATGCATACAAGTTTTCTCATAGCAACATAGTCTTGCTCTTTTAAAGTAGTTTGAATGAAATTAGCCTTGGACCACGGTTTACGTAAAAAATAAACAAAGTACTCCCCTACTCTAACATCAACTCAACAGATAATTTATCTAATTTGACATACCAAAGCGAGGAGCCAGCAGACACTAAATTATTTCCTGGCGATTCCTGCTGTACAGTATGGCAGGTTTATTGTTAGAAAAGAAACACAACTGATCATCACATGTCAGAAATCTGGATTTCTTATTAACTGTCTCATGCAATAGTCTCACTGTGGGTAATCTATCATTGTGTTCCATCTGTGAATTTCATCTTTCAAGACACTATCTCCTAATGTAATTTCGGAATGTGTTCTGTAAGACTATATATCACAATTGATACTTTATAACACATATAGAATGTATTGTTTCATTTCATTTAAAAATGATAACTTGTTTTGTATTTGGAGTATTATGTGCTGAAATCAAATGATAATTATATATTTTAAGGAGGAACTCTCTTCAGTTATCAAGTTAATTTAAATCTATACATACCTCTATCATTTGCTAATGCCAATATGATTTTATAAAAAAAAAGTTTGTTTTATGTACACGTGAACATGTTGATGGACATGAGTGATTATCTTACCTTACAGTAAAATACTCGTTTTTGATTGGCTGACGATCGACTCATTTTATCTTTTGTACCCCCGGGACACTCTCCTCTCACGGTGTACAAATCCCATGTACCCCGCTGCCATGGCAACAGCTTCTCTCCGAGAAGAGGTGTCGCAAAGCATAACATGACGTTACCATATGACGCACACAGTGTGCGGAGTTTACGTAAGTTCGATTAGCTGTTTACGTTATTATTAATTAAAACTTTGTTTTCCCAACATAATATGTTTTATTTGGAAACAAATTCCTCATTGCATTACTTGCACATGCTATAGAATTAAAATAAAATAGTTTTTAAGCATGTTCCGGCTAGTAGTTTTACGTAACAAGATTCATAACATTTTAGTCGGGTTGGATGACGCCATTTTGTTTACAAGCGGTGATGGCTCATCCATAAACGGCAATCAAAAAGAAATAAATATATTTTCTTCTGACTCGACGGTAAGATAAATTCGTTGTATGCTTCTCCCTCGGGTAATACGGTCTGATGTACCATCTTTGTACAAATGTCATCAGACTGTATTACCCGAGGGAGAAGCAAACAAGTTATATTGTATTGTTAGTTTCACATAAAGAGACGTTAAGGGACACCACATCAATGTACGTCGTAGCGACGACCATTCAACCTGCTGCACAACCATTTCTTTTTTCAGCCTTTCAATCTTTATTTATACACACTCACATGAATGATTTTTCTTTCTCAATTTGTTGTGAAATGGATCATTAAAACTTGCTCATCGATCACTCACCCACTCAATCACCCAATCATCCAATCACTCAATTTCATTCATTAAAGACACATGCTGCGAAGAGTTTTAGCTTGTTTAATCTGTAGCAGTTTCTGCTTTAAAAAACACACGTTATCACCCTTCTCTTGTTATTCTGGACTCATAAATCTCATTGTAATTATTAAACCTTCCCAACGGATCCGTTGTTGAAACTGTGCACACTTAAGATCCCTACAGTGTAAATGAAGTCACTATAACAAGCTCATTAGCAAAAACCATGTCCTCATTTGTAGAACGTACGTGATACCTGCTTGGTAAGAAGAACCATTCAGGAGAAAATGAGTGCAAAAGTTCCTAATAGTTAGTTCATCTGTATACTGCTATTATAGAAGGTATTAACGTCAACAGGAGTTAGGTCAAAACGTGGGGTATTAGATACATGTTAACTTCCATTTACCTTTTAAAGATATGTTGTCATACGTGTATCGTATGTACACTGACCTCATACCATTTTCAGACAAAAATAACTGCATTTGCATCTTCGTTCAAACAATATTTAACTTTCTGGAAGAACCTATCAGCATAAATGTCAAATCTTGAGAAATCAAAACTATCTGGATGGGAAATCATGTTCTTTCTGCAAATCTTACAAAGCAAGGCAAGAATCTCACACATTTTCTAAATATGCGGTATGTAGTTGATTTACATACATACTCAACAGCAGGATGCTTTAATACAATTTAAAATATATGAAGCATATAATTCGAAATAAGACAAGTTCGTTCAAACAATTCTATCAGCTGATTAGTCTGGAAAATTAAACAAGACATATTTGAAAACTTGAGTATAGGAGTTACTGGTGATTTATATGTTTGGTTTCATCAAAATTTAAAGCTAAGACCTGACAAAGGTATATTTTCTTAATGTAACCAAAATAAGTACTAAGACGACAATATGGGTCAAAGCAATCTTACACTTTACAGATTTCTAAAAGGACATAGATTTTTATCAAAATCATGATACAAGGAGTCTTTGTTGTTGTTGCAAACTGAATCTAGTAACTCTGACTCACCTATGACGTTTTACATTAAAATATTTCTTGGTTAGATCATTAAATCACCAGAGTATTTAGCATAGATGGCATAGCGGAGTAAGGAGTGAGAAGGCAAATACGCCACTCTTTTCCCTGCAGATTCCTGCTGCCTAATGTGACAGGTTAACTGTTAAGCAAGCAAAAAATGACCTGAGCTCACCAGAAATCCGGATTCCCTACAACTTGTCTCATGCTATTGTCTGACTGTGATAGATCACTGCTTGCTCCTTATTCAGACTCCTTGATGAATCTATATGCCAGCACCTGTTCCCCTAATGAAATTGCCGAACATGTCCTGCTTGGCCATATGTCTTTATCAATCTTGTTATTAAGCTTGTACAATTTCTCATCTCCGTGAAAGGCCGCCTCCGACAGGGTCTCCTCTCTGTGAAAGGCCGCCTCCGACAGGGTACATTTTATGTGATCAGGATTCACTCTTAAGTAGATTGAAGAGAAGACCAACATCAGCCGAACAAACAGTGATAGGGAGCAGAGAAGAAATTGTCTGTCAGAAATATTGTGAAAGATAATATAAGTATGAGTTTTGTCGCTTAGCAAACATAAACTGACGAGCCCCTATCAGGTATTGATTTTGCTTATACAAATACACCACATTCAGAAATAGAAAGAATTTTTTTTCTTAAATTTGAGAAATAGTAAATTTACATGTAAAACATGATGACAATGGTGATAATTCAAGTTTTTATGAAGACAACATATCATAATTATAGCAGAATTCATGTTGATAACAATAGCACATTGCCCACCAACACAATACATTATCATAATGTTGCCTTTCTAAATGGTTGACTAGGAACGATTTTTAACAAAGTCCCTTATAAAGACAATATGCAAAAGGCATAGGATACATAGGAATGAAAACGCACTTACTGAAATTAGCCTTTTCTTCTTAAGAAAATGAATTTTGGAGATAACTTATAAGTCAATACAAGCTGTATATGAAATGAACCCCAAATTAATGTTCTTGAAATCAACCATTTCTAACAAATAAAAAAAACCTCTGACATGACAATTCCATGTTTTAAATTTATTACATACACGTAGTTATCTATTGAGAGCCTCATTTTCATATGTCATTTAAGTAAATGATTCGTTATTTTGGAATGACATAGAGATGTGGCACTTATTGAAAATCTGTCTTTATCTGGTATGAAAAGAAATTAGATTACATTCAGAACGAACATGATTGATTTTTATCTCATTGTACTGTCTTTTGAAATTAAATTTGAATGTCATATGAAAATATATGTCATAGTTTTTGACAATTGGTGTCAGAATTATGAAAGTCCATCAATAACAAACTTATTTAATTTATCTGCAATCAATGAATCAACTGGCATCCATGTCTGCCTAGTGGAAAATTAAGAGAATAGTCGTTGAGATATTCAACTGGCATGCTAAACATACTAGAAATACAAACGTTTTGTGCTTACCTTCAAAATAACGTGATGGTAATAATAATTAAATGGGCCTAGCATTTCCATAATTTAGGTCAAGAAGAAAATCAAGATATGGGTCTTGAGAAATCACAATGACATGTGAAAAACAGGTCTCGTTGTGGTCATGAACAACACTGACGTCATGAACTGAAGGTGAAGGTCAAGTTTGTTATTTTCCTTATTCAGATGAACCATCTGCACAGAATTTGTACATGTCAGTCAATATTCAAATATATTAGATTTGAACTATTAAATATACCTTCAGTGTGATCCTAAATTTATAATTATATAACCATTATGTGTGCATTGGCATTTATATAAAATGCAGACTAACCAATAACCCTTTGTTTCTGTGCCTAGTTTTGGGCTGAAATCACAGTGTATTTATTTCTTCTTATCTGTACTATTCATTGCACATGAACATATGACTTTTAAAATAATAATGTATGATGTCCTTCCTTTGAGTACAACCCTATCACCATTTATTCCATTGTGTTCTTTTAGTAACATTAAATAAACTTACATTAAAAATGAGTATTTCGAAATGTAAGTAAATGGTTGGGGATTTATATTATTCAAATTAAAATGCGAGTTCTATAGCAGTCCTAACCAACACAAGTAAGTGACATCAAAACAAAACCAGAGAGCTAGTGACATTTGTGTAAGGGTGAGATGCACTTGCAGCTTCACTTTAGACATGCACCTGCTGTGATTTTGTAATTTTGACAAGGAAAAATTTAAAGTACATTCCCTTTAAATCCTGCACTCGTTGAATCATTGAAACAACGTTGTGCTTGTGTATATGGCGATTATTAAAACGAAAAAAGTACTCAACACATGACATTCATGTACCATATTGTTAATAAATGGAGACGTGGCGGACATACACCTCGACAGAAAGAACATAACCTTGTTTTATAGCTCTATCCTATTCTTTCCAACTGGATGCAATTTCAACCTCTATGTTAATATTGTAAAAGTTGCAATTGAAATGTTGTCATGAAGTGAATCAGGATATGAATGTCTACAGTCCTGATTTCAGTTGTGGCGAGATAGTGCAGTGTCAGTCTGTGGTACGGATCAAAGGGTCAGGAGAGAACTGTTCAAACAGGTTTGGGTGCAATGTTACACTGAATAACAGCACAGTACCGCCAATGATGCTAGTTCAAGCCAATGCTCACAGGTTTTGACGCAATGCAAAGCAACAACAGTGTTGCAGACTTTCTCCCTGAAATGACAGTAGCAGTGTGAGATAAATGAAATACTCTTGGAAGCGATGTTAAACCCTATCATCACCTTCAGGCACCCTACATTGTACCTCACCTGATTTCAGTGTTTATTTTCACCAACAGGCATCGGCTAGCAACGTGAACTGAGCATAGGAAAGGATTCCTTTAGATGCTTTACTGCTTGCTGACCTGAAAAACTGCCTAATCTGTAAAATCAATTTTATGTAATCAAATGCATGTTTGTGTTACGTCATTACATCAAATAAAGTTTCCTGATCATGATACAGTCTAGATAATTTAAACTAGTTCCATGCTTGCTTTGGCTGAAAATGGCGTTAGTTATACCACGATTCACAACAAAGGAACGATTGTCCAAGTAAAAGATTAACAATGTACTCACCTAGTCTTACATCAACTCAACAGATAATTTATCTCATTTGACACACCAAAGCGAGAAGCCAGCAGACACTAATTTATTTCCTGGGGATTCCTGCTGTACACTATGGCAGGTTTATTGTTAGGAAAGAAAAACAACTGATCATCACATGTCGGAAATCTGGATTTCTTATTAACTGCCTCATGCAATAGTCTCACTGTGGGTAATCTATCATTGTGTTCCACAGTCTCTTTGATGAATTTCATCTTTCAAGACATCATCTCCTAATGTAATCTAGGAATGTGTGCTGTAAGACTAAATATCACAATGGATATGCTACATGTAACTCGGCTTCCCAGCCAGCCTTCTGACAGGCTACATAGTCTACGATCAGCCTACTTTCAAGAGGAATCACAGAGAAAATTACGCCAGACAACCATGGCCCTGATAGGAAACCAGAAACTTAGAAAATAGTGAAAGTTAATTTGCCCAAGTGTTTGGTCACATTGCTGACAAATGTGAAGATGATTCCCTGTAGGTTTGTGGCTTATGAGTTCACTACCAAGTGCATCTGGTCAACTATTATAAGAAAAATTATATCATTAATATCAATATTTATTGCTACAACAATAAAATCTACTAAAATGTTATTAGATATTTTTCTAAATGAGGAATGTAATTACTTGCAGTTGCAATTGGTTTTGAACTTCATAACTAGTATCAAAATTACAATTTGGAAGCATTGTATTCGTCAGCTGACATTTATGACAGATAAATGATTGATATTGTGTATTTTAATGACACAAATTTTGAGAAGACAAATCCAGGGTGTCACAAATGTCAACATGTACATTAATACGCATATAAACGTAACTTTCTATGGGTGGTACATATTGGTTGAATGATTTTATAGAAACAGTTTAGATTGATGCAAATGCACCCTTTTTGGGTTGTGTTCCTTAAAATTTATTTCAAAGCAAAGAAACGTTAACGCAATATTCTATTTTGGCATTAACACCAACTGACATCTAGTAGCACTGTTTTCCCGATTTGTTCTGTGAATGGATTATCTTCTTTTGCAGAATTGGCGCCTACTCAACACTAAGTATATCTGTTTTGTCATATATCACAACAGTAGTGCAGGCTTGTCAGTTTATTTGTGTTCGTCATTTGTTATGTCTTATCTAACCCCCATCGCTTAACCTTGCAACAGTGTCACAACTGTTTATCTGTAGACGCCTCCCACTCTATCTGATCGTTCATCATGACGTTATCAACATGACATATTGCAGGTTTCATGTCTCTATTCCAATAACATGACTTTCTCACATCCCTACAAAATGCTAGAAACATGTCCAACACTCCCTACTGGGTCTGGAATAAATTTTTTGACACATTGTTAGCATAACCCAAACGATATGCATTTTGCAAAGAGAACCAAAAATAAATGTACAGCCTTTACACAAACAAAAGTCACATGAACACTTTAACATATTTTATGTTAATTTTTTTTTATAAAGCAAGCTTCCCTTTACATAATTCAGGTATATATAAATATTTTGAAGTTGTTATTTTTTTTATATAAGCCTATGTCATATGTGCAAATTAACAACGTTGATGAATGAAAAATATCAATATCATATCGAATATGCTGATAAAAACATGTTTAAAATGACGCACAGTATCAGTTATCAGGAATTGCCAGGGAAAGAAAACTAATATAGAAGTATTATCTGCAGAGATGTGGAAGTATAGATTTATCAGTCTGGAACATTAGCAAACTGTCATGTTATACAAAGTATAATGAAATAAACTGTCATATATGGCTCTTCCATTAGTGTAAAATAATTACAGTTTCTAAAGATGTCCAATATGGTTTTTGTATCAGCATATATAATAATCGATCTGAATTAGGATATAGTAAGATAAATAACAAACACTTTGAAGAAGCAGTACCGTCTTAAAACTAACATATTTTACTCCGTGAGATGAACACAAAGCGAGCATTGAGATGATCAGAGCAGGATTTGCCGTTGTAAGGGTGTTCAGTAAAAATGTCTAGCCTGGAAAATTAACTCGTACATAAAATCATCTTTACTCCTAAAAAGCGATAGTCATGTTGACATTGCTTTCAATGGACAAATATATGTATATTATCTTTGTTGTTCGCAGGACACAGTTATAAATACCATATGCATTGCGTATTTCAACCTTGTAAATGCATGTTCATGTAAATATCAATTCGTGTCTACCACATGAATCGATTGGGAATATTCTGATTAGAGAATGGAAATTATCACATGGTGGTTTCATACAAATCACGACTAAAAGATTTCTCAGTAATATTTTATGAAACGATAGAATTGACAAATTCATTCAATCTGCTCACATCAACCATCTTTCCAAAGAGGTGGTTTATCAGATGTAAATCATCCTCACGAAATTCTATTATCAAAACAATTTTATCTGTTCAGAACATTCTTGCCTCCTCTTTGGTTTTTATATAGAATTATCTCGTATTTTTGACTTACAAAATAGTTTCAAGTATTTAGTTCCATGTAAGCACGGAAGCCTTTTGCAGTGATTTGCTTTATTATTTTGATTACCAAAGATGGACACTTACACTGATCAGCGTATGATAATAACTCCTAAAGAATGAAAATGTGTAAGCCTTTCTGAAGAAATCCTTTTAGGCAGTTCTCAAGTGTTATCTGATCCTACCGTCCACCATTTTATGTATTTAACATACATTGTATCTTTATGAAGTGCAACTTTGTAATGTCGTTTTCACTTAAAAGCAATCAATATATCCCCTAGCATTTATGATCACAGTACTAATGGAGACACAACAAGGTTACTTTTTTGTATGCAGTGTGACGTCAATCTACTAATGTTGCAAAATGTGTAGCGAATTAGTAAACTTTTAGCACGTTTCCCCTTTTAAGACATTCTGAGATTTAATTACACTTTTGAAACAGTGAAATGAGCATACAGTATCTTTATCAAGTTTATAAACGACACTAAAATTAATTTCCGTTAGTACTCGTGTGTAGTTTGATATTTTGATCACTCTAAACACCAAAATCAATATCTATAGGTCAACGCTGTGGTTAGCCTTGCTGTCAATTACAGTTGTTCTGAGTAATGGCTAGAAAGGTTTTCAATTAAATCTCTCTGCTTTCCGTCATTAATTTGTGTACATTAGTGTTATTGTAATTGACGAGCAAACTATTATTTGCATACGAGGAACGCTGGTAAACGTTTCAGCAATCCACTCATTAGAATGCATTACCACAACAGTGCTCTAATAGAATTTGTCAAGTTGAATTTATAACCTGTCCAATCAATTGCTCACAATATGTATTCCGATTGCGTTGAGATAAAAGTTGGAAAGCTTGAAATCGATGCGAAAACGATTTGGCACTGCTTGTTACAAACCAAAATTGACAATTTTGCAAGGTTTAAAGTGACAGTTTCCTTATTTGCTCATGGAAGGTCATCAGGACGACCTCTCATACTGGCCAATGTTAAATCGACAGCATTAACAAATATTGGCCTGTCAATCTGAATTTATTTATATTTACATAAATCTATGCTCGTTCCTATGTGTTTCCACAATTGCAATTTTTTTTTATCTCTAGGTTGTCTATTAAAAGTTGGGTCAACACTCACTACTCAGACTTTGGTTGACTTAACAAAGACAATATTTGTTAAATTAACTTATTCTCAATACCATTTTCAAAATTTTAGTAAATTAAAACTGAAAAAGTCAGTTTGTTAAATTATTTCTTGGTGAATATTGACAAATATCGACGAGGGCTTCTATACCACTAGCAAATGTCACAGACACTGGTTGACAGCTTACCATTATGTTTCTCGGCTGACAGTTTCAGATAAGTGTTATTGTAATGTAAATCAATGAAAACCAAATGTGCGGTTGATGTTAAATCCCATAAGATTTCTCAATTAGTAGCATAATACAAAGAAATGTCTCGTATATAATTTCTGATAATCTTGATAATATTGTGAGTTGTGTTCTTCAAGTACGGCCATCAATAATATACAATGTGTGAGTGATTTCCACAAAAGTGGGAAAGCCACACAAGCTGAAGTTTGATGAAATCATACAAGTTCACGATAGTTTCAACAATGTGCCTGTAATCCACATCTCTAGCCTGGTAATCTTTGATATATATTATGCAGCTCGACATTGGCTTTCAGTATAAATGGATTTGTTACTCTTCAATTACACTATACTTAATTGATGAGGGCTTATACATACATGTACTAATAACATTAATCGCTTGCCCAGGTTCCAAAATCCAATCAACGGTTCACCCTTACCTCAATTAACAATAGCTACTATCATTGTAATGAGCAGTAAAAAGTTTGTTTTAAAAAATTCAATTTTTGCCAATTGAATAAAAAGATTGTTAACTCCAAACAACAAAGATTTCAATACTGCGGTGAATGTAGCGAAAATGACAATGACGCATTCAAGAGGATGTCATGTAATCTGTGATGTCAGTTTGTAATTACCCTCATTGTTTATACCAATAAGCATGTTTAAGCAAATATAGATATTACAAAGTTAATTATCGTATCTAATTGGATACGTTCATGATATATTTTATTGACTGCGAGGCAAAGAAAAGAAGCCTTATGTAACAAAGAATTCCTGAATGATATGTACACATTGTCAATAAAGATCGACTGAATTTAATTTTATTGCAATTTATGTATTGGTTTGAGGAAATAGATATTTAGTACACGTATTTGTATTCACTAAAAGTCAATTTTGATAAGCGATTTAACTTTCTGAAAATATCAAAACATTAAACATTATATGTCCATGTCGTAGTTATTACCGAAACATTTTCCGATTTGAAAATCCATGAAATGCCATGAATAACACTGCTACTATATTTCCAGTTTAGTTCAACTCCCAATGTGCCTAACAGGTTTACATATGACATAATAACAGTTTTCAATTCCTGACAAAGGACCAATTATATAGCATGTGAGCTGGCCAAATAGATAACAGTACCCCATAAAAGATTATTTAAGATGCCATTTCATACACAAAGCATCATTATGATTGTCAACACAGATGATTTACTTGAATAATGAATAATCTTAAAGAGACTCCATGGCATGCACCTGAAAACTCTTTACATTTTGAATGGTTGCTTTCAAGTATTTCTAAGAAAAGGAGAGAAAGGGTATTTTATAAGATGCTTCTTGGCTGCGAATATCGTAATCTGTGCGCTTTGAGCATGCCAAACATGGAAAAACGCATCACAAATGGACTATAATCATTATTTTCATGATATATTTTGGAGATAACAATGATAAATACAGTGCAATTGTTAGTTTAGAACTTAATGATAGTAAGATTGTGTTTTATACAAAAAAATAAGAAATCACAAAACAACCGTGACGGAATTTTTTCTTTCATATACAATGTCACTGTTTTATACTAATGATTTACCCTTTTACAGTTCATTAGTGTTATCTTTGCTTATCATTAAAAACGTGTGAAATGTAATATGTGAGACGCATCCTAATTGAATTTGTGTATGACGGAAATTGACAAGACGTAATTATGTCATACCTTTCAAAATACAAACGATGGCCTAGATGAAAGTAGAATAACAAAAGGACTTACGATTTAGTTCTTGACAGCCAGTTCATGCTCACCCTCATTTGGTTCTTTAAATATTGTATTTTATTCATGGACAAGTACAAATTCGGTCTTTATCTTAGACCACCATGATCTCCATTTAACAGGTGTATTGTGGTATGTATTAATCAAATAATATAACTTCAACCAACAATTGTGACATTTCGAGAGAGTGAGTAAATGTTTAGTACCGTCTTGGCAATATGTCAGCAAATAACAGCGTGAAATGTATATAAATATTTATCAAATAATATTTGATGATACATGAAAAAAAACCAAGATATCAAAATGACTGATAAGGCAAAATATGGAAACAGCACGCGGAAGCAGGTCATCAGTTGTATAAAACTGGTCATAGAACGTTAGACAATCGCGTTGTGATTGTAAATGGCATGAAGTAATGTTGTGATGGTGACACTATTACACAAATCGAACAAAACCTATCTAACATTGGTTTCCTTCTTATGTGCTTTCATTAACCATATCTACCGAGTGTAACATCCTAAATCTAGAAACCCTGCTAGACATTTAACAAGGCTTATCAAAACGAAATTTACAAACCTTGGCAGACAGGTTTTTATTTAAACCACAATTCTTATTAATTATTTGTGTGCATTTGTGTATATGTAATTGACGATTTATCAAGTATTTCCATTGTTAGAACGCTGATATTGTTCGAGAAACGTATCAACGTCCAGTCTTTCTCATTACATTGTACCTTTACAACACTGTTGTAATGTTATTAACAATGTTGACAGTTCAACCTGGCAGATTAATTTGCTTGGTTATGATTTCCCTCTGCGTTAAAGGGGCAGTAGCACGTTTTTTGATAATTTTATAATTTGAATTTCTCACTGATAATTTTAAGTGAATGCTAAATGTATTATTTTGACAGTGTCAAAAATCTCATTACACAAGTCAATCTTCCATAGTCAGAGGACAAAGAATAAAGATTCACATAAAATCCATTGGCGGCCATTTTTTTGTGAACACCTTTAATTCATTTTTTGTAAGAAAACGAATCGCATGGCTAAACTTAACGTTATATATTTGAATTATTACTGCTCCCTTTAGTTTAAATACATTGTCTTTCAATTGAAATAATTAATTTTCATTTTCCTTACATCACCCTATATTCCCCCTAAAAACGTGCTACTGCCCCTTTAAAGGTTTCATAGTGAACACTGGAAATATATGAGGAAATAATTACGAACTGCTCTCTGAGAGAAACTTCAGGACAACCCGCATTCGTATCTATCCATATTCATTAAAGGAAATCCGAAAGCTTCAAGCAAACTGTGAATTCAAATACAGCGGTTCTTCGTATTGTGATTGTCAATATAATATAAAAGAGGTCACCCGTTGTCTTAATGACAATTTTCAACTATTATTGTTAATTATGACAGAGAGGCTATTATGATACGATTTCGGAATCAATCTGGGATTCTTTTGAGTTTAAACAGTTATAAAAACACTTGGAGCGGCGAATACAGTCAGGGCTGACCATATTCGGTAATGTAGTCATTTAGATTGAGTTTGTGTTTTTTTTAAGAATTTGTTATTTTTATTTTTGCCGTAACTAGTGAATTCGGAGTGAAAGGCTGATATGTGACCAGTTGGCTTTTGCGAATGGACCCCACATCATATTAACTAAGCAAGAGCATGTTCTGATTGTCTAATATTCAGACTGAATTAAATGATACTTAACATTCAAACTTCACATCCCTCTTGGAAATAACTCTAGCTCTTGCACCTCTCTTTATGTATTTCAGAAAGGTTTTCACAGACAGAATATTAACCAGATTCTGATATAAAGAAGTGATGACTGTCAACATCCGACCTTGCACTCCGTACTGTTTAGTCTCCTCCAAAGGTCGGTTTTGACAATCCCATCATAGCAATAGGACAATGCCGATTGAAAATAAGGCAATGAATATTGGGCAAGTAGGTGACTCAATTATATCAGATCTGATATTCAGCAAAAGTTCCAGGACGTGTGTGAAGCCGGGCTTTATGTTAAGGATCTTCTAGAGAAAAATGTCCATTTGAATGTGGTCGTAAAACCACAAACAACCTCAGTTCCTCTTCCAGTCATAAAAGTCAATTGGAAAGGCTAAAGTGCTTTAGATCTTGCAAGTTCTCTGAAGACATAAAATGACAATAAACAATAGCCTAACAAAGTTAAGCTAAACGATTCTAGTTTATTATCTTTTGGTTTAGTGGGTTTATATTGAAATATATATTAAGAAAGGCAACTCGATTGTATTTAAGAATTATGATGCTCGGGTCCCTTTCCCTTTTAATGATTATATTCTGTAATTATCTTCAAGCAATCCTCATTTTGAATAACGATACACCAGAAATTGTTGTTTAGTTCTCATTTCAGAATTGGCCACTTTAAGTAAAAGATATTTTTTAGGTGAGGTGAGATGTGCTGATATGGGGTTAAACGCCGCTTTCAAGCGAACTTTCTACTGTTAGTGTTATGTCTTTAATCATTATGTTGTAATAAAAGACCTTAATGAATTTGCCGAGTGAGTGAGTGAGTGAGTTGGTGTTTAACGTGTTTTGAACAATATTTCAGTTATATTCAAACCCTGAACTCTTAAACCAAAGACGCACTCGCTAACGACAGCTCAATGGTAATGGACCTTATGGGTCCTAAATAGTATCTTACTATAGTACTTGGATTAAAATCATAAAAGAGGATGGTCAGATCAGTGAATAAAGGGTTCGAAAGTATAGGGAATAGACGGAAAGATAAGCAAAGTTACCGAAAGACAGCAGGATTTTGAACGACACAAATTTTGTCTTGTCTGACTCTTACTAGCTTGGTTGATCTTTCCAGAACTATGTAAGCTCCATTCTCTCCCCACAGAGGCAGATCAAGTCAAGAAATCTTGATACAGCCTCTGTTATATTACGCCGATCTTGTGGGATAGAATGGGAGACGCCTGATTGGAGGCAATCAAAATTAGTTGTGCAATCAGGGACGTTGTTCTTAAATCATTCTTCTTGCTATTAAATGATGACAAAGGCATTGTGATTTAAACCTAACTTTCCATGCGAGAAGCGTTGTCGTTTGATAAAGAAATTCAAATGGATTGTTGTGCAATTTTTTTCCGCCAACTGCCAACTGCCAAAACCCACGGATTGCGGCGTAATATAACAGAGGCTGTATCATTTGAGAAAATGTGTAAGCTCCGGTTGACATAAATGCATCCTCGATAACCCAGAGTCAAGTTTTCGATAATTCTCAACTATAGACCCCGGACTTAAGGTGGACTAGAAGAGTTATTTTTTACCCCCCTTAAATCGGTTTCAAATCAGCTTTCTCCACCGTCTTGGTTTCTGTAAAGCCCTGTATAAAAACTGAAGTGAAGATCAGTGAATGTTGTAGTTTTGACACTGTTTGTAGAAAATATACCCAAACATAATAACCATAATCTTGTAAGAAACGGATGCTCACAAAGGTTTCGCTATTCATAAGTTTATTATAGACGGCGGGCCCACAATAGGAGGTAGTAGAATTATCGCTACGAGCCTTCCCTGTACCCAATGTCTACAGTGCAGAATTGTCGACACGTTGCCTCTTGTTTTCGGCTGCCATAACTCTCAGGGATGCTGAGAGATAATCAAAATTATAGGGAATAATGAAAAACACTTTTGCCAAACTGATTTTCCAACAAACATTATTTTATTAATCTGAATATAGTAGGCCTAGTCACAATGGTCAGTTGAAATACCAACCGGCATCAGAGATTTCAGTTTAAATAAAGGCAAATAGTATATCATGAAATAATCAGAGAGATATTTGTACCGCAATAGTAAAATCAATATTTTCAACAAGTGCTTTTTTCTTAATCGCTTCTCTAAGATGATTATATCTTCAAAGTCCCCAATGTGCATATCTTGATTCCGTAAAAGAGACATTGTAGAGGGAATTACGTCATCCCTTGTCAACATTATGTGAAAACATCTTTAGTTTATTGCAGGACCCAAAGGTCCAAATTGCCTATCAATAACATTATGGCTTCGGTCTCGGCTATCATATTGCGGGACCTATCATATTGCGACAACAGACTCATCATAGATGTAGCTTGCTTGTCAAGATGACAGCCTTTGTCCCTAAAGAACAGAGAAAACAGAATTTATGGATGAATTTTAACAATATTGCCTTATTTTTTATAAAATGGTGTTTTAGAGATGACAACAGTCTTATTTATAATTTCATTTATATTATAATTTACTTTAAAGGGGCAGTAGTACGTTTTTAGGGGGAATGTGAGGTGATGTCAGGAAAATGAAAATTGATGGCTCCAATTGAAAGACAATGTATTCAAAGTAACTAAAGCAGTAATAATTCAAAAATATAATGTAAAGTTTAGCCATGCGATTCCTTTTTCTAAGAAAAACTGAATTAAAGGTGTTCACATAAAATGGCCGCCAATAGATTTTATGTGAATCTTCATACTTTGTCCTCTGCCTATGGATGATTGGCTGGCTGGTGTAACGAGATTTTTGACACTGTCAAAATAATACATTTAGCATTAATTTACAATTATCAGCGAAAAATTGAAAATATTAAATTACTGCCCCTTTAGTACATAAAAAACATTTAAATACGGATTCAAATTACTTTTCAGTGCTCTTACATATTTTTTGCATATTGAAAACTTAAACATCCATGTTAATATGTCAAGAAGACCATACTTACTTATGAAGATTATGTACAAAGTTAGTATCAAATTAACATCTGAACCAGTCAGAGGCACTTTTGATAACAACGATAATGCAGTTGCAAACTTAAATGATTACTTATACATGTAAAAACATATACAGGTGCCATGGCTGAATAAAAGTTGGAATGTAAACCAGACGAATCAAGTTTGTAATCATCACAATTATCAAATATACTAATAATGATGCTTGATGATATGTAACAATTTATAAAAAAAAATCATAAAAATAGTTCATTGATTTAAAGAAATCGAAACTAGCGACGAAGAATTTTCCTCGTTCACGCAAAAATTCGCCCCAGATGGTAGTGTCCTGACCTGAGGGTGGGGTCTCTGCATTCAATGCTTCATAATCGTAACCAACATGGGTTATAGACCAAGATGGGAAGGAACAACCCGAGGATGCTAGGTTGAATGGTTTCTCTACATAATCAATAAGTATTTAATTTCTTTGACTCAATGAACCTGAGAACTAAGTCAGCTCCTATAGTAACGATAGGCCAACGTCACTGTGCGTAAACCGATGACCGTAACTTTAGTTACGATCATCCCAACATGGCGGCAGGCCATACGCTTTGGAACTTTTCACGCGATATACTAGTTGTTCAGATACATTCAGATAAATATATAATATAAATTCAATAATGCGTTTAGATTCAGGTTGAAGTGGAGACGAGATTCTAAAAATATTACCTTTAATAAATACACATGAATGCAGATATTCATGTTTTAATAATCGGGCATGATGACGGTAACTGGAAAATCATAAATGAGCATGATGACGGTAACTGAAAAGGATAGATGACGGTAACTGCATACAGGAAAGTAATAAAATGTGTACTAGCGTGAAGGAAATAGAAAATATTAACCATGGAAGTGGTCACAGAGGGTGGTTGAAGTTGGAATCACCAGCTGATCATCTGATAACCTGTGTAATGATTTGTATTGTAGAGTTTTTTGTATTTTAAAAGCACTAAACGACGTTGTGGACAACGCAATGCAGGTATCTGTTTAAAGATATATATCACACTGTTTTCATTTTGTTACCAGCACTGTATAATATCTTTAATTCAAATGAATTTTATTTAAACATTATGCGGTTTTACTTTCTTATGATGTGTTTCAATTTGATTTTAGAGTTCATTTGATGGTGTGGGATAAGAAGATCTATATCAAAAACATTGCCCTTGTTTGTTGATTATTAAATCCGAAAATTCATGTTGAATTATTAAGAAAACGTAAACAAATTTTGATAATAATGTTTCAAGTAATTAGGGAAATCCATGGAAGTTCATTTTATCACTCCATATCAAGAGTTAAGATGACCCCGAACCAACCGGGGTTGTACTTATGTAAGCCCAGGGCCTAATTACGGGTTTTACCTGTTTTGATATAGAAACATGAGCTTAAAAACGAAATATGACTATATTATAAGGATATTTGTATATTTATGAACATATAATTTCAAGTGGCAGTAGCACGAGTTTAGGGGTAAAATAAGGTTAAGACCGGAAAACGAAAATAAATGGTTCCAATTGAAAGGCAATGTATTTAAACTAAATAAGGCCATAATAAAGTATATGATGTAAAGTTCAGCATATGGCCTTTGAGTTTCCCTTTTCTTACACAAAATTAATTAAATGTGTTCACATAAAAATGGCCCAAAGTGAATCTTATAATTTGTTCCCTGACTATGGATGATTGGTTTGTCTAAGGAGAATTTTGACACTATCAACATAATACATTAAGCATTAACTTACAATTATCAGTGAACAATTTAAATATGAAATTTTCAAAAAACGTTCTACTGTCCCTTTAAGTATCAAAGTTGTTATAGAAATTTCAATAATTATCAACCGCTGGGAATAGCCGACATTCACTGAACACAATAATTTTGTTTTAAAAGGCGAAAATATATATAGCAAACGATTGAATGACTTGAGTGATTTGATCTTACACATTGTAATGTAGAATAGTTTATGATATTAAATAAACTGATGACCTCTTTAGTGATACTGGAAGGCAAACTCTCGCAATACACAGATTTCATTGTAATAAACATTTTAATGTTTTATTTCAGCAAGTTCTCCAAGGGATTTATATGGCACGCATTCTGACTTTAAGCTTGCTATCGCCCTTGTGAAATGATATAAATACAGTGAAAACAATTATACGAGCAGTCATTGACAACAATGAGATGACATGATACTTACAAGCGGTGATATACATGTATATATATATAAGGAAATATATTTTGTATCTATATAAAAGGACGACGCTTATATATGAATGCTTATAACATATGCTTTTGTCTCAGTATTGAAATCTTCAAAAAATATATCTGGGTAGTTCCTGTGTGCAGTAAAATACATGAGCTGATTACTAAAGCTGCGTTTACACTTGCACGCATTTTGGATCCGCACTTCAAGACTTTAGTGCGTGCCAATAGACGAAGCAACATTGTTTTCAAAACAATGCGTACACCCCCCATTTGCGCATTATTCAAGCACACTTCACGCATTTGCCGCAGAAAACTGCACGCAAGTGCTGCGATTTTACCCGGCATCTCACGAACAATTGGCGCATAACCACGACAAAGCTGCGTTCTGTTCACGCATTTGTTGCGACTAAGTTGCGTTTTGGTACGCAGTAGGCGCAACTGCACGCACAGGTTCGACTAATTCACGCATGCTTGTCAAGATCGTGTCCTTTTTAGTCCCGCATGGTGTACGATACTGCCCGCATTGGAGGTATATAAAGCCAGTACCCTAAAATAAGTTCATCCTCTACTGTCACAGAGTGAACACCATGAATAACTTCCAAGATATCGCGCTTCTTGAAGAGAAGAGACGGTTGATGTACCTGAAATTGCATTGCTTGAAATGCCCAACCTTGTCTTATCTCTATTGTGACACACAAAATTATGCACGCATTTCACGACACTACAAGAATAAGTTACAAACAAGTTGAGACAAATTCACGAATACTTTGCGCACCTGGCACGCATTGGAGTGCGTGAAGAAATAACCAAACATGTGGTTAATTCTTCACGCATTTGCACGCAACCATGAGTAGTTCACGAATTATTCACGATAACGATACGACAAAGATACGCATTGCCACGATTTAATGCGTGCCAATGCGGATTCGAGAGTTGTACAAGTGTAAACGCAGCTTATTAGTAAGCTATGCAGTAGTTTGAAACTTAACAAAACGTTACTTAATTGGTTACTATCAGACTAGTATATTAATCATCTAGCTTTTTATTTGTTCCGCTATCCCGGGGTGCAAATGTAATTCGACCCTTTACCGTGATTTTAGAGTACCATTTGATTCCTCGTGAACCTAGACTTTGAAAACTCTTAAGTATTGCGTTAAATCTTGTGAATGAGACCGGTTTAGAGTTTTATGCTATTCCGTGTCATCATGAGAACCAGACTACATATCACAATGCAATTAATGTTTTCTGGCTACAAAATCCAGGACAGTGGATGCTTGCCGGAAAAGTTTTTGTAAAACTATGGTTTAGCGAAATCGTTTCTCATTTGATTCAGGGTGAAAATGTTAAGACAACAATAAATGTTTGTTGAATTCAAATATATATATACATTTTAATGTTCGTTCTGAAATGAGGCGTTTTCAAAACAAATCTCCCAGCAATTTCGTCCAGATTTTTTAAAATCTAAATGGTACGTTTTTAGATTGTTCATGTGCTGTTGTTGAGTGAAGTACATAGGAATGAAATCAGTTATGTGGCTTCAAATGGGCACCAAGTATAAACAAACTCTTTCTCCTGTAAATATTATACAAACATATACCATCAACCTTCGTTTTGAATTACTAAAATTTATGTCATTTGACGAGTGTTTTCATAAAAAGTTACACATACTGATCTTGGAAGTGCTCAGTTACCGTCATCCTAGCTTTGACGAACATTTCAGTTACCGTCATCATGCCCATTTTTTCAAACTTGAATATCTTCATAAATATGCATTTACAAAGGGAAATATTTTTAGAATCTCTTCTCCACGTCAACCTGCATCTAAACGCATTATTGAATGTATCTGAATGTATCTGAACAACTAGAATATCGCGTTAAAAGTTCCGAAGCGTATGGCCTGCCGCCATGTTGGGATGATCGTAACTAAAGTTACGGTCATCGGTTTACGCACAGTGAACGTGTAGAAAACAGATCAAACTTCGTTTTAACACATTCGGTCTCTAAGTATCCCTTACTTTCCCCCTTTTTCCTCTACCTTCGTATCCCTTTCTATCATCATTTTTCTTTTTGTACTGTCCACGTTTTTAATAGATGAAATATTGCTGACAACCTTTTGATCCAAAGTCGAACGCACTAACCACTGCTCTATCCCGCCCGCCGCTCACTCAATAACAAACACTGAAACACAAAAAGATATTCAAAAGAGCATCGAGTTATTCCATGATTAACACCTGACTATGTATGTATGCTGGGTGGGAAAAATCGTCAATAAACCTGAAGTCCGTGATATCTGACACATCTATCAGAACACACCCTTTTCACGCAGCTTTGATCCGCCTTTCTTCATAGGATATAAAACGCATTGAAGACACTTTCATGATAAACTAACATTTACATTTCGTTTTGAGGAACTGCTATCAACACAACCTCGCAGGAAGAAAGCATATTTTCTTTGAAAATTATACTACAAGTTATGTTTAGAGATGTTTTCTGAAATTTGCACTTTAATATCTTAGCTTTCAGATATGAAGGCACAGAGCTTGCTAAATCGGTGTGTTTGTGCTAAACTTAAATAAGCCATCGTCTGAAAATAACACAGCAGAAACATGTTGTTTCGAATATGAATAAAAAGTAATACCAGGGGTAACTTCCCAGGGGTAAGTTCATAAAAATGTCTTTTTATCTACGTTGTCAATGTTTGTGTTTTTTTCTTCGCTGATGAACAAACAACATTTGTCAACATCATTTGTCAACATTTGAAGTGCAACTAACCCTACCATATTTCGAAGACCACATTCTGAGAGAGACCAAACATAAATATACAAAAAGCCTACAGGGCTCATAATAGATTTGTGAAATTTCTCTTTTAAAAGTGTTAATAATCACTTTTAAATGGATAACTACCAATTTATTCTGGTAATTACCACTTTTGAAAAAAAAATGGTGTTTGGAATTTTATTTTATATAATTGGTAATTGCCATTTATTCTCGTTGTTACCGCTTTATGATGGTATGGTACAATGTATGAACTTTCTCTTTTAAATCTGGTTATTACCACTTTTAATGGGTAATTGCCACTTTATTCCCGATACAAACTGATACCTACAAACTTCTTGCATGAGAGTAAAGTAAGATCCACCACACTGTTCAGTGTAAGTTTTTTTTGTACTGTTACGACGGCAAAAAGGTCATTTGAATCTATATTATGAAATTTATTTCAAATGTGTTTGCTTTAAGGAATATTGGCTTCTTAGAAACATTTTTGCTTAGTACATTGTATGTGATGAGCATGTGTTGATTGATATCGGTGACGTTACTCACGGATTATGCCTAACACACATGCAGCAGGATGCATAAATAAACACACAACGATACACGTGGAACAAGCTTAACCTTTAATATGACGTATATTAACATAAACAAGTGTCTAATGCAGGAACCAAAATGTAAACATTGCATTTGGGAAGACAGGTATGTTGAAAGAAGAGTATACAGTAATAAACATTAGCAATAACTAAAATCACGATGTGTGGTTTCCTCTTTTTTATTAATTAATGTTGATAAAGAATCTACTTTTCATTTAATCCTTATTTTTCGATTACAATTCATTCTTCTGCGAACGTGTCAGTCATTAGTAAGAAATTTTAAGCTTTAGTTTGATCTTGATTTTGATCGTATTAGTGAAGTTAAAACATGTTTGAATATAACCCTTGTAATAAGATATGAGGACTCAATATGACATCTAGTTCCTCACTTAGCAAGTCTCTCAAAGAGTTTGGTCTAAAAGGCCTTCATTCGACACCAATTGGGTGTTATTTATATACGACAATCTACAAAAATTTTAGTTTCAGAAAAACAGTTGTTGATTTCCTAAAAGAGGGGCATAAGCAGTGTTTTGAAGGTAAATTAAATGGTCTCACAAAAATGAAAATATATAGTACTAATTTAAATGCTTTTAATCAAAATATGCAGTTTCAAAGCGAACATTCCGTGTTGTTTTAAGCCACAGAATAAATTAAATCCCCCTCATCCCACCCCTTATAATAAAATTTGGTTTGAAATAAGTGAAACAAATTATTACAGTTAAATGAACAGTCAAAACACAAAATTCCACACGATAAGAAAATGTCTTTTATTTCAGTTGTGTGTACTTAAGAATATCTTATAGCGCGATGGTAAACTAAAACATGCCTTTAACGGGGAGATAAGAATGGAAATCATAGGGACACAAGATCAAAACTGATGTATTTTAAATGAGAAAATTGCTCGTTAACATGAATGGCTTTTAAATTCAATTAAATCTAAAAGCATTCCTTATGAGGTTTAACATATTTGGCTTATCTTAAACATTTCCATAAATACTTTTTGGAGTATTTTCGCACAAGTTAAATCATACGTCTAAATGGTATTACATAGTGTGAAATTATTCTCATATGGAAATTTTCCCTAACCCTGACGATATCGTGAGAGTGATTTCGATGATAAATGATGTTGTTTTAGATAAGGCGGTTTGTAAATGGATGTGATGATCTTTTTTTATAAATGAATTATGAACATATTTTATTCTTGCAACAACTGGAATGAATTGCTGCCAAAGGTCTGTTAAAAAAGTTATATTTTTGTGACAAATATTCTGAATATATGACTAATACAAAAGATAACAAGTCAATTTAAAATCGTGAAAAAATGGACGATCATTAAATAATTCGCAACCTTAATGATGCATTTCGGTTGTTTTGTCTACATGATCCAGTTGGTAAAGTCTGTGTTACTTAAAGCTTTGACAAACAAACATAAGATAAACCTTCATTTTACGTAATTGTTTTTCAAAATTATGAATACTAAAAGTGATACCATATCTGTGCTATTTTTAATTCATTACGCATTTAACATATACATTAAAGAACTGCCAAGAGATATTTGCTACGTGTGGTATTTGATCTGAATGTCAATTACAATTAATCACTATTCATAGTTTTAACATATGCAAATATTTCATTGTATTCCAACTTAGCAACTTATTTCCAACTAAGTTACTCACTCACTTAAAATAAAAAATAAACTGATTCTGAGATTTCAGTCTTTGAGCAACCGAAAATATTTGAAAAGTTTGCCGTCTTGTGACGTCAACAGAGTTACCTTGTAACGACAAAGGCTGAAGCACGTGCAAAGTCGTGTTCGCTGACATGCCAGTTCATATTTGGAAAGTATAATAAAACAGTTAGATTGTACATCAAATAATTATCAAAAATGTTTTAGTCATTTGCATTATACATACATTTCTGTTATCTGATAAAACAATGCAACATGTTAAAATTATGTTATCAATCTGCCGTGGTATTGTTTCCGTTTCATATTTAATATGCAATCTCCTACCTTTCCTATTCAAAAGAGTTAGAAAACAAAATAAAGATTCTTCCCACGTTTCCTTACCATACCAACGGAAATACATGTCATTAAAGATGTCTCAGATTTCAAGTTAATATTACACTGAATGAGAGTGTTTGATCTGATCTTTCTAACACAAAAGTATTGAGAAAAATTCTATTTATCAAAAATGCAAAAGTTCAAATCCATATATAAATCTAATAAAACAATGCATTTTATCTCAAAAAAATTAAAATGCAAAATGTTTCTGAAGTGTCACCATACCACAAAACAAACTTTAGTTTTCTTTGTCTACACTTTTCTAGCTGAAATATGTTTTTTATTTTACTCTACAAACGTGTACAATTCATCTGATAAATTAGGTTGCAACCTGAGAAACTGTTCAAAGGTCGTTTTAGATATTATATTATGGCAAACGCCTCGTTGACACCAACCTGCCTTTCCATTTGAATAAGAATTAATAAAAATCAATGAAATTGTTGGATGTGCCAATTTTTGCCTCTCATGAATCGTCCTATAGTTTGTATCAACATGTTATGACTTACAGCAGATCTATATGAGAATTGTCAGATACAAATCACCATGTTGATAAAACTGATGTATACTCAAGTACTCAGTTAAGCATCAGCACCTGATATCAGGTGTGCAAATGATATTTCAATTTTTACAAACTGAAGTACGAAATAATTAATTGACAACAAACAAGGGTCACAGAACTTCTATGAAGACCTGAACAAATCAAATAAATCTCAAATTAATTCCTTTTTGTTAATTTCAATTACATTTAAGTTGCTATCCGATATGCATTTTGAATGTTTCATTGATTGATTTTGAAACAAATTAATGGGGTCAACCTGACATAACATTTCAACACTGAAACATGAATCTTATAAAACCATTTGTTGAAGCTAAAACATGCCTTTCACGCGGAGAGAAGAATGTTAAAAAGCAAGATAAACAATTGTGAACTCTTAACGAGAACATGTCTCTCGTTAACAAAATTTCCACGCAGATAAGATCATAATTGAAAGCTTTGCAGGTCAATTTAGATTCTATAGTTGGATAATGTTGCACGACTGTTCAGTTATTGGGGTTACAGTTAATCAAAATCACATGTTTTAATGTAATAACCCAGCGTGGAGAGGTTTAAACTGTGCAAGTTCCCATGTTTATGTTCTTAGTCATTCTCTTCCCCCAGAGGCAGATAAAGTCATTAAATGTTGATGGTGTGATGTTGTATGGACATTGTGATTGAGATGATGTTTTCAAAATATGTTTTAATCAAAATTTGTGATGAAATTTACAAACGTGTATACAGTCAAAGATGAAACTCTTTTTTTAAGGTAAAACAGCCAAAGTTCAATTTCCTAAAAGCTGAATTTGCACTCCTGTCATTGTTATCCTCTTACTCGATTTACAAAAATGGTTGACTGGATGTTTCTACATGTATCTAATCTAAAAGATAAATTTCCTATTGAAATCAGATCACAACAACTTGTTCTTTCTTTATTTACATATAACGCTCAATTCAGTAGATCCCCAGAGCAGTTGATATTCTTGCATTTTTAACAAAAGCTTCTATATGTTCTGTTATCACCAGTAGACGTGAATTCCTCTCACGTTCAAAGCAATCCCTGATGGTACTGTTTCCATTATCAACTGTAAAATTACAAAGATAACCGATACTCAATTTCAATGTCAAGCATTTAATCTCATCATAAATAAATGTGTGATTGATGAACGACTGAACATTGCGGACAATGTACTGAGCATTCAATTTGGAAATATCATAGACCCATAAAATTCTAATCACGTTCATTGTCCAATGTAATTCACACTTTTATCATAGGTATCTCAAATATGTCTTTAAAACTACATTTATGCATTATTGACACTTGAACAAACATATTGACAAAATGAAGAGTTTGCTTAACATGAAATATAAAACAGTAGTGGATATATTACAAACTCATTTGTTTAAATAATGTCCTTTTGTTATGACATTTATATCGTTTTATTCAAATCGTGTATTGCACATTGCGATATATTCATCTATTTATCTTCAAAATATTTTGAATGAGCTGTCTTGTCCATATAATATAACACAGTGCGTCATCATGTTACGAGTCCTGTAAAAGTGAATGACTACACGTGAATAATTCCATTCTCCTGGTGGAAATGTTACAGTGATGAAATTTCTTTTCTGGGAGACCTTAATGATTCTAAAACCAAACTAAGATAATGATCTTAAGAGCATCAGCGACTTCCATCTACCTTGTACCTTATATTTGTCTGTTACATCATACTTAGATTAGATTTCTTAAAAATACATGTACATTTTGAATAGTTAGCACATGCTTTCTTTCTGAATTTTGGGTGTTAAATACTGTGTAATTTTTCAATTGCTCACAACGATATATGAAATTGAAATGTCAGAATATATTTTTATTGAATAAGGTCTTGACACTCATCTTGAATACTGATGTACTTTGTATAAACTTTAAACAAAACGACTTCTAAGTTATGAATTTGGTAACGGTAAATCGTACATTTGTGTAAGTCACTATGCAGTCAAAATATCAAAAATCAAAACCCCCCTCATTGATCAGGTAAATATTTCTTCTTTACCAACATATTAAATACAGAGTGTGAACTGTTTGGAAAGGCATGTAAAGGCACCTGCTATAATTAAGTCATGATAGATACAGTGTATAACATATGGTACTTTTTAATTAGGGTGTTGCTGTTCGAAGAAATGGTTCATTAATCATAAATGAGTCTATTTTCTAAACACTGTAACTGTAGTTTGGGCAGCATTTGCGAAATCTAAATGGCCTTTTTTGACTGTTAATAAAGTAATAAGGATTTTTAACACGAAATTTAAACAGTTTTTCAACACAACATACCTGTGTGTGACCAGAAATAACTTTCATGTGAACAAGTAACAAGTGAATATTTAAAAAATCGCTTAAAGAAGTCCTATTCTCGCAGATCTGAAACCAAAGTTAAACTACAACTGTCAGTTTACATACACTTAACAGCTTATTTTCTATGTCAATTACATTTTTGGAACATTTTTACCAAAACGGTCTGTTTATTTGGAAAATGTTTTCTTCACAACTTAATCACCTGTATTTTCAATTATATTACATTTATGAGTGTGTTGTAGTCATTTTGTGGTTACTAACTGCAAATTCAGTTGTAACTACGTTTCAAACAGTTTTTATAGATATGTTTTAGAAAGAGTGATTGAGTTTAAGGGAGGTTGATTGTTTCTTCCCATGTTTAAATTAACTGATGCATACCACTTCAAATAACATAAAGAATTGTTGACATTGTTGACAGACGAGGATTGACAGACGATTTGTGGTGATTATCATCTCTCCAAAACCCTCTCGTAAAATAAATATTGGCGAGTTAAAACAGTGATGAGGAAACCGTAAGGACATGTGTAAGAATCAATTCACAAGTGAAACAAAACAACAACCTGCATTTAGTTAAAAGTTCTAAATAAACATTTGTTTTGGTCTTAGTTTCTAATCTAATGCTCGAAATATGTGAACTTAAATAAACTTTTAAAATACAGATGTCTTACTTATAGCCTTAAAATATCGTTTTTTACCTTTCTTAGAAAAATAAACTGAGACCTTAACTAATATAGTTACTTTTGGCATCAAAAGTTTAGCCATATAAGTTAGAATTTTAGGGATAACCTGTTATAAACAACTTTGAATTCGTATGACGGTTAATGTCATTCTGACATATAATGATATGTTAAGTACATTACAACTGTTGGCACGTGTAACAACATTAGGTATCTGCTAAGTAGATATTCACTTCATACCAGACGCTTCTAGTTCTTCAATCATGTGGTAACACATGTACAATGTATCAATAGCCTCAGTTCTTGTGTATGCAAAGTCACTCTTCATACTAATTAACCCTGAATATGTTATACATAACAAACAATATATATAACAATGTACAATTTGCACCAATAAGATAATCTTGTTTCTGTAATTTCTTTCTTTCGGACAATGACCCTATGTCTTCTGACAGTTTAGGGCATATTCATACACAACCACTGTTGGCAAGTGAAACTGTGATATGTGTCTGCTAAAGGAAGTTGTCCTTATTCGAGACTAGTTTTTCAATTTTGATTTATTCTGCTAAACAGGAAAGAGTTGAGATTCTCTGTACTACATGTATGTTTGATCTAACAAAATAAGAATATCAGACATAACCAACAAACTACATGTATATGGAATTATGTGACGGGGATCATGATTGAATTTCTTTGTAGTAGCTCGTTGATAGTACCCACATCTTACAGAGATAATCTTTTTAGAGCATCACTCTCCATCCACTTCCTTCCATTACTTAGGGCGCTGTTATCTTAGTTTTCAAACGACTGATCCTTGTCGGCTCTTATTAGAACAGTTGCTTTATTTGCTGTTGGTATTAACAACATTATCTTATTTTACAGACACATATGTTTGTATTGTGTGTTAACAGATATGGATGAAAATGAGTACGACTAAATAATGTTTCAGTTTTTGTTGTCTTTAATTTTGCTGTAACTGTTAACATTATGTATTTCTATAGAAGGAAAGTGGGCAATAAGAATATCAGTGCCCGCCGAAGATGACAATCTTAAACCATGAACTGAATTTTTCGTTAAGCAGAATATTTTATACAACAAAGTACCACTGTGATGCCAATAAATCTCTTACACAACTTTACGATAGACTAAAGCGTAGGTAATGAAAGTTTATAAATAACTTAATTTGCTAATCAATCCATGAAAGTTTTTGGTACGGGTCGTACTGAACTTTCTGGTTGTTTTTCTGTAATCAAGACCAAGGAATCAACAAAATATAAGCTATGATGCAACAACCTGTATACGTTATGGTCATAATGCTTCCTAACAAGCAGAATTTCTTTTTGGACGAACATAAATGTACATATATATAGTTTCAACAATAAAACACCATAACGTAAATAAGAGTCTTCAAAATTACATTTCCCTCCTTTAATTGTCATATATATCAAAATCATCCATTAAAAAGTTTTCTCTTAAATCATTTCATGGTAAGTATCAACCTACGATATCAGATAATTAAATGGCAACTTGATTTAAAATTGATTGTTTCAAATTTGAAACGAACTCGAATTGAAAACCAATGAGATATACCATTTCAACAGAGATTCAATGATATTACAAAACCATTTATGTAAGCTGAAACGTGCCTCTAATGCGGACATAAGAGAGTTACCAAGAAAGAAAACCAATTGTGACCTCTAAAGAGAACATTTCTCTCAGAATTTCGACTTCAACTTAAGATTGAAAGCTTTTCACGCCAATTTAGATCTCTGGTTGATTATTGAAGCCAGACCGTTAATTGTCTTTAAGGTCCCATTAAATTCAAATCACATTTTGTCGATGTAATAACTCAGCGTGGAGAGTATTATCTAGCTAGTTCCCACTTTTGGAATGCGATATACGGATAATGTTTACAATATGGTTATTAAACATCCTGATCCATCAGCGTATACGTCTCCGAAATGAGTTGCAACACATATACCCTGATATCCATCAGGTCAATGCTGATGGCTGGTTACTCAAAGAAAAAAAATATAGCCTATATGTTTTCAGGCAAACTTTTTCGAACATATATCTGGAGTTGCCTCTTATGGGAATCTTATAGAACGCCGCTTGCAAGCTTAGCAGCAGGAGACCGACTGAGAAATTTTATAGCACTCACGTTTGTTAATTTGAATCCCATTGTTTAGAATTTTCACCCGAGTTTATTTCCCCATTGCTTACACTCATAAAAGCGCATTATTTGATAAGCTGGCTATGATCAGTGATACAAAGGTTTTGCACATGGATATCAGGCTAAGTGTTGGGTGGCATCAATGGAATTTTAAAAGGGACGAACATTTATCTGTGTACCATTGATACGGTGCTGAACAGATACATTTGCTTGTTTGTTTTATAAATTATTTGAAGCTGCTAAAAACTTTTAAAACAAATCAACAAAATAGTAAATGCAGTATTTCAACATATATGTATATGAGGTATAATATATCAGGGATTGTATAAAGCATTGGCAGTGCCAAATACTTCTAACTTCTGAAATGTTAAATCGGAAAATTACATGTTTTAAAACTGTGTTGAAAAAGAGTGCTTGGTTGAAAGGTAATAAATGAGTATTTCTTCTTTTGATTACACTAACGGAAGCCTACCACTTCAAATAACAGCAAAGAAATGTTGACATTGATGATCGACAAGGCTTGATACAAGGTTGATGGTAAATGTCTCTCTCAAAGAAACCTCATGCTAATATAAATAAACGTCGATGACGAGGAAAACATTCGCTGAAACGAAAAGTAATGTTTCAGAAACAACAAACAAAGGTAAAGAAAACGTTACTGCATGTTAGTGAATGCAACTTTCTCTCTGAAATATTTAGTACTTTAACTACAAAATGATCTCTTATATGGTGACTGATAATATCATAAAAATATTGATAGGTAGATAACATCTTAGAGTTAACTTGTTAGTCGTAATATGTATCCAAATTTGAATGTCTGTGTCATTGTGACATATCATGATTTGTTTAAGTACGTGACTACTGTTGCCAAGTAAAACAAGTATATATCATTTAAGCAGATCTTCACTCATACCCAAACACTCGGGGGACATGATTTGGAAAGCATTGGTGATGTTAAGTCAATTCACAATGTGGAAAAATCCCCATACTAATTAACCCTGAATATGTAATACATAACATATTACACGTGTCTTATATAAGGATTGCAAACTATTACTCTCATGCCATATCCACGTTTTGAAGTGACTAATTTTGATCATTAAATTTAATTCAAAAAGTGCCAAAAGTAGTAGTAATTTCGGAATATGAACATGACAGTTGATTTATAGCTTGCCTTTAACAACTGTAAATGTCTATTTCGCTGAGATTTAGAAAACAATCTTTGTTGAGTGTAAGTAATTACTGAAACCCTACCCCTTTCTGACAAATGAAGAACAATTACCACAGTATCTAAACAAGTGAAGAAGCGAGCAACGCTCACATACCCCCGCTCCCCACTTTGTTCAAAGAATTTCAAATAGTAAAACTGATTAATATTGGTTAAAGTATGATAGTTGAGTATACAATAAGTCATTGTGTAAGTCTTTTTTCAACTGAAACCCAAATACCGAATTCATTAATAGATTTTACAATTAAAAGGGTACATCTAGAGATAATGGTTAATCTTTGTTTCAAATTTGAGGTAAAAAGAAAATCCATATATATCGTTTAACTCTCACAAGGCATATCCAGCAATCACGATTGACATTATGTAGCAAATTTGGTGAAGCTGAGATGCATATTTCATGAAATATGTTCAGGACAAAGTAATTTATCATAGAATCACTGTTTTAGTCATGTTTCCAAAAATTAAAAAAATGTGATGGTCTAATCCTCAAATGGCACATCTAGGGATCATGGTTGATAAGTGTATGAAGTTTGGTGAAGCTAGCAGGAATAGTTTGGGAGATATGCTCCGGACAAAAGACTTGGTCGAAGAGTCACTGTTTTAGTCATGTTTCCATGGAAACCGCAAAAAATAAAAATAATGTGTTGGTCTAACCCTTAAAAGGCACAACTAGGGATCATGATTGATAAGTGTATGAAGTTTGGTGAAGCTAGCATGAATAGTTTGGGAGATATGCTCCGGACAAAGAACTTGGTCATAGAGTCACTGTTTTAGTCATGTTTCCATGGAAACCGCCAAAAGTTAAAAGAATGTGATGGTCTAACCCTCAAAAGGCACAACTAGGGATCATGGTTGACATCTGTATGAAGTTTGATGAAGCTAGCATGCATAGTTTTGGAGATCTGCTCCGCACAAAACGACTTCCTCAAAGAGTCACTTTTTAGTCACGTTTCCATGGAAACCGCAAAAATGAAAATTCTGAAATAGTTCTAACCCTCAAAAGGCACAACTAGGGATCATGGTAGACATCAGAATGAAGTTTGATGAAGCTAGCATGCATAGTTTTGGAGATATGCTCCGCACAAAACGACTTCCTCAAAGAGTCACTTTTTAGTCACGTTTCCATGGAAACCGCAAAAATGAAAATTCAGAAATAGTTCTTACCCTCAAAAGGCACAACTAGGGATCATGGTTGACATGTGTATGAAGTTTGATGAGGCTAGCATGCATAGTTTTGGAGATCTGCTCCGCACAAAGTTTTGGGACGTACGGATAGACGGACAGACGGACTGACGGACGGACGGAAAGAATGAACGCTATATACCCCCGCTTACGCTGTAAGGCGGGGGTATAACAATGAGTGAACATTTTGGGACAAAATGATAACTGTGATAACAGTGACGTGGATATTTTCAGCTTATGATTTATGGTTTCGTAATTAAGTTTCATTCTAATGTGACATTAAAATATAGAACGAAATGACAAAAGTGAAGTGGATCTTGTATAAATAAAATTTATAATTTAATGATTTAAGTTTCATTGTTATCCTATTTTTCCTACTGTAAGATTGTGCCTTATCAAATTACTTCAATATGGAAAATAAAGGCAATATCAAATTGATTTGTCAAGAAAAACCAGGAGGTATGTTGTTGGCAGGTAGTTTGGTGCAATGTTTGGAACCAGTCAGGGTAAAGTGAGTGAAGTAATCGATTCAAACATCTGCTCACTATGGTTGTCTCTTACACAGAGCACTTGCGTCAATCTGATCAATGATTTAGTAATCAAGTGAAGTAACCACATCCCCGATAAACTAACACCCCATCATGATCAATAAAAACTAATTATCAACAGTTGTAGGCAGGTCTGTTGATCCTCAGCTGGTAAATGGGAAGTTTTTATACGCTAAAGCCAGGTGTCACGGTTTAATTTGATTATTTCTTTCAATCCAAAGTATTGATTTTAAGATGTTTCTTATGAGACAAGGAGAAGTTCTGATTCCGTTTGCTACGTTGATTAAAAAACTCTATACAGTTATGCAGTGTGAACTATGTGATGGTTCTGGGATCTTGATTAAATTTCTTTGTAGTAACTCGTTGAAAGTACATACATCTTACATAGATAACCTTGTCTTGAGCATCACGTATAAAATTGTTGCTCCTTAACGGCTACAGATAGAGTCTAAGCATAACTTAGTTATTTCTTTTCCTCAAGGAGAAACACGAGTTACCTTGTTTTACGAACGTTAGTACTGTTACTGCTTGGAATTTATATCAAGGTAAAGGATGATAACCTCCTTTTTAATGACTAATTCAATATCTAAATTATTAAGCTGAATTTTGATTTTTCTCCCTAGTTGTGTCAGTTTTATTTCTCTTATTTTGTATTATACATTTAACGAATATGTATGTATAATATCTTACCATGGTCTTGATCTCTAAATGAAAACAAACATCCGAGAGAATATTAGAATAACAAATTCCACATATGTTGTAAATCTTGAACCTTGGATTGATATTTTATTAGGCAGAAACTTGTTTAAAACGATTTTAATAAATATCATACATTAGTCCGAGTATATACCCCAAAAAAACACAACCCTAGCTTCAGGCAAAAACCTTCATATACATTAAATTTTAAAACTTACAAATATAGGGCAGTTATCTTGTCAAATGTACAATAAAATAGCTTGTAATGTAAATGTAATTAGAAGATAAACCGACGGCGTAAGCATTCGAAAGAAACCGGCCGCATGGCATAAGGCAGCAAATTAGGAGAAACTTAGCCAATTTAGAAAGTTTAGTTACATTTAACTAAAGCAAATAGAAAAGGATTTTTGGCATCTACTGGAATGCGCAAGTTAGAAAATGACAACAACAACAGTAAAATGTGAATCGGGCAAGAATATTGGGAGAATCAGAACATTTTAATGTTGAGGCGGACCAAATAATGTATCCTTTCATGATGATTCGCCTCAGCCAATTTGCGGGTGTTCATTGCCATTTAACACTGGGAAATTCTTCAAATCAACCAATCAGAAACGAGTATTTACCGAAGTCATGTTACAATAATCAATCATTGACAGAAAAAAAACATATTTACTCAGTTTGCAGTACATACATCAGATTCATTTATCTTCAACACACAGTTCAAAATATATGACTTAGCCAAATTGGTTAGGAAACAGATTAAGTCATAATGCAGTCCACTGTCCAACATATGATATAAATTAATGAAAATGTTTGTGTATTGTGAGCAAACATGTACAATTTTGTTTATGACGTGTCATCAACTTACATCCACTTAATATTCAAAAACGGGTGTTTAATAATCTCAGACAGAAGATCTTGATATATCATTCCAAAGACAGCTAAAGATGTGTGTTAAACAATTGGTACTTTTTCCTTATACTAGGATTAAGTTTTGTAAAGTGTGTTAAAGAGGTGGCCCCTTGATTTGCTGACTGTTACATCGAGTTACCCTAATCCTACTTACAACTGTTTTAGATAACTATTATCTTAAGTTGGACTTTGAATTTATATGATGAAATAAATTATACCATTCCTTATTTTATCCTGAATTTTAACCATGCTACATGCAATATAAAATGACAACAAAAATACATATACATTGTAGAAAGACAAAGAATGACAACCACTAAGGTTCCGTCCCTTCACTTCGGTTTAAACTATAGGTGCATCATCCTTCAGAGTTTACTTTACTTTACTTTTAAAAAAGCGTATTAATCAATCAGTGGCTTATCTGACACACGACACTAACAAGGGAGGTAACACACGTTGTTTCATTTCAGTCTTACAGCTTTTACTTACGCCTTTAAAAAATCACAAAGGGTTAAAAATCATAAGCAAGAAAACCCATTGCTTCTTTAAGGATTAAAAAAACGAACCTTACCACTTAAACCAAGAATAAAAAAAGACATTTTGACACGGTCGAAACACACAAGATTAAGGCACCATTGGTGACATTAATCATTTTTCGATTGGTCAGTCCTTTCTTATCATCAGGCTGAAATGCCATTCATGACTGTTTTGTCAGTTATTTCATACTCAGATACGACCAATCCTGTTGTATGGATCTGATACGTGATACGTGAATGTTTAGAAAGGATTCACTTACTAGCCTGTAAACAGTTTTTATGTGTTGGAATGTCTACTCCAAATATGGTTTATGGTGAATGCGGAAGATATCCACTTTATATTAATTAACAAATAAGATGTTTAAAATAATGGTTTAAGATTTTAAGAATGCCAGGACACCGCCTTCCAAAAATAGCTTACAACATGATGTTTCACCTTGATAGCATCGGCAAAATTACATGGGTATCACACATTAGACAATTATTATTTTCTCATGGATATGGTTTTATTATCAACCAAAATGTTTGTCAGCAACATATGTTTTTGAAAGGTTTTCGTAACGTTGCAATTAATAGTTCCATCAAGGTTGGCATTCAAATATAAAAAGCAGCTCACGATATGATTTGTATAGAAAGTTTAATAGTTTATTTGAACCCGAAAAAATATCTATCAGTCTTAACGAATAATCTTTTAAGAAATAGAGAATACTCAACGACGTCCCGTTTCATAACATATTTATGAAACGAGTGAATGGGTTGGTATTTAACGAGCGAAAGCGAATACCATTCACGAGTTTCATAAAAATGTTAACATCGTAAAAATAAAAAAAAGTCGCCAACGTGACTGTCGCGGCCGGCCCGCTGACTTTATGACGTCATACTTAACAATTGTGACGTCATCATTACGTCAAGTCATTCGGTCAGCGCCCGCTGACATTATGACATCATACTTAACAATTGTGACGTCATCATTACGTCATGTCATTCGGTCAGCGCGCGATGTTAGTGTCATAACATGGTTTATTTATTAAACAGCAATATCTTCTACGGGAGAGTAATAAAGTTATATATCAAATACAGACTTGGTTTGTTAAAACTTATTATTAACAGTGGAAGGTATATCTCGCTTGAGAGATCACAAAGACTATGTCCATTATGTAATGCTGCTATATATGAAATTCATTTTGCATTTGATTGTCCGTATTATACTGAAATGAAGAATGAAATATTTACCGAAACGTTTCTTCTCAATGAGGAATGCAATAGCATACACACCAATGTTGTCATCAAATGATGAGGATGTTATATTGAAATTTTCTCTGTTCATAAAACATGGCATGGATCTTAGACAAAACCTGTGAAATGGAAATTCGTGATCTATGCTGAGTCTGCAAAAACTATTCTTTAATTCTACATATCTGTAAATCCTTATTCCATTGTTATATCCACGCGCACCTCTGTAAAGATATATATTGTAAATATATATATGTGTTTATCATTGTATATGGGCCAGAGGCCTCAAGTACAATAAACTTCTTTTGACTTTTTGACTTTTTTGACTGTAGTTTTATTTTCACTTTTCGTTTTGAAACAGAGATATAATAAAACAATTATCAACTAGTGAATATGATTGAAACCGGTTTTCCTCGGGTCTACAAAAATAGGTATTTGCCACATTACCAGTCTATAATAGTATATCAACCTCATCTGCAAAATAAAATAATATGGTAATCAATCTAGACCAAAAATATGTCATTAGTCAGCATGTAATACATATATTATTTGCTATATTGTGGATACAATCACCGCATTTAAGTAAATGTTCAAAACATACAAGGATAATTAAGTCATTGTTGAGCACACTGTTTAACATATGGTCTTCATTAACTGAAGTGTTTCCATATGACAGACACGGTTCATTCATAATTATTGAGGTAACTCCATAACATAAATAATTTGGCTTTTTACCAAACGTAAACATTCATATATCTCATTTCTTACAAAAAAGAATAACAAGAAACACATCTTAAATGCAATATATTTATGCATTTACGTTTGCGCAAACAAGTTATAGTAGCATGTTTTGTTATTTTCCTCTAATGAATGATAGCTAATACCAAATGTGTTATTTTAATGCTTAACCCAATAATCCGAAGTAGAAGAATAAATCAAAGGTATCAAGCTCAAATTGCAAGCAACGGTTATACTGCTAACATATGCCCTATTCGCTCTGACATTATCCAAACCATCTGCTCTCCTATAGTTGATATGATAAACATTTTATTTGACAAAGCAGTTGCCTCAATTTGATCAATGAAAACCACTTCCCTCTTGTGTCATAATAATCAATGAATATTTGATTATCGATGTCTGTTAGCAGGTTCAGGGGTCTCAGTTGTTCAATGGTAAGATTTTACAAGTCTGAAACTGAGTTAATTGTTCAACGAAATCTTTTTTTTTCATCCATGAAAAGGGCTTTGATTTTTACCATTTAATTATTGATTTGACAATAATTCGTTTAAATCAAAATGAATAAATACCAAGTGTGTGTACATTTATCACTTGACTTTCAAGAAAATGTTATTATGCATTTTACTTCTTGTGAAAATTTATCATGCGGAATTTGATGCATGTCTTATATGTCTTTTACGAGCTTGCTTGTCCTAGTATTGCATGAATTGGTTTGAACTACATTTTAATAAGTTATACTGATTATTATTAAGGAAACGATCAGATAGTTCAAATGATTTAAAGGTCGGTGTGATGAGGGTAGCTTAAATCAAAGTTCACTGACAGTCTTTGATGTTTGACGCTTATGATTTATTGAATTATAACGATATCACTTATATGATTCTGTATGAAATTATTCCCGGCAATTCGCAACCTTAATTAAAGTTTTGCTCCTTTAGTGATCTCCAATAAATGTTAAAGTCATCAGTGTCATCTACGACCTTATTCGAACTCCGATCACCATTTGGATGTTAAGCCCAATTAGGAAAAAAGGCTATCATGTACTATTGTAAAACGATATGCAGAACAAGGGAATAACTAATAAATTTGTTCTTTATAAAGTTTCAGACAGCAGGGATAGTTTCATGATGTTATCAATTATGCAATGTAATTCAAGGGTTCTTTCCCTCAAGCAGCTGACGACCAAGAACGAGTCACATAATCATAAGCATAAACAGACAATGCATAACTCAATCAAAACCACAATTGAATGTCTCAGATGTAGTTTATAGCCTTATCTAGTTTAAAGTTTTATACACCTATCTCGGAGACAACTTGCAGTTGATTTTTATCGATCTTTCGGGCTAAAAATGATATCCTGAGTGAGTGTGTTGTTGTTAAAGTCATGTGTATGAATCCACACAATAAACCGCATCTAGGGATTGAGAGGTGAATTTTGATGAAGCAGGCATTGATAGTATACTAGATAGATATTTGACAGTGAAGTGACAGACATTAATTAAATAAAAAAAGTATAGCTTTCCAACAAATAGTTTCAGAGTTGGAACAAAAGTGTGACGGACAAAAGGAAAAAAAGCGGACTGACAAACTGACAACTTTATGAATAATATGTAGTCAGGTTTACAAAAGAAATATCGATGATCAGTTGTCTCTGATCAGCAATTCCGATGTTTTTCTTTAATGATTTCCTTATGTCACTAAAGATTGTTGATATCCAACCTCACTAAAACGTTTTGGCTTCTCTTTGAATAAAATGTATATACTTGAGTTTTGCATGTTATAGTTTAGACATAGAGAGAATCCTGTATTACAACCTATTTCATATATAAAGTTCAAAATATGTGCTTAGACCTTACCCTTACTCCACTCACATTAACAAACTGTTGTATAAACCGTAAGAGATCGATTGAGGGTGTCATTGGAGTCCTCTTATAACGTTATAAGAAAACGGTGATCTGCTTACATTGTTTTCAAAGACATTTCTTCTGTTCAGCTGAGGTTAAGTGAGCTGCTGGCATGCTCTACGAACTCATTATATCTGCATTACCAAAACAATCATGGTTTGAATAACATTTGGCGTTCTGATAAAATATAGATCAACGTCATTATCAAGGGTCTAAACAATTTATGTTTCTTGCTACATTCAACTCTTGTATCAACTTTGAAACGATATCAGATTAATGACAGAGTTGTTAATTGTATCAAATCAAAAGACATTTGTTCCATATGTTCTTGCATCAAAATCTTTGAATGATTTTTTATCTTGAAATGAAAAGAAACCCAAAAGAAGTCTTAGGTAGTTTTAAGTCTTTTACTATAATTTATCTCATTTGACACACCAAAGCGAGAAGCCAACAGACACTAAATTATTTCCTGGCGATTCCTACTGTACAGTATGGCAGGTTTATTGTTAGGAAAGAAACACAACTGATCATCACATGTCGGAAATCTGGATTTCTTATCAACTGCCTCATGCAATAGTCTCACTGTGGGTAATCTATCATTGTGTTCCACAGTCTCTTTGATGAATTTCAACTTTCAGGACACCATCTCCTAATGTAATCTGGGAACGTGTTCTGTAAGGCTATATATCACAATGGATATGCTATCATGTATCTCGGCTTCCCAGCCAGGCCTCTGATGGGCTACATAGTCTACGATCAGCCTACTTTCAATAGGAATCGCAGAGAGAGACCTACGCCAGACAACCATTGTTACAAAAGAAGCGGGGTAACTGGCAACTGAAAATGGTGTGAAAGTTAATTTGCAAGGGTTTCGTCACACAAAGCAGAAGCAGATATTCCCTGTAGGTTTTTGACTCATCAGTCTACTACTGAGTGTTAAAATGTGTACCAAATGCACTTGGTATACGGATCCTGAGTTCATATATGTAACCCTAAAAAGCAATCATATTATTAATATCACATGATTTTTGTCTACCACAATTACCATGGCCAGTGAAACCAGCAACTTAGAAAATAGTGAAAGTTAATTTGCCCAAGAGTTTGGTCACATTGCTGACAAAAGTGAAGATGATCCACTGTAGGTTTGTGGCTCATGAGTTCACTACCGAGTGGTCAACTCTTAAAAGCAATATCATATCATTAATATCAATATTTATGTCTACAACAATTAAATCTACTAAAATGTTATTAGAGATTTTTCTAAATGAGAAATGTAATCACTTGCAGTTGCAATTGGTTTTGAACTTCATAACTAGTATCAAAATTACAATTTGGCAGCATTGTATTAGTCAGCTGACATTTATGACAGATACATAATTGATATTGTGCATTTTAATGACACGAATTTTGAGAAGAGAAATCCAGGGTGCCAAAAAATGTCAACATATACATTGATACGCATTTAAACGTAACGCTTTAAGGGTGGTACATACTGGTTGAATGATTTTATATTAACAGTTTAGTTTGGTGCAAATGCAGCCTTTTGGGTCGTGTTCCTTGAGTTTATTTCAAATATAAGAAACGTTAATCTTTAGTGCATTATTCTATTTTGGCATTAACACCAACTGACATCTTGTAGCACTGTTTTCCCAATTTGTTCTGTGAATGGATTATCTTCTTTTGCAGAATTGGCGCCTACTCAACACTAAGTATATCTGTTTTGTCATATATCACAACAGTAGTGCAAGCTTGTCAGTTTACTTGTGTTTGTCATTTGTTATGTCTTATCTAACCCCCATCCAATAACCTCGCAACAGTGTCACAACTGCTTATCTGTAGACGCCTCCCACTCTATCTGATCGTTCATCATGACGTTATCAACATGACATATTGCAGGTTTCATGTCTCTATTCCAATAACATGGCTTTCATGGTAGATGCACCATCGGCGCATTCTCACATCCCTACAAAATGCTTGAAAAATGCCTAACACCCCCACTGGATCTGGAATACATTTGATGACACATTGTTAGCATATCCGAAACGATATGGTTTTTTTTGCAAAGAGAACCAAACATAAATGTTAAGCCTTTACACAATAAACAAAAATTACATCAACACTTTAACATATTTTATGTTAATTTCATTTTTTTATAAAGCAAGCTTCCGTTTACACAATTAAGATATATATAAATATTTTGAAGTTGTTATTGTTTTTATATAATCCTATGTCATATGTGCAAATTAACAACGTTGATGAATGAAAAATATCAATTTCATATCGAATATGCTGATAAAAACATGTTTAAAATGACGCAATGTATCAGTTATCAGGAATTGCCAAGGAAAGCAAACTAATATAGCAATATTGTGTGCAGAGGTGTGGAAGTATAGATTTATCAGTCTGGAACATTAGCAGACTGTCATGTTATACAAAGTATAATGAAATAAAATGTCATATATGGCTCTTCCTTTAGTGTCATAAATAATTACAGTTTTTAATATGTCCCATATGGTTTTTGTATCAGCATATATAATAATCGATCTGGATTAGGATATAGTAAATAGAGGATATCTTTTGTTTTGAGTGTGATATCACTTATCTCTCATCGAGTGACGGGGTAGAGCCAGTATTTTCACGAGTGGCGCAGCCACGAGTGAAAATATAGGCTTTACCCCGTCACGAGATGAGAGATAAGTGATATCACACTCAAAACAAAAGATATTCTGTTTATGATATGCCTCTGTGGTCGAAAATTTGGTAATTTATGTCCAAAAGACTTTGACTCGAGAGTTTTCTGGCGACGTCATACCATTGTTGATCGTAACTTAGCGACGGCGATGACGTCGTGTTGATTGTAGAAGTGACGTCAAACCATTGTACACATGACGTCATCCCCTCTGTGATATTTTCACTTACTTGAAAAAGTGATATCACACTCAGTGGCGAGAACACTTTTCTAGAACTGAGAAAACTCAGTCTCTCACCGCTAAGCATATAATAAGATAAATAACAAACACTTTGAAGAAGCAGTACCGTCTTAATACTAACATATTTCACTCCCCAAGATAAACACAAAGCCACTATTGAGATGATCAGAGCAGGATTTGCCGTTGTAAGGTGTTCAGTAAAAATGTCTAGCCTGGAAAATTAACTCATATATAAAATAATCTTTACTCTTAAAAAGCGATAGAACATGAATACAGGCATGTTGACATTGCTTTCAATGGACACATATATTTATATTATCTTTGTTGTTCGCAGGACAAAGTTATAAATTCCAAATGCATTTCGTATTTCAACCTTGTAAATGCATGTTCATGTAAATATCAATTCTTGTCGACCACATGAATCAATTGGGAATATTCTGATTAAAGAATCGAAATTCTCACATGGTTGTTTCATACAAATCACGACTAAAAGATTTCTCAGTAATATTTTATGAAACGATAGAATTGACAAATTCATTCAATCTGCTCACATCAACCATCTTTCCAAAGAGGTGGTTTATCAGATGTAAATCATCCTCACGAAATTCTATTATCAAAACATTGTTTATCTGTTCAGAACATTCTTGCCTCCTCATTGGATTTAATATAGAATTATCTCGTATTTTTGACTTACAAAATAGTTCAAGTATTTAGTTCCATGTAACCACGGAAGCCTTTTGCAGTGATTTGCTTTATTATTTTGATTACCAAAGATGGACACTTACACTGATCAGCATATGATGATAACTCCTAAAGAATGAAAATGTGTAAGCCTTATTGAAGAAATCCTTTTAGGCAGTTCTCAAGTGTTATCTGATCCTACCGTCCATCATTTTATGTATTTAACATACATTGTATCTTTATGAAGTGCAACTTTGTAATGTCGTTTTCACTTAAAAGCAATCAATATATCCCCTAGCATTTATGATCACAGTACTAATGGAGACACAACAACGTTACTTTTTTGTATGCAGTGTGACGTCAATCTACTAATGTTTCAAAATGTGAAGCGAATTAGTAAAAGTTTAGCACTTTTCCCCTTTAAAGGCATTGTAAGGGAGCCAATTTAATTTAATTACATTTTTAAAACAGTGAATTGAGCATACCGTATCTTTATAAAGTTTGGGACTTCCGGTGGCGCTGTCTACATGAGCGGACGGTAGTAACATCGCTCTCTCCCTAACCACGTCTAATTCGTAACATAATGGCTACTAAGAAAAGCAATACACCTAAAAACACCACAGAAGCTCAACAAAACCCTACAACAACTAAAATGGACGAATTTATCCAGACGAGAGCCCGTTTCAAGACGTCCGACCCAAGTTCAATGAAAAGCGCGACCACGCCGCCCGCCATATTGGACCCGGCCGACACGGACTCGACTCAACTCAGGTCGTTTATTCTTGGGATTCTCTCGGAACATACTCACACAATTGTAAGTAAAATAGATGAAGCCAATGCCGATTTGAAACAGCTTCAAACTACAATTAACGATATTTTGTCGTCCGTATCTGACAATTCTCAGCAAATCCAAACACATTCAACTGAGATTGAAAATCTGAAGCAAGATATGTCCGAAATGAAAAAGAATTTTGAAGTGAAGCTTCTGACTATCGAACTATATTCCCGACGTAACAATCTGTTACTGTATGGCATCCCCGATACAAGGGACCCGGAGACAGCCGCGAGGGAAGTATTCTCCTCTCTTGGAGTGAATGAGAAGATTATGTTTGACAACATTCATCGTCTCCCCCGCAACAGCACCGACCCGGCCAACTTCAGGGCAGATATGCCGAAGCCCATAGTGATAAAATTTGTTAAAGCCGCTGATAGACAAGCCATCTTTAATGCTTCTGTTAAAGGCTGGTCCTATCTGAAGGAGAACAAAATAAGCATTCGTTCTGATCTTCCGGTCCCCCTGAAGAAATATAGAGGTAAACTTGCTAATCGAGCTTTTCAGCTCAGGAACACGCAGAAGGTTCAAACCAGGATCTTGGAGAGAGGAGTCAACTTAACTCTTCAAATGAGGAAGAACCCCCAGGAGAGCTGGAAGACTGTAAACTTGGATGAATAAACTTGGATGAAGATACCATCGTGGGATGATCACTCTCTGTGCCCCATTTCGAGGACGTGAAGTACAGGTGTTATACAAATTCCTATGGATTCTACTTTTAGCCACCCAAGGCAGTGAATAAAGATTTTATATTCTTATGTTTTCTACATTGTTGGAATTATACGAACAATGACTATCAATTATAAAGCTCAACAAAGCAGTGCCACAATCGACATGATCAGAACAACGTGCTTTTGTTTAAAAACACTACCACGTGCTTTTGTTTATAATCACTACCACGTGCTAAGCTATTTATAACTATTTACTGCGCAACTGTTGCCGATGTGTGGGTTGTAGTACTCGGATATAACTCTTCCGTTCTTATTTGTTGTAATTCAAGATTTGTTTCTGCAACTGTTAATATCCTAAACGATTATGGTCATGGTTTTTATTTTGTACTCAACTAGAGTGTTATGTTTAATATTGATCAAGATTTTATCTGCGCAACTGTGTCACTAAACCGGATGTAAACGAGTGTAAGAACTTTGTGACAGACAGTGAGTATCCTCGAAAATTTCTCTTTTAAGTTGATCATATTAATGTACTTGTATACCTAATGAATCTTTTATTATATATACACTACAAACATGATACTCTTTTCGGATGGCAAATGGCACTGACCCCAACACCCGGCCACTATGCCAACATTTACCAGCTCTGCGCTTCTAGTATACTAGAAAACATGTTTTGTTTAGAAATCTAGAACTATCTTGGCCTATATCTCCTTTTTGAAATGACTGGTCTCGGGGAGGGAAGATTAGAAAACGCCACAAATTTTTGTGTTTTTAACCGTCCCTCTCTTTTTTCTATTCTTTTCCTTTTCTTTATATCTTTCTCCTTTTTTTTATCTTTCTATATTTGTTGAAAAAATGTTCCCATGTATTACACTCTACATTCATCGAATTGACAGATTTACTACAATATCAGACCATGATGTCACAAGTGTATTGATCTTTATTCCCCTTAACATGAATTTTTTATTGTACAATGAATAATCACATCAAAAAAGTTAAACTTCTCTCAGCCAATTGTAGAGGACTTGCAAACAAGTCTAAAAGAAAAGAACTAATGAATATATATAGAAAAAAATCATACTCAATCATGTGCTTACAAGATATCCACATAGATGAATCTACTTCTAACACTATGAGAAATGAATGGGGCTTGCAATCTATAATCGCTCCTTTTAAATCTAATTCCAGAGGAGTAGCTATACTCTTTAACAATAACATTGACATAATAATACATAGAACCATAATTGATGAAAAGGGAAACTATATCATTGTAGACATTTCAATAGAGGATAAAAGAATGACCCTTACAAATCTATATGGCCCTAATACTGATGACCCTCAATTTTACATTGATCTTTTTGATAATATTTTAAAATTTGATAATGATTCATTAGTTATAGTCGGTGACTGGAACCTTGTACTTGATCCCTCCATTGATCTAGAGAATTATAAACATGTAAACAATCCAAAATCAAGAGAGACTGTTTTAGAATTTATTGAAACTTATAACCTTATTGATATTTGGAGACTTTTAAATAATAAATCTAGAAAATATACCTGGTGGAAAAAGAATCCAAGACAACAAGCTAGACTTGACTTCTTTATTGTATCCGATGACATATTTGATATAACATTGGACTCTGATATCCTACCAGGATATAAAAGTGATCATTCAACAATATCATTAACTTTCTCAAATACTTTAAATCAAGAAAGAGGAAAAGGATACTGGAAATTTAATAATTCTTTATTACTAAACCCAGAATACGGGAATTTAGTCAGAAATACATTATATGAGACAGTACAGGAATATGCATCAGAAAAGATTGACAACTTCGAAACCCTTGAAGATATTATCCTTACTATTTCTAATTCTTTATTCCTTGAAACTTTATTGATGAAAATTCGTGGAAAAACTATATCTTTTGCATCTTATATAAAGAAATCCAAAACAAAACTTACAGAAGAACTTGAGGAAAAAATTAAACAAGTTGAAGATAACATTAGAAGAGACTTTCAAAATATAAATGAGGAAATGCTCTCTGAACTATCAAAATATAAAAATCAATTGGAAGAAATAAAAAAAGAAGAAATTAAAGGAATACAAATCAGAAATCGAATCCAATGGTATGAAGAGGGAGAAAAACCATCAAAATATTTCTGTAACTTGGAAAATAGAAACTTTTCAAAAAAATCAATTAATAAACTAATAACTAAGGACAAAACTGAAATCACAGACAGTAAATCAATACTTAATGAGGTTAAGAATTTCTATGAGAATCTATATGCTTCGCATGATGAAGATAGAGTAAAGGATTATCTAAAAGATATTAAGACCCCAACTTTACACAGAACACTGAGAGAAAATCTTGAAAAAGAAATCAGTATGGAAGAAATCAGCAAAAATGTTTATAAAATGAAAAATAACAAAAGCCCAGGAATTGACGGTTTTCCAATAGATTTCTTTAAATTTTTTTGGAAAGATCTAAAATTTTGGATTTATAGATTTGTTAAAGATGTATCAAATAAGAATGACATGTCCCTAAGTATGAAGAGAGGTGTAATTACTTGCATACCAAAAGCAAACAAAGACAGAACATTACTAAAGAATTGGAGGCCTATCACATTACTTAATGCAGTTTATAAAATTATCAGCTCATGTATAGCAAATAGATTAAAGACTACATTAGATGAATTAATTCACTCTAACCAAACCGGTTTTATTCCGGGCAGAACCATCAGTGAAAACACAAGACTCTTATATGACATAATTTTTGAAACTAAAAAACAAAACATTCCTGGCCTTCTAATTTTGATTGACTTTGAAAAAGCATTTGACTCTGTTTCTAAAAATTTCATTAATGAAGTTTTACAAAAATTTGACTTTGGACCTGAAATGATTAGATGGATAAATATTTTGACATATGACACTACCTCATGTGTTATCCAACATGGCCATATTTCTGAATTTTTCCCTAATGAAAGAGGCTGTAGACAGGGAGATCCCTTGTCTCCATACCTTTTTCTTCTTGTGGCTGAGATTTTGGGTTGTATGATTAGAAATAATGACAAAATCAAAGGTATTACTATTAACGATACTGAATATAAGCTTGATCAATATGCTGATGACACAGAATTATTTCTTGATGGTACTGAAGACAGCTTGTATGCTGCTATTGACACAATTAATAAGTTCTACAAAATGTCTGGTTTGAAAATTAATTTAGATAAATCAAAAGCAATTTGGATTGGAGCAAAAGCTAAATCTATTGACATAATATGTAAAGATCTCAATATCGAGTGGATGACGGGTGAATTTGATGTACTTGGTATTAAATCTACGCCTGATCTTGAAAACTTATGGGTGATAAACACCCGAAAGAGACTTGAAGAAATTAATAGACTCTTATCATCATGGAGGAAAAGAAATTTAACTCTTATTGGTAAAATTACAGTGATAAAAACTTTAGCAATTTCTAAATTAGTTCATATCTTTAACTCTTTACCTAATCCCCCTGCTGAATTTATTACTGCTCTTGAGAAATTATTTTTTAAATTCATATGGAATGGAAAAAATGATAAAATAAAAAGAAATGTTCTAAAAAATAAATATGATGATGGGGGTTTGAGAATGATTGACACAACTAGATTTATAGATGCTTTGAAATTATCCACCTTAAGATTGTATCTAAAAAACCCTATGAAGAATAACCCCTGTCAGATACCTTTTGATGATATTTTTAATTTTGGAGCAAACTCTGATACTTATTTGAAGATAGAAAATCCTTTTTGGCAAGATGTATTAAAGGCTTGGAAAGTATTCCACAAAAAACATTATGTTGACCCTGACATTTTAGATAATATCTTACCCCAACCTCTTTGGTTTAATCACAATTTCAAAAACAGATCACACTTTATAAAAGATTGGGCAAATAATGGAATTATGACTATTAATGACATATGTGATGAAAAAGGTCTACTATCATTGGAATCTATAAAAGATAAATACAGCATCAAAGGTACATTTCTAGATTATAATTACTTACTATATATTTTGCCTGACTTATGGAAATATACCCTTACCCACTCATGTACAGAAATAAATGCCAGAAGCATAAATGTTACTGAATGCCAGTTGAATTTAATGAAAACATCAAAAGGCTCAAGACTTTTTTATGACATACTTATCTCAACAGTCGATTACCCTAACATTTGTAACAAATGGCAACTTTTATTTCCTGAAATGATATTTGATTGGAAAAACATATTTACAATATATATGAAGGCATTAAAAGACACTAAATTACTGGATTTTCAATATAGATTTCTTCATGGTATCATCTACACTAAAAGAGAATTACTCAGAATGAAAAAAGTTGACAATAGCTTATGTTGCTTTTGTAAGAATGTTGATGAAAGTATCTGTCATGTATACTGGGAATGTGAGGAAACACAAATCTTTTGGAATAATTTACAAGATTGGCTTAATAACTCATTTCCAACTCCAGTGATATTTTCTAAACTCTTAGTCTGGTTTGGTACTCAACACCAAAACAGACTAATTAATCACATCATTATTTCTGCTAAAAGATATATATATCTTAGCAATATCAAAAATACATCACTAAATTTCAATATATATTTAAAAATTTTGAAACAAATATTCTTTGTAGAAAATTTTATTGCAACCAGAAACAATAAAAATCAATATTTTGAAAATAAATGGCGTCTCCTCACTCCAGTTCTTATGTGAACACCAATCTATTCCATATTCAAATTGCCTGTTGTACTCTTTATTGTTTAATCTGTTTAACATTGCCTATGTATGTTATTCTATATGTAACTATGTAAACATTGGGAACTAATAAAAAAAAAAAAAAAAAAAAAAAAAAAAAAAGTTTATAAATGACACTAAAATTAATTTCCGTTAGTACTCGTGTGTAGTTTGATATGTTGATCACTCTAAACACCAAAATCAATATCTATAGGTCAACGCTGTGGTTATCCTTGCTTTCAATTACAGTTGTTCTGAGTAATGGCTAGAAAGGTTTTCAATTAAATCTCTCTGCTTTTCGTCATTAATTTGTGTACATTAGTGTTATTGTAATTGACGAGCAAACTATTATTTGCATACCGGGAACGCCGGTAAACGTTTCAGCAATCCACTCATTAGAATGCATTACCACAACAGTGCTTTAATTGAATTTGTCAAGTTCAATTTATAACCTGTCCAATCAATTGGTCACAATATGTATTCCGATTGCGTTGAGATAAAAGTTGGAAAGCTTGAAATCGATGCGAAAACGGTTTCGCACTGCTTGTTACAAACCAAAATTGACAATTTTGCAAGGTTTAAAGTGACATTAAATCCTCAGTTCTGTTTCCTTATTTGTTATGGAAGGTCATCAGGACGACCTCTCATACTGACCAATGTCAGATCGACAGCATTAACAAATATTGGCCTGTCAATCTGAATATATTTAGATTAAATTTTACATAAAGCAAAGCTCTTTCCTATGTGTTTCCACAATTGCAATTTCTTTTTTCTCTAGGTTGTCTATTAAAAGTTGGGTCAACACTCACTACTCACACTTTGGTTGTCTTAACAAAGACAACATTTGTTAAATTAAGTTATTCTCAATACCATTTTCAAAATTTTCGGGCTGTATTTTCGTAAATTAAAACTGAAAAAGTCAGTTTGTTAAATTATTTCTTGGTGAATATTGAAAAATATCGACGAGGGCTTCTTTACCACTAGCAAATGTCACAGACACTGGTTGACAGCTTACCATTATGTTGTCTCGGCTGACAGTTTCAGATAAGTGTTATTGTAATGTAAATCAATGAAAACCAAATGTGCGGTTGATGTTAAATCCCATAAGATTTCTCAATTAGTAGCATAGTACAAAGAAATGTCTCGTATATAATTTCGGATAATCTTGATAATATTGTGAGTTGTGTTCTTCAAGTACGGCCATCAATAATATACAATGTGTGAGTGATTTCCACAAAAGTGGGAAAGCCACACAAGCTGAAGTTTGATGAAATCATACAAGCTCGATAGTTTCAACAATGTGCCTGTAATCCACATCTCTAGCCTGGTAATCTTTGATATATATTATGCAGCTCGACATTGGCTTTCAGTATTAATCGATTTGTTACTCTTCATTACACTATACTTAATTGATGAGGGCTTATACATACATGTACATGTACTAAAAACATTAATCGCTTGCCCAGGTTCCAAAATCCAATCAACGGTTCACCCTTACCTCAAATAACAATAGCAACTATCATTGTAATGAGCAGTAAAAAGTTTGTTTACAAAAATTAAATTTTTGCCAATTGAACAAAAAGATTGTTAACTCCAAACAACAAAGATTTCAATACTGCAGTGAATGTAACTAACTTGAAAATGACGCATTCAAGAGGATGTCATGTAATCTGTGATGTCAGTTTGTAATTACCCTCATTGTTTATACCAATAAGCATGTTTAAGCAAATATAGATATTAATTGTCGTATCTAATTGGATACGTTCAAGACATATTTTCTTGACTGCCAGTCAAGGAAAAGAAGCCTTATGTAGCAAAGAATTCCTGAATGATATGTACACATTGTCAATAAACATCGACTGAATTTGATTTTATTGCAATTTATGTATTGGTTTGAAGAAAGAGATATTTAGTACACGTATTTGTATTCACTAAAAGACAATTTTGATAAGCGATTAAACTTTCTGAAAATATCAAAACATTAAACATTATATGTCCATGTCCTAGTTATTACCGAAACATTTTCCGATTTGAAAATCCATGAAATGCCATGAATATCACTGTTACTATATTTCCAGTTTAGTTCAACTCCCAATGTGCCTAACAGGTATACATAATTATGACATAATAACAGCTTTCAATTCCTGAACAAAGGACCAATTTTATAGCATGTGAGCTGACCAAATAGATAACAGTACCCCATAAAAGATTATTTAAGATGCCATTTCATACACAAACGATCATATGATTGTCAACACAGATGATTTACTTGAATAATGAATAATCTTAAAGAGACTCCATGGCATGCACCTGAAAACTCTTTACATATTGAATGGTTGCTTTCAAGTATTTCTAAGAAAAGGAGAGAAAGAGTAGAATATATATTGTGTTGACATTTTATAAGATGTTTCTTGGCTGCGAATATCATAATCTGTGTGCTTTGAGCATGCAAACATGGAAAGACGCATTACAAATGGACCATAATCATTATTTTCATGATATATTTTGGAGATGACAATGACAAATTCAGTACAATTGTTAGTTTAGAACTTAATGACAGTAAGATTGTATTTTATACAAACATAAGAAATCTTGTTCTTTCACCTACAATGTAAATGTTCTGATTTGATGTCGCTGTTTCAAGTAGCTGTTTTCCAATTTTATTATTTACCCTTTTACAGTTGATTAGTGTTATCTTTGCCTATCATTAACAACGTGTGAAATGTAATATGTGAGACGCATCCTAATTGCATTTGTGTATGATGGAATTGACAAGACGTAATTATGTCATACCTTTCACCATACCAACGATGGTCAAGATGAAAGTAGAATAACAAAAGGACTTACCGTGTAGTCATTGATAGCCAGTTCATGCTTACCCTCATTTGGTTCTTCAAATATTGTATTTTATTCTTGGACAAGTTACAATTCGGTCTTTATATTAGACCATAATGATCTCCATTTAACAGGTGTATTGTGGTATGTATTAAACAACATGTAACCCCGAGGGGGTACACAATGCAGAAATGGATACATAAAGATATCTTGAGATAACATCGATATTTTGTTTGTTCAAAAACATGTGCAAAATAGTCATTTAATGACTTTGAAAACAAACATCACATTTTCAGTCTGTTAAACTTCTCTCAGCCAATCATAACCTGCCACATCACATCGCCCTTTCTCGCCAAACTGGTCAGGCTATTGCTATTGTTTACAGTATTGAGTCAAGCGGTCACTTACTTACTTGGCGTATAATTACTATACAAACAAAGAAAACAACTTTCCAGTATAACGGTTATAGTTAGTGAGACATATAATGAAGACATTTACTAATTTTGGTTGAATCTTTTTGACTGTTGATAGCTTAATCACGGCTTCTACAGAGGGATCTAAAGTCAATTCATCAATGAGACTACATGGTATGTCATAGAACTATGTTTCGCATATCTATTTTTAAAAAAGAAACGGGGTATATGTTTATATTTATGTCGCTCCCTAACAAAATAGTGACGTAACGTTAACATGGACAGATCAGTACACATATCATATACAGTGACAGTAGTGAAACAACGATTTTCGAAAACATACACCAAAGCAATTAAATGCTAAGTTATATCTTCATTAATGGTATAAACATAAGGATATTTCATCAAGGCAAAATCTTAATATTCAATCATGTTTTGAAAATCTCTTAGATATTACGGTATAGTTATGTTTTGGATTTAGTAGTTCTAAGTATACATTTTGTGATGAGTGGCCAGATAAAATTGAAGACAAATTAAACAAGTTTGTGAAATGTTTTAAGGAACTTATGAATAATCCTGAAGTAATTTTATATAATCTGAATGAGGTTTTGCTATATACACACTACGAAATATTCGGAAAGAGAGTCATTGAGGCATCATGTCATGAAATTTTATTAAGTTCGCAATACAAGGATATTCAGGATATACACCTTTTGACACCATGTTTCATCATGTCTTGAGCGTTTCTCAATCAAATAAAGAAACAATGTTAGTTTACAAAGAGACAACTCATCAGTGTAAAATAAATACCCTTCTATATCTTTGTTTGAGATAATGTTATTTTAAATTTTAAATATTTGTAAACTTCTAACGCAAACAACTGCCTGAAATAACAAATATGTATACATATAAGTCGGAGCGGCCTTAATATAAGCTCTTCGGAGCTTGTTGGCCAATCCATTCATGTATACATTTCATGAATAAAATATGTTTAAATCAAGAATAAATTACTTAATAAGATTTAAAATATAAGTTTGAATGCACAAAGTTTAGTTTACATATCATGTGACCAAAGCCTACCTTATTGAAGTCACTGCAAACGCAAAATAATCCATCTCATGTGTACTGAATGTGTTCATCTCAAGACAGATGCAATGCATATGATAAATTCTAAATGTTTAATTTTTGATTGGATCTAGTTTGTCTTATTGTTGACCAATGGATGACTAGTGCTTTGACAACTGGGCGTGTCATAGATGGGCAGACATGCTTGATCTCTAAAACAACATCGCCTAATTCTTGTAACAACATTGTCAAAGAGTGTGAAATATCCCAAGCGCGACTCCCTAGGCCTGTAATTACACAATCAGTTACGATGTGCCATAACTGTTTAATTACTACTCTGTTTTATTGTCGGACAGATGAGGCTTCTAAATCGTGCTAAAACATGTTTATTCTGTTTATTTACCACCATTGTCTGTTAAATTTACATTGATTAGGCCCATTTCCGTTCTGTATATGATGTAATAATACACAATCTGTAAAACTTCTCTCAGCCAATCATAACCTGCCACATCACATCGCCCTTTCTCGCATGCGCAGTAAAGGTAATATCGTTAACCCGGTAGAATCCCTTTTCAGACTGTCAAATTGAGAAGCCTAAAATTTGCGTACTTTGAAGGGCGATATCTTTGTTATTAGAGGACCGATGAAAACGTTTTTTGGTGTTTTTTGAAGTTGACAATGTTTTCTGTACATATTTACCAATAAACATGGGAAAAATTATGAGGTTTCTTGTTGTTTAAACAAATAATATAACTTCAACCAACAACTGTGACATTTCGAGTGAGTAAATGTTTAGTACCGCCTCGGCATTATGTCGGCAAATAACAGCTTGAAATTGTTATCAATGTTTATCAAATGATATTTGATGATATATGAAAAAATCAAGATATCAAAATGACTGCTTAGGCAAACGATGGAAACAGCATGCGGAAAGCAGGTCATCAGCTGTATAAAAGTTGGCATAGAACGTCAGACAATCGAACTATGAATATAAATGGCATACAGTAATGTTGTTATGGTGACACTGTTACACAAATCGAACAAAACCTATTGAACATTAGTTTCCTTCATCTGTGCTTTCATCAGTCTTATTAAAAGCAACTGTGATTCGAGGAAAAAGGTGTAAAAATATTGTCTCTAGTGGGGTTTGATCCTCACCCAGCCCGGCTTTCCTCTCATTCACAGTCTGAAGGCATCCCTATTACCCGCATGTTCTGACACAAGCTCATCTAGCCAATCGAAAGAAGCGCAGTAAAAGCTTCGATATCATACTAGGGGCAGGTACCATTCGTTATACATAATCGCCGCTAAACGCTATTTAAAAACGAGAATATGATTGAATAGCTTACGACTGGGTTTGTCTGCTCTAAACTGGTTACAGCAACACGAGATAGAGGTGGGTGCATTCAGACCGAGACGGAGAGGATATCCCGAATGGTTCGAGCCCCGATAGAAACAATATTTTTTATATGTTATTCCTTAGAGCACGGTCGATTTTAATCAGACTGTGCATTCATTAACATATGTACCGAGTGTAACATCCTAAATCTAGAAACACTGCTGGACATTTGACAAGGCTTATCAAAAGGAAATTTACAAACCCTGCCAGACAGGTTTTTAATTACACCACAATTCTAATAAATTATTTGTGTGCATTTGTGTATTTGTGATTGACGATTTATCAGGTATTTCGATTATTAGAACGCTGATATTGTTCGAGAAACGTATCAACGTCCAGTCTTTCTCATTACATTGTATCTTTACAGCACTGTTGTAATGTTATTAACAATGTTGGCAGTTCAACCTGGCAGATTAATTTGCTTGGTTGCGTTAAAGGTTGCATAGTGAACACTGGAAATATATGAGGTAATAATTACGAACTGCTCTCTAAAAGAAACAACTGGACAACCCGCATTCGTATACAACATCTATCCATATTCATTAAAGGAAATCCGAAAGCTTCAAGCTAACTAAGAATTCAAATACAACGGTTCTTCCTATTGTGATTGTCCATATAATGATGCAGTAGGTCAGCTATAATTGGGTGAGCGTCAGAGGTGTAACAATGGTTTGTTCTAACTTTTTTTGTTTTTCTATTCGGATTTATTTTTTGTTAAGAAATCATCTAAATAAATGAGCCATCAACCAACCCACCGACAAACTATAGACCTTAAGAACATTTTGCAATACGATGTCTACATATGCGTAGGGTGCATAAAACAGTCGCTAATCTTTATTATCATCTGGACAGTCATATCATAACAATTATATATTGTCATATCAAACAAACCTTCACAGCATTCATATTGTCACAGCAAACTCAAAGATACATAATACCATATAGACTATTTCACATCATCTCGCCTACAGCTAACATGGCATAAACGTTTTGTTCATCTTCATGAATACCCGCATACATTTATATCAATCTAAGGATACTGATCTGTCATCATATTTTGTCTGTATAAAGAGGCACAGAATACCAACTAATAAATGTCCTGAGGAATACTGCTATTTAAACTTGACAGTAATGCTAAGAATTTCTTTTTGGGTATCTGATATAATATACATTTATAATAAGCAATCAACTATCAGATGTTCATTTTGCTAGATATATAAAACGTTTGTAATATCCCTGAATCCTTTAGACGTTTTTCATATTGATCTCGCATGTAACAACTATAATGCTAAGAATTTCTTACATTTTGGGTATCTGATATAATATACATTTATATAAAGCAATCAACATATCAGATGTTCATATTTCTAGATATATAAAACGTTTGTAATATCCCTGAATCTTTTTTCATATTTATCGCGCACGTACCGACTACACTGATGCATGAACATAATATTCAGTTTGGTAATTTGTTCTACAAGTAATGCCCTGTATTTCTTTTCCTTTACTAACAGCTGAGAGTCTAATAATAACTTTTACAAAACACTTGTTTCTAATTCAACAGTTTTACGTTAAATTTTGTCGCAAACCAAAAAAAACACATCAAAACATTTTCTTAGACCTAGGGAAGTGATGTTGTAAATTAGAAATGTGTGGTTCGGTTGTGTCTTAGATTATAAATACGGGGGAAAAAAGTTGAGAACCCATGAAGCTCAAAATATAAACTATATTATACAGAATAATTGTTTAACCCTGAACATGACATTTTGTGAATAATTTCTGCAAAGAAAGATTCTTCATTTTTACATTGTAAGCAATGACGAATGAAATGTTATTGTACTTAATTTTCATCTAGAATAAGCATGGCTCTAGTGTCGAAATTACGTAATAAATGTCTTTATCAAAGTTAAATACTTTGAATCACCAAGTATATTTTAGAATCTTTGACTCTAAGGTAACACCAATTCTCTTGTATGGGGCGGAGGTGTGGGGGTTAGATTGTAATGTTACTTCAAGTGTGGAGAAAGTTCAGACTCTGGCATGTAAACATTTACTTGGTGTTAAATCATCTACATCCAATCAGGTTGTTCGAGGGGAATGTGGCAGATATCCCATGTTTATATATGCCTACAAACGCTGTATTAAATACTGGTATAAGTTGTTGAACATGCCCGTACTCGTTTTCCTAAAAAGTGTTATAATTTAATGTTGCTGGATGTTTCGCATGGTAAAATTAATTGGACCTCCAAGCTTAGGTTCCTATTGAATAGTATGGGATTCGGTTTTGTTTGGGATAGTCAGTATATCTCTCACTTCGAGTCCTTTCTTTCTGAATTCATGGCAAGAGCACAAGATATGTATGTACAGGGTTGGCATGAATCATTAACGACTAGCTCCAAAAGTTGTTCATATTCATATTATAAACATGTATTTTGTGCTGAGATTTATCTTAGCTGTATAGATATCAAGAAATTCCGTATTGCTCTTGCCCAATTTCGTTGCAGTTCTCATCAATTAAATATTGAAACTGGTAGATATATCAATAAACCAAGGCATATTAGATTTTGTCACATTTGTACGGAGGATTTTATTGAAGATGAATATCATTTCCTTCTTATTTGTTCTGCCTATGACCATCTCCGTATATTATATATTGAAAAAATTTTACTCTCCCGATTAGAAAGTTATATCAAAACTATTAACCCAAATTTTCCAGACCCACTTCAATTTGGATTTAGAAAGGAACATGGTGCAGTTATGTCAGCGTTTATGCTTAATGATTGCATAACACACTATGTCGAGCGTTGATCACAAGTTATTACAGCTTTTCTAGATAATGAAAAAGCCTTCGATCGCATTTGGCAGGATGGTTTATTCTTAAAACTTCATGATCTAGGCATAACAGGTAAAATGTGGGATCTACTATATCACAGTTACACATGCAGCTCCTCTTTTGTCATGTATGATGGAAATAGTTCAGATAAATTGAAATAAAACAAGGGGTAGGACAGGGTAGAGTCCTGTCTTCTTGGTTCTTCCTTGATTTCATAAATGACTTAATAACTGAATTAAGAGCATCTGACAATGGTATATGTGTATATGGTATAAATGTACCATCAGTTTTGCTGGCAGATGATACAACACTATTAAGTACCACCCCATCTGGGCTTCAAAATTCCCTCAAAATTGTTTCATAATATGCTTCTAAATGGCGCCTAACATACAATGCATCAAAAAGCACTGTGATAGTTTTTCGGAAAGGGAAACAATCCTGTCTTGAACCTTTATTTTCATTTTGTAATACCCTCATAACTGTAAGACCATCAGTAAAATACGGAGGCATCCTTCTCTCATCAGATCTCTCTTGTAAAGACAGAATCTTGACTAGTTGTCAAAAGGCAAGACAAACTATAATTTCCCTACGTTCACTGGGTCTTAATAATACTGGTCTACATCCAATTACGTGTGTAAATATATGGAAGAGAATGGTTTTAACTACAAGTTTTTATGGTTGTGAACTTTTACCCACACTACATGGTAAAGACATTCATATTGTGGAAAATACTCAGCGATATTTTGCCTGTGGTGTGCAAGGTTTTAACAGACGTATGTCAACAGATTCTGTTTGTGCTAACCTCGGTCTATGGACAATGGTTGGATATATTGACAAGTGTAGATTATTATTCCTTGGAATAATGTAATAATTGCTGTAATTCATCGACGAAAACTTTGTTTTGTGCATTTCTAACACTCAATATTAATGTATATACTAACTCCCACAGTATTAGCAACACTCTATTATGTACAGCACAAAAGTATGACCTTCGCAAATATGTTCAACAATATGTACAGACTGGTATTTTCCCCCTTAAAACAGTATGGCGGAAATCTGTTTTTAAGTCCATCTTCTATTTTGAAGAAACCCAATGGAAACTGAGACTCTCCATAAGACAAGATATGTCAAGATATGCTTTGGTACACCAAAACCTCAATATGCATAGACTCTATACTCTTATAGATCTATACCCAGATTATAAAGCCCATATACAACTAATTGTACAAACTGGTTCTAAGGCAAAATTTTCAAACGAATGTACACTTTTTAATAAACACTGCTATGACCATGATGCACACGTCATCTTACATTGTGAATCTTTGATGTGCCAGAGAAATAACTTCTATTCAAAACTACATGACATACTTGATTTAGATGCCTTTGTTAATATTGAAATGTTGGATGATGACGATGTCTTGACACTATTCTGTGGTGCACCCCTTGACATTCCTGGCCTTACAAATGAAGATAGACAAACTGTAATACTTGAATTCTCACACTATATTTACGATATAAGAATCTCTCTGAGTAAATACTTCTGAAAAATGTTCCTGTAAATATTGCAATGTGCAACGTTATGGTTTGAATTTCTTGTAATTATTCCTCATGTACATATTTGATTGATATTGTTTTTGCCTAGTAATCTTCAAATGCCATTGGAGGAAATAAAGACATTCATTCATTCATTCATTCGATTTTGTCACATTTGTACGGAGGATTTTATTGAAGATGAATATCATTTCCTTCTTATTTGTTCTGCCTATGACCATCTCCGTATATTATATATTCCTCATCATTATTACACTCATCCCTCAATGTATAAATTTAATAATTTGATGTCTGTCGACAACATTTATGTATTACGAAATTTGGCTATGTATGTTTATCATGCAAATAGGCTACGAAGAAGCCTCTTGGTGGCTGTATAATAAATACATTGTATTATGGGCCGATGGCCTACATACACCTGAATAAAGAAATTGTACTTAATTTTCATCTAAAATAATCATGGCTCTAGTGCCGAAATAACGTAATAAATGTTTGGTTTCACTTAATACACAACATTTGTTTTATCAACTTGACCTCCACAGATCATTTATCTGGCAAAAGAAAGAGATCGCCTGTTGTCTTAATGACAATTTTCCCCTATTATTGTTAATTATGACAGAGAGGCTATAATGATACTATTTCGGAATCAATATGGGATTCTTTTAAGTTTAACCCGTTATATAAACACTTGGAGCGGCGAATACAGTCAAGGCTGACCGTATTCGGTAATATAGTCATTTTGATTGAATTTCTTTTTTTTTTAATTTGTTATTTTTAAGGTTCATAGTGCCGTAACTAGTGAATTCTGAGTGAAGGGCTGACATGTGACCGGTTGGCTTTTGAGAATGGACCCCACATCATATTAACTAAGCAAGAACGTGTTCTGATTGTCTAATATTCAGACTGAATTAAATGATACTTAACATTCACATTCCCTCTTGGAAGTAACTCTAGTTCTTGCACCTCTTTTTATGTATTTGAGAATGGTTTTCACAGACAGAAGATTAGCCAAATTCTGATATAAAGTGATGGCTGTCAACATCCGACCTTGCACTCCGTACTGTTAAGTCTCCTCCATCGTCGGTTTTGTCAATCCCATCATAGCAATAGGACCATGCCAATTGAAAATAAGGCAATGAATATTGGGCAAGTAGGTGACTCAATTATATCAGATCTGATTTTCAGCAATAGTTCCACCCGGCAGGACTCGTGTGAAGCTGGGCTTTATGGGAAGGATCTTCTAGAGAAAAATGTCCATTTGAATGTGGTCGTAAAACCGCAAACAACCTCAGTTCCTCTTCCAGTCATAAAAGTCAATTGGAAAGGCTGAAGTGCTTTAGATCTTGCAAGTTCTCTGCGGACAGGTAACATTAAATGACAATAAACAGTAGCCTAACAAAGTTAAGCTAAACGATTCTAGTTTATTATCTTTTGGTTTAGTGGGTTTATATTGATGTATTAAGAAAGGCAACTCGATTGTATTTAAGAGTTATGATGCTCGGGTCCCTTTTCCTTTTAATGATTTTATTCTGTAATTATCTTCAAGCAACCTTCATTTTGAATTGCGATACACCAGAAGTTGTTTTTTTTTGTTCGCACTTCAGAATTGGCCACTTTAAGTAAAAGATAGTTTAAGGTGAGGTGAGGTGTGGTGATATTGGGTTTAATGCCGTTTTCAAACGAACTGCCTGCTGTTAGTGTTATGTCTATTATTATTAACATCATTATGTTATTATTAAGGAAAAGAAGAAAACCTGAAACACAGCAATGCATTTCGATGAAACCTGCGAGCCTCAGCTGAAACTAGCCAAACCTTGGTGCGTGTAGAACAGCTTTGTACTGCAGACGAATATGCCGAGCGGAATTCAAACCCGGACCTCTTCAACCAAGGACGGACTCGCTAACCACAGCGCAATGGTAATGGACTTTAGGGGACCTAAATACTATCTAACTGTACCACGTGGATGAAAATCATAAAAGAGGATGGACAGATCAGGGTTATAAGTTAGGGTAGGGTTAAGTATAGGGAATAGACGGAAAGATAAGCAAAGTTACCGAAAGACAGTAGGGTTTTAAACGACACAAATCTTACTACCTTGGTAAGCTCTGGCTGGTATAAATTCATCCTCGATTACTCGGAGTCAAATTTTCGATTTTCGGGATACAAGGTGGGCTCGAAGCCTTATTTTTGTGCTTATAAATGTGCTTCCAATCAGCTTTCTCCACCGTCTTGGTTTCTTTAAAGCCCTGTATAAAAACTGAAGTGAAACTCAATATTTTTAAAGTATGTGTACTGTATTCATTGCATGTTTTAGTTTTGACACTGTTTGTATAAAATATACCCAAACATTATAGCCATAATCTTGTAAGAAACGGATGCTCACAAAGGTTTCGCTATTCATAAGCTAATGATAGACGGCAGGCCCACAATAGGAGGTAGTATAATTATCGCTAAGAGCCTTCCCTGTACCCAATGTCTACAGTGCAGAATTTTCGACACGTTGCCTCTGGTTTTCGGCTGCCATAACTCTCAGGGTTGCTGAGAGATAATCACAATTATAGTGAATAATGAAAAACACTTTTGACAACAAAAAGTATTTTATTAATCTGAATATAGTAGACCTAGTCACAATGGTCAGTTGAAATACCAACCGGCATCAGAGATTTCAGTTTAAATAAAGGCAAAAAGTATATCATGAAACAATCACAGAGATATTTGTACAGCATTAGTAAAATCAATATTTTCAACAAGTGCTTTTTCTTAATCGCTTCTCTAAGATGATTATATCTTCAAAGTCCCAAATGTGCATATCTTGATTTAATAGGGAATTATGTCATCCCTTGTCAGCATTATGTGAAAACATCTTTAGTTTATTGCAGGACCCAGAGGCCCAAATTGCCTATCAATAACATTATGGCTTTGGTCTCGGCTATCATATTGCGACAACAGACTCATCATAGATGTAGCTTGCTTGTCAAGATGACAGCCTTTGTCTCTAAAGAACAGAGAAAACAGAATTTATGGATGAATTTTAACAATATTGCCTTATTTTTTATAAAAAATGGTGTTTACGAGATGACAACAGTCTTATTTATAATTTCATTCATATTATAATCTACTTTAAAGGGGCAGTAGTACGTTTTTAGGGGGAATGTGAGGTGATGTCAGGAAAATGAAAATTGATGGCTCCAATTGAAAGACAATGTATTCAAAGTAACTGAAGCAGTAATAATTCAAAAATATAATGTAAAGTTTAGCTATGCGATTCCTTTTTCTAAGAAAAACTGAATTAAAGGTGTTCACATAAAATGGCAGCCAATAGATTTTATGTGAATCTTCATACTTTGTCCTCTGCCTATGGATGATTGGCTGGTGTAACTGTCAAAATAATACATTTAGCATTAATTTACAATTATCAGCGAAAAATTGAAAATATAAAATTACTGCCCCTTTAGTACATAAAAAACATTTAAATACGGATTCAAATTACTTTTCAGTGCTCTTACAAATTTTTTGCATATTGAAAACTTAAACATCCATGTTAATATGTCACGAAGACCTTATAACTTATGAAGATTCTGTACAAAATTATTATCAATTTAACATCTGATCCAGTACTACTTTTCATTTAATCCTTATTTTTCGATTACAATTCATTCTTCTGCGAACGTGTCGGTCATTAGTAAGAAATTTTAAGCTTAAGTTTGATCTTGATTTTGATCGTATTAGTGAAGTTAAAACATGTTTGAATATAACCCTTGTTATAAGATATGCGGACTCAATATGACATCCAGTTCCTCACTTAGCAAGTCTCTCAAAGAGTTTGGTCTAAAAAGCTTTGATACGGCACCGTTTAGGTCTTACTTGGGTGTCATTTTCATCCGACAATCTACACAAATGTAAGTTTCAGAATACAGTTGTTGATTTCCTTAAAGAGGGACAGAAGCAGTGTTTTGAAGGTAACGTAAATGGTCTCACAAAAATGAAAATATAAAGTACCAATTCAAATGCTTTTAATCAAAATATGCAGTTTAAAGCGAACGTACCGTGTTTGGTTAAGCCACAGAAACAAATTAAATCCCCCACCCCCCTTGAAATAAGTGGATATCTTTTTGATTAATAAGTTATTGACCAGATCTAAAAAAAAATTATTACAGTTCAATGAAGCAGTCACAACACACATACACACGATAAATAAATGTCTTTTATTTCAGTTGTGTGTACTTTAGAATGTCTGATAGCTCTATGCTAAACTAAAACATGCCTTTAACATGGAGATAAGAATGGAACTAATTGTGACACAAGATCAAAACTGATGTATTTAAAATTAGAAAATTGCTCGTTAACATGAATACGTTTTAAATTCAATTACATCTAAAAGCATCCCTTATGAGGTTTAACATATTTGGCTAGTCTTAAACATTTCCATAAATACTGTTTGGAGTATTTTCGCACAAGTTAAATCATACGTCTAAATGGTATTACATGGTGTGAAATTATTCTCATATGGAAATTTTCCCGGCCCCAACCCTGACGATATCGTTAGAGAGATTTCGATGATAAATGATGTTGTTTTAGAAAAGGCGGTTTGTAAAAGGATGTGATGATGATCTTATTTATAAATGAATTATATTTTATTCTTGCAACAATTGGAATGAATTGCTGCCAAAGGTGTGTTAAAATAGTTATATCTTTGTGAAAAATATTCTGATTCAGAACCTTTGATGATGGTTAATATGACGAATACAAAATATAACAAGTCATATGTTAGACAAAATATAAAATCGTGAAAAACGGATCATCATTAAAACATTTGCAACCTTAATGATGTACTCATTTTGGTTGTTTTGTCTACATGATCCAGTTGATAAAGTCTGTGATATTTAAAACTTTGACAAACAAACATAAGATAAACCTTCATTGTACATAAATGTTTTACACAACTATGAATACTAAAAGTGAAACCATATCTGTGCTATTATTAATTCATTACACATTTAACATATACATTATATAATTACCAAGAGATTTTTGTTACGTGTGGTATTTGATCTGAATATCAATTACAATTAATCACTATTCATAGCTTTAACATATGCAAATATTTCATTGTATTCCAACTTAGAACATTATTTCCAACTAAGTTACTCACTCACTTAAAATAAAAAATAAACTGATTCTGAGATTTCAGGTCTTTGAGCAACCGAAAGCATTTGAAAAGTTTGCCGTCTTGTAAGTCAACTGAGTAACCTTGTAACATGACAGTCTGAATCACGTGGAACGTCGTGTTCGCTGACATGCCAGTTCATATTTGGAACCTAGGGAAAATAAAACAGTTAGATTGTACATCAAATAATTATCAAAAATGTTTTAGTCATTTGCATTATACATTCATTTCTGTTATCTGATATAAACTTCAATGGAAGACCCTAACATAAAACAATGCAACATGTTAAAATTATTTTATCAATCTGTCGTGGTATGGTTTCCTGTTCATATTCAATATGCAATCTCCTACCTTTCATATTCAATTAGAAAACAAAATAAAGATTCTTCCCCACGTTTCCTTAGCATCCCAATGGAAATACATGTCATTAGATGTCTCAGATTTCAAGTTATTATTATTATTACATTGAATGATAGTGTTTGATCTGATCTTTCTAACACAAAAGTATTGAGAAAAGTTCTATTTCAAAAATGCAAAACTTCAAATCCATATATCAATCTGTTAAAACAATGTATTTTATCTATTTTATCTGTTTTACTTTCTGGATTTTAAACATATTTGCCGAGATCGAGTTAATCAAATTCCTTCCGCCTCTGGTTGAAGGAGATGTCAGGCAAAATTATTTGATTTCTTACCAGTAATACATTAAATGGGATTTTTCCAAGAGGTAAGAGCATCACTGTGTTCCGATTTCGCATTTCTATTGTTCTAGTTTTCTTTTGTTCTTTTGGTGTCCTATAAAGTGTTGGAATTATTCTTAAATACATTTTTAAGAAAAACAAGATGAAAATCAGGATCCCTATTGAAACCCGCAATGCCATTTGGGGATAATGTGTTATTGTGCGCCCGTGTGATGGAGAATGTTTCAATACAAAGAGCGAATGTTGCTTTCACTTTAAAATTGAGAAAGAAAAATTGCTTGAAATTAATAGTAAAGGTATGAAAGACAACTTTTGTCATTTCATTTTGTTCAACAAGACTGGTACGATGTTAAAATGGGGAATTATAAGGGAAACAATAGTGAAAAGGAACTAAAAATAGTTAACTTGTGTATCTTAATGACATAAGCAATTTAGTAAATGAAATGCACAAACAGTGTTTTAAAGCAACTAATATTATAACATCAAAGACTGTCATCCAAATAATTTAAGGCTGATACTGTATCTGGTCGAAGCCAAATGAAGATTTTGATATATTTCCCTCATACGAGGAGAAAGTAGTCGTTGTGTGAGATAGTGTTTAACAGTTAACTGCAAAGTTCATGTTAATTGCCCTTTTATCTCAAGAATACTGTTAACACAATTTACATTATTTTGCTTTTATATCTTTTCAACCAATTCATCTGTAAGGAAAAGTTAAATCAACTTGAAAGGAAAACAATTGTTTTTAATGGGGTTTTGTGTGGAGATTGAAAGACTCTTCTTTTTCTTTCATTTTCTCTTGCATTGTGATCCTTTGTCTCTGATTCTCTATGCATTAAAGGCGAGCATATTTTCAATGAAGAGCTTTTGATGCCATTTGTAAAATCATTGATATCATAAATGAATCATTCTTTTTAACTGTCCTGGATATCAAGCTTACATATGAAATATCAAATAGAAAATAATCAGCATTATGTTAAGAATACAGAAGTTTCTCCCCAAAAGAGGGTTAAAAAGAGAGACGACTGATTAGATTCAACCTGAGAAACTGTTCAAAGGTCGTTTTAGATATTATAGTATGGCAATGGCCTCGTTGACACAAACCTGCCTTTCCATTAAAATAAGAATTAATTTCAAGTTTCAGATAAAAATCAGCATGTAGATAAAACTGATGTATACTCAAGTACTCAGTTAAGCATAAGCACCTGATATCAGGTGTGCAAATGATATTTCAATCTTTAAAAACTGAAGTGCGAAATAATTAATTGATAACAAACAAGGGTCACATAACTTTTATTAAGACCTGAACAAATCAAATAAGTTTCAAATTAATTCCTTTTTGTTAATTTCAATTACATTTAAGGTGCTATCCGATATGCATTTTGTATGTTTCATTGATTGATTCTGGGAAATATTACGCTTTCACGCTGAGAGAAGAATATTTAAAAGCAAGGTAAACAATTGTGACCACTTAACGAGAACATTTCTATCGTTAACAAAATTTCCACTCAGATAAGATCATAATTGAAAGCTTTGCAGGTCAATTTAGATTCTATAGTTGAATAATGTTGCACGACTGTTCACAGTCATTAGGGTTCCAGTTATCAAAATCACCTGTTTTGATGTAATAACCAAGCGTGGAGAGGTTTAAACTTTGCAAGTACCTACGTTTATGTTATTAGTGTGATCTTGCATAGAAAGTTTGATTGAGATTATGTTTTCGAAATATGTTTTTACGAAAATTTGTGATGAAATTTACAAACATGTATACAGTCAATGTAAAATGGCTAAAGATGAGACTGTTTTTAGGTAAAGCATCCAAAGTTCAATTTCATAAAAGCTGAATTTGCACTCCTGTCATTGTGACCCTCTTACTCGATTTACAAAAATGGTTGACTGGATGTTTCTAAATGTATCTAATCTAAAGATAAATTTCCTTTGGGAATCAGATCTCAACAACTTGTTCTTTATTTATTTACATATAACGCTCAATTCAGTAGATCCCCAGAGCAGTTGATATTCTTGCATTTTTAACAAAAGCTTCTATATGTTCTGTTATCACCAGTAGACGTGAATTCCTCTCACGTTCAAAGCAATCCCTGATGGTACTGTTTTCATTATTAACTGTAAAATTACAAAGATAACCGATACTTAATTTCAATGTCAAGCATTTAATCTCATCATAAATAAATGTGTGATTGATGAACGACTGAACATTGCGGACAATGTACTGAGCATTCAATTTGGAAATATCATAGACCCATAAAATTCTACTCACGTTCATTGTCCAATGTAATTCACACTTTTATGATAGGTATCTCAAATATGTCTTTAAAACTACATTTATGCATTATTGACACTTGAACAAACATATTGACAAAATGAAGAGTTTGCTTAACATGAAATATAAAACAGTAGTGGATATATTACAAACTCATTTGTTTAAATAATGTCCTTTTGTTATGACATTTATATCGTTTTATTCAAATCGTGTATTGCACATTGCGATATATTCATCTATTTATCTTCAAAATATTTTGAATGAGCTGTCTTGTCCATATAATATAACACAGTGCGTCATCATGTTACGAGCCCTGTAAAAGTGAATGACTACACGTGAATGATTCCATTCTCCTGGTGGAAATGTTACAGTGATGAAATTTCTTTTCTGGGAGACCTTAATGATTCTAAAACCAAACTAAGATAATCATGTTAAGAGCATCAGCGACTTCCATCTACCTTGTACCTTATATTTGTCTGTTACATCATACTTAGATTAGATTTCTTAAAAATACATGTACATTTTGAATAGTTGGCAAATGCTTTCTTTCTGAATTTTGGGTGTTAAATACTGTGTAATTTTTCAATTGCTCACAACGATATATGAAATTGAAATGTCAGAATATATTTTATTGAATAAGGTCTTGACACTCATCTTGAATACTGATGTACTTTGTATAAACTTTAAACAAAACGATTTATAAGTTATGAATTTGGTAACGGTAAATCGTACATTTGTGTAAGTCACTATGCAGTCAAAATATCAGAAATAAAAATCCCCCTCATTGATCAGGTAAATATTTCTTCTTTACCAACATATTAAATACAGAGTGTGAACTGTTTGGAAAGGCATGTAAAGGCACCTGCGATAATTAAGTCATGATAGATACAGTGTATAACATATGGTACTTTTTAATTAGGGTGTTGCTGTTCGAAGAAATGGTTCATTAATCATAAATGAGTCTATTTTCTAAACACTGTAACTGTAGTTTGGGCAGCATTTGCGAAATCTAAATGGCCTTTTTTGACTGTTAATAAAGTAGTAAGGATTTTTAACACGAAATTTATACAGTTTTTCAACACAACATACCTGTGTGTGACCAGAAATAACTTTCATGTGAACAAGTAACAAGTGAATATTAAAAAAATCGCTTAAAGAAGTCCTATTCTCGCAGATCTGAAACCAAAGTTAAACTACAACTGTCAGTTTACATACACTTAACAGCTTATTTTCTTGAAAATGTCAATTACATATTTGGAACATTTTTACCACAACAGTCTGTTTATTTGGAAAATGTTTTCTTCACAACTTAATCACCTGTATTTTCAATTGTATTACATTTATGAGTGTGTTGTAGTCATTTTGTGGTTATTAACTGCCAATTCAGTTGTAACTACGTTTCAAACTAAAAGTTTTTAGAGAGATGTTTTAGAAAGAGTGATTGAGTTTAAGGGAGGTTGATTGTTTCTTCCCATGTTTAAATTAACTGATGCATACCACTTCAAATTACATAAAGAATTGTTGACATTGTTGACAGAATAGGATTGACACACGATTGGTGGTGATTATCATCTCTCCAAAACCCTCTCGTAAAATAAATATTGTAAAATAAATATTGGCGAGTTAAAACACTGATAAGGAAACCGTAAGGACATGTGTAAGAATCAATACACACGTGAAACAAAACAACAACCTGCATTTAGTTAAAAGTTCTAAATAAACATTTTTGTGGTCTTACTTTCAAATCTAATGTTCGAAATGTGTGAACTTAAATAAACTTTTAAAATACAGATGTCTTAGTTATAGCCTTAAAATATCGTTTTTTACCTTTTTTCTTTGAGACTTCGAAAAATTAAAGTGAGACCTAAGCTAATATGGTTACTTTTGGTATCAAAAGTTTATCCATATAAGTTAGTATTTTAAGATTAACCTTTTATAAACAACTTGTCTAGCGGTTAATGTCATTCTGACATATGATGATATGTTAAGTACATTACAACTGTTGGAACGTGTAACAACATTAGGTATCTGCTAAGTAGATATTCACTTCATACCAGACGCTTCTGGTATTTTAATCATTTAGAAACACATATATAATGTCTCAATAGCGTTTAGTTAGGTTGTGTATGCAAAGTCAGTCTTCATACTAATTAACCCTGAATATGTTATACATAACAACCAATATATGTATAATTTGTACCAATAAGATAATCTTGTTTCTTGCAGACACTAAACTATGGACTAATTTTGATGCTTAGGGCAATGACCCTATGTCATTCTGACAATTTACTATATGTTCAAGCACAACCATTGTTGGCAAATGAAACTGCGATATGTGTCTGATAAAGGAAGTTGTCCTTATTCGAAACTAGTCCTGTTTATTCAATTTTGAGTTATTCTGCTAAACAAGAAGGAGTTGAGATTCTCTGTACTACATGTATGTTTGATCTGACAAAATAATTTTTTAACCTAACAGACATAACCGACAAACTACATCTATATGGAATGATGTGACGGGGATCATGATTGAATTTCTTTGTAGTAACTCGTTGATAGTACTTACATCTTACAGAGATAATCTTTTTAGAGCATTACTTATCCGTCCATCCACTTCCTTCCAATACTTAGGGCGCTGTTATCTTAATTTTCAAACGACAAGGATAGACTCAAATTCTTGAGAGGCATATAGAAGTATAGTAAACTTACCCTTGTCGGCTCTAATTTGAAGAGTTGCTTTATTTGCTGATGGTATTAACAACATTATCTTATTTTACACACACATATTTTTTTATTGTGTGTGAACAGATATGGATGAACATGAGTACGACTTAATAATGTTTTAGTTTTTACTGTCTTTATTTGTGCTGTAACTGTTAACATTATGTATTTCAATAGAAGGAAAAGTGGGCAATTAGAATATCAGTACCTGCCGAAGATGACAATCTTCAACCATGAACTAAATATTTCATAAAGCTGAATATTTTATACAACAAAGTGCCAGTGTGATGCCAATAATTCTCCTACATTACTTTAAGATAGACCAAAGCGTAGGTAATAAAAGTTTTTTAATAACTTAATTTGCTAATCAATCCATGAAAGGTTTTAGTGTGAATACATTACAAATATGCTTCTTGATCGTATGAATCGTACTGAAGTTTCTGGTTGTTTTTCTGTAATCGAGATCAAGGAATCAACAAAAATTAAGCTATGATGCAACAACCGGTCTACGTTATGGTCATACACTTTTTAACACACAGAATTTCTTTTTGGACGAACATAAACCTGCATATATATAGTTTCAACAATAAAACACCATACGTAAATAAGAGTCTTCAAAATGACATTTCCCACCTTTAATTGTCATATATATCAACATCCTCCATTACAAAGTTTTCTATTAAATCATTCATGGTAAGTATCAACCGAAGACATCAGATAATTAAATGGCAACTTAATTTAAAATTGATTGTTTCAAATTTGAAATATTTCAACAGAGATTCAATGACATTACAAAACCATTTATGTAAGCTGAAACGTGCCTCTCATGCGGACATAAGAGAGTTACCAAGAAAAAAAACCAATTGTGACCTCTAAAGAGAACATTTCTCTCAGAATTTTGACTTCAACTTGAGATTGAAAGCTTTTCACACCAATTTAGATCTCTGGTTGATAATTGAAGCCAGACCGTTAATCGTCTTAAGGTCCCATTAAATTCAAATCACATGTTGTCGATGTAATAACTCAGCGTGGAGAGTATTATCTAGCCAGTTCCCACTTTTGGAATGCGATATACAGATAATGTTTACGATATGGTTATTAAACATCCTGATTCATCAGCATATACGTCTTCGAATTGAGTTGCAACACATATACCCTGATATCCATCAGGTCAAAGCTGATGGCTGGTTATTCAAAGATATTGATAGCCTATATGTTTTCAGGCAAACTTTTTCGAACATGTATCTGAAGATGTCTCTTATGGGAATCTTATAGAACGCCCCTTGCGAGCTAAGCAGCAGCAGACCGACATGAGAAATCTTATAGCACTCACGTTTGTTAATTTGAATCACATTGTTTAGAATTTTCACCCGAGTTTATTTCACCATTGCTTACACTTAAAGAGCATTATTTGATTGGCTGGCTATGGTCAGTGATACAAAGGTTTTGCACATGGATATCAGGCTAAATGTTGGGTGGGATCAATGGAATTTTAAAAGGGACAAACATTTATCTGTATCTGTATATCTATATATATCTTAAAATGAATTGATCTTGCTATACACTGCAATTATTGGCATGCAGTAGATCATCCTCTTAGCTAAAATGCTTATATTTATATACGCTTCGGCACCTTGTTCATTGATACGGTGCTCAACAGATACTTTTGCTTGTTTGTTTTATAAATTATTTGAAGCTACTAAATACTTTTAAAACAAATCAACAAAATAGTAAATGCAGTATTTCAACATATATGTATATGAGGTATAATATTTCAGGGATTGTACAAAGCATTGGCAGAGCCAAATACATGTAACTTCTGAAATTTTGATATACAATTATTTATGTTAACAGTTGTAGATTTCTTACAAACAAATAAATGAGTTTTTTTTACTTAGACCCTTTATGAATGTTGTCACTTTAATGTCAATAAATAGTAGCCGACTGTGTTAAAAAACCTCTGTAAAATGTTTATCATTTTTATAACTGTTACAAATACATGTTTATAACATATAAATCATTATAAATTGATCATAAATGAATACAAGTGACTGAAAATCGGCACACATTCAATTTAATGTACAGTTGTTCGTTAAGAGTCATTTCCGAGTCAATTCACTTTTCCCTTAATGACACAAGGGGGCGTTAAAGTCAGTACCTAATTACACCACCTCTTGCAGCAAGCACAGCTCTGCACCGTCTAGGAACTGATTCCACAGGTCTGCGGATCTTTGCCTGGGGAATTCTTTGTCACTCCTCCTGCAACGCGTTGGCAAGCTGTGAAAGTGTCTGAGGTGGTTGTTGACATTGTCGCACACCTTTGTCCAACATGTCCCATAAGTGTTCTATAGGATTCAGATCCGGTGATTTGCCCTGGACAATCACCAGTCGACTTTCTCCAGCGTAGGACATTGCCCTCCACACCTTAACGCTGCCTCCACCAAATCGGTCGACCTGTAAGACACAAAGTCGTCAAATTCTGCATTGAAATTAGCAGTTTTCGTTGGCCTTTTATTTTCAATGTTTCTAATCATGTTTCCTGCACAATTCACGTGCATTGGGTTTGAATCATTTTCTTGATGCACGATTTATGCACTATTTTCAAGTTTCACATATATAATTCACAAAGGCAATTTTCATCTATTTTTCATGCTTCACACTTAACCAGTGACACTTGTAATCATATCCAAACATTTATATTATCGAATTAATATTTTGTGAAAAGATATGTGAATTTTAATTCATTCCAAAACCTGTGCGTTTCTTTTTTTGCAGAGTGTATTTATAGAAATGGCTTAACTAGACTACAACTGCATTCAGAGGATTATAAAAACTAATTGTCATTTCATAGCATAGTAATCTTCACTCCTTTTGCTTTTCAATTCAATGAATTCCCTCTGGTTTCAATATTTTTCAAGAACACAAATTGTAATGTTCTATTAAACAATCAATATACCAGTTGCCAATTGAGAGGAAATCCTGATGAAGTTGTTGGTAGCTGATATAGTAAAATCATTAGATAATCATTTTCATTAAACCTTTCTCCACAACTAAAATGTTTTACAAACATATTCAGTCTCATTAAAATCTTCCTTGCTCCGAGGAATAAAATGTAAAAAATATTGTCTCTATCGGGGCTCGAACCATTCAGGATATCCTCTCCGTCTCGGTCTGAATGCACCCACCTCTATCGCGTGTTGCTATAACCAGTTTAGTGCAGACAAACCCAGTCACATTCTCGTTTTAAATAGCGTTTAGCGGCGATTATGTATAACGAATGGTACACTGGAGTTACCTGTCCCTAGTATGACATCGAAGTTTTAACTGCGCTCCTTTCGATTAGCTAGATGAGCTTGTGTCAGAACATGCGGGTAATATGGGTGCCTTCAGACTGTGAATGAGAGGAAAACCGGGCTGGGTGAGGTTCGAACCCCACAAGAGATAAAATTTTTACACTTTTTTTCCTCGAATCACAGTCCATTTTAATCAGACTGCCAACATATTCTATATACTTATGATATAAAACGAGTGATTACGTAAAGGGTAATCATGGTGTCTACCTGTAACCTGTTACTTCATTGCATAGAAAACTTTTTTATACATGTTTTAAAAATGTGTTGAAAATAAGTGATTGGTTGAAAGATGATAAATGAGTGTTTCTTCTTTTGATTACACTAAGTGAAGCCTACCACTTCAAATAACAGCAAAGAAATGTTGACATCGATCATCGACGAGGCTTGGTACAAGGTTGGTGGTAAATGCATCTCTCAAAGAAACCTCATGCTGATATAAATAAACGTCGATGATGAGGAAAACATTCACTGAAACGAAAAGTAATGTTTCAGAAACAACAAACAAAGGTAAAGAAAAAGTAACTGCATGTTAGTCAATGCAACTTTCTCTCTGAAATATTTAGTACTTTAACTACAAAATGATCTCTTAAATGGTGACTGATAATATCATATAAATATTGAAAGGTAGAAACATCTTAGAGTTAACTTGTTAGTCGTAATATGTATCCAAATTTAAATGTCTGTGTCATTCTAACATATCATGATGTCTTTGAGTACGTTACTACTGTTGCCAAGTAAAACAAGTGTATATCGTTTAAGCAGATCTTCACTCATACCGAAACACTCGGGGGACATGATGTGGAAAGCATCGCTGATGTTAAGTCTATTCACAATGTAGAAAAGTCGTCATACTAATTAACCCTGAATATGTAATACTAGTACGTTTTTGATTAAACGTCATTATTTTTACTTACCGTAGACAAGTGACCTTAGCCTTGTTAGCCATATAACATGTAATCGACTCATTCCCACAGAAGTAATGAAAACATCATTACGCAGATCAATCAGAGTTACCCGCCCGTCACTAGTCCACTGTGTGGCGTGACCTGTCATCCAATTAGAATCATTCACATTACCTAGGAGTCCCAATTAACGACGGATGCGTAAGAGGGGAGGCGGGACGGGTATGACGACGGTCACTTGTCTACGGTAAGTAAAAATAATGACGTTTAATCAAAAACGTACTATTATTTAGTTACTAACCTCCGACAAGTGACCTTAGCCTGATACCACTGTAGGAGGCGGGTAGAATTCGTCGCATAGCGGTAACTCTCAAGATTGCTCTGATGATCGGCGACCTAGCGAGCGGCCGTTCTAATGAGGATTAATTGTCTGGCCTCTCGCGGTCGACGATCCCTAATTAAAACACCACAAAACCACTATAACCATTCAACAAGCAAGTTTATTAAATGGGTTAAGAGCCCCTCTCAACTCGTGAGGCCCCGTTAGCGTGGATGGTCGCGCCCCCTGCCAGGGGGGGCCCCCGTGGTTCGCTGCTGGGCAAAGACCTGCGCCCCCAGACGGGCTACGCCCTCCAGGTCCTCCGTGGAGACATCGCGCAGGTAATGGTTGGCGAACACCAAGCCCGACTTCCAGAAACAGTTGGCCATGATGTCCGCCACTGACAAGTTGCTGTGCAGTGCCATAGTCGCCGATATGGCCCTGATCTCATGCGGGTTGGTCCGCGCCGGCGCCGGCAGTCCAGCCGCCTTGTAGGCGTCCACTACTGCCGACCTGAGATAAACTCCCAGCTGCCTCTTGTCCAACTCCTTTGAGCTTGTCTGGGAGTGAGGCAAGAAGAGCCTGCGCCTCCCCTGTCTCAGCGTGCGCGTCTTTTCCACGTAGATGCGCAGAGCGCGTACCGGACAGAGGAGGCGTTCCTGTTCGTCCGTGGGCTCGATAGCCGAGGAGATTGACGGCAGTGTGAACGTCCGTCCACGCTCGTCAGCGCCCTGGTTCTTACACAAGAACTCCGGTGCTAGACCCAAAGTCGCTGACCCTCCATCTCTCACCTCAAACCTGAGCAAATCAGCTTGCAGCGCGTGCAACTCTGATATTCTGGCCGCTGACCCCATTGCCACTAAGAAGCAAGTCTTAATGGTGAGACGCAGCAGCGTCGTGTCCGTCAGCGGCTCATAGTGCTCAGACTTGAGGTGATTCAAAACTATCGCCAGATCCCACTCTGGCGGTCTCAGTTTGTGGCGGCCATCCACGTTCCTGTACGTCCTAATGAGCTCCTTAAGGACCGAGGTGTTCAAGTCGGGGTCCTTTTTGCGAAGGACGGACAAAATGGCCGCGAGGTTCGTGTTGATGGAGGAAGCCTTAAGCTTCCTCACTGTGCGTAGGTGGACCAGGTAATCCGCGACCTGGGGCACCGTTACCGACCGCACATCGAACCCCTTCCCTTCGCAAAAGGTCATGAAAGCAGCCCATTGGAAATCGTACAGCTTGCGCGTGGATGACCGCTGTGAGGTCGCCACTGCGCTGGCTACCGCTTCCGAGAACCCTGCGCTCCTCATTCCGTCCACGAGACAACCCATACGTGCAGATGTAGAACCTGAGGGTTCTCGTGCACCCGTCTGCTTGGGTTGCTCCTGAGAAGGTCCCACCTGGTTGGCAGGGGAACCGGCTCCTGAGCGCAGAGTCTCCGGAGGGGGACATACCACGGCCTTGCCGGCCAGTTCGGTGCGACCAGGAGCAGACGCAGGCGTCTCGTCTCCTGGACTTTTGCCACCACTTGAGTCAGAATGGCGGGGGGGGGGAAAAGCGTAAGCGTCCATCCCCTCCCATCCTAACGCGAGCGCGTCTAATCCCCATGCCAGAGGGTCTGGCACTGGGGATACGTATACCGGCAGCTGGTGATTGAGCCGTGTCGCGAAGAGGTCGACATGCGGCCTGCCGAACTGGAGACAGATCGCCTCGAACACTCGAGGGTGCAACATCCACTCCGTGCAGGGAGGTTTGTCCGGGCGAGAAAGAGCGTCCGCAAGGACGTTCTTTGCTCCCGGGATGTGCACCGCTCTTATTGAGATGTTGAGTTCGTCTACCAGTCGAAACAGCTCCATCACCAGCTGTAACAACGATCCCGCCTTGGTCGATCCTTGCTTGTTGATCGACCAGGCTGCCGTCGAACTGTCTGTGTGGACACACAGCACCTGGTTCTTCAGACGATCCGACCAGTGATCGATCGCCAGACGTATGGCATTCAACTCCAGGAAGTTGATGTGAAGCTCGGCTTGCGCCGGCGACCACACGCCCGCCGCCTGGTCGGTCCCCAGGTGCGCGCCCCACCCGTGGGTAGAGGCGTCCACATACAACTGGCTCCCGGCGGGGGGTTGCCGGAGGGGAACCCCCGCCAAGACGTTGTTCTCGTCCTGCCACCATCGTAGGTGGTGAATGAGGTCCTGCGGCATCCTGATGTGATGGCCGCAAGATACCTCCCGAACGTGCCCGTTCAGTACTATTTGGAGGGGCCGGAGGTGAAGCCTCCCCCTCCTCGTGAAGTCTTGAGCTGAGGTCAAGAATCCTAGCAGACATTGCCACCGTCGGAGCGAGAGAGGCCCGCGACACGCGTCCGCTAGGAGTTCCCTGTAACGGCCCATCCGTTCCTCCGTGACAAAGGCCTTAAGCGTAAGCGTCCATCCCCTCCCATCCTAACGCGAGCGCGTCTAATCCCCATGCCAGAGGGTCTGGCACTGGGGATACGTATACCGGCAGCTGGTGATTGAGCCGTGTCGCGAAGAGGTCGACATGCGGCCTGCCGAACTGGAGACAGATCGCCTCGAACACTCGAGGGTGCAACATCCACTCCGTGGAGGGAGGTTTGTCCGGGCGAGAAAGAGCGTCCGCAAGGACGTTCTTTGCTCCCGGGATGTGCACCGCTCTTATTGAGATGTTGAGTTCGTCTACCAGTCGAAACAGCTCCATCACCAGCTGTAACAACGATCCCGCCTTGGTCGATCCTTGCTTGTTGATCGACACACAGCACCTGGTTCTTCAGACGATCCGACCAGTGATCGATCGCCAGACGTATGGCATTCAACTCCAGGAAGTTGATGTGAAGCTCGGCTTGCGCCGGCGACCACACGCCCGCCGCCTGGTCGGTCCCCAGGTGCGCGCCCCACCCCTGGGTAGAGGCGTCCACATACAACTGGCTCCCGGCGGGGGGTTGCCGGAGGGGAACCCCCGCCAAGACGTTGTTCTCGTCCTGCCACCATCGTAGGTGGTGAATGAGGTCCTGCGGCATCCTGATGTGATGGCCGCAAGATACCTCCCGAACGTGCCCGTTCAGTACTATTTGGAGGGGCCGGAGGTGAAGCCTCCCCCTCCTCGTGAAGTCTTGAGCTGAGGTCAAGAATCCTAGCAGACATTGCCACCGTCGGAGCGAGAGAGGCCCGCGACACGCGTCCGCTAGGAGTTCCCTGTAACGGCCCATCCGTTCCTCCGTGACAAAGGCCTTAAGCGTAAGCGTCCATCCCCTCCCATCCTAACGCGAGCGCGTCTAATCCCCATGCCAGAGGGTCTGGCACTGGGGATACGTATACCGGCAGCTGGTGATTGAGCCGTGTCGCGAAGAGGTCGACATGCGGCCTGCCGAACTGGAGACAGATCGCCTCGAACACTCGAGGGTGCAACATCCACTCCGTGGAGGGAGGTTTGTCCGGGCGAGAAAGAGCGTCCGCAAGGACGTTCTTTGCTCCCGGGATGTGCACCGCTCTTATTGAGATGTTGAGTTCGTCTACCAGTCGAAACAGCTCCATCACCAGCTGTAACAACGATCCCGCCTTGGTCGATCCTTGCTTGTTGATCGACCAGGCTGCCGTCGAACTGTCTGTGTGGACACACAGCACCTGGTTCTTCAGACGATCCGACCAGTGATCGATCGCCAGACGTATGGCATTCAACTCCAGGAAGTTGATGTGAAGCTCGGCTTGCGCCGGCGACCACACGCCCGCCGCCTGGTCGGTCCCCAGGTGCGCGCCCCACCCCTGGGTAGAGGCGTCCACATACAACTGGCTCCCGGCGGGGGGTTGCCGGAGGGGAACCCCCGCCAAGACGTTGTTCTCGTCCTGCCACCATCGTAGGTGGTGAATGAGGTCCTGCGGCATCCTGATGTGATGGCCGCAAGATACCTCCCGAACGTGCCCGTTCAGTACTATTTGGAGGGGCCGGAGGTGAAGCCTCCCCCTCCTCGTGAAGTCTTGAGCTGAGGTCAAGAATCCTAGCAGACATTGCCACCGTCGGAGCGAGAGAGGCCCGCAACACGCGTCCGTTAGGAGTTCCCTGTAACGGCCCATCCGTTCCTCCGTGACAAAGGCCTTGTCCTGCGTCGTGTCCAGACGGACGCCTAGGAAGACGAGCGACGTCGTCGGTACTAGGTCCGACTTGTCCAGATTGACAAGCCAACCCAGGCGTCTGAACAGAGCGATCACAAAGTCCCTTTGTTCGGTCAGAACTGACGGGGAGCAGTGGCTCCCGAACCCGTCGTCCAGGTACATCGTGAACTGGATGTCGTGCCTGTGAAGGAACTGGACGATGGGTTGGGTCACCCGGGTGAACAACCAAGGGGCTGTCGCAATCCCGAAGGGCAACACCTTCCACTGGAAGTGACGACCCGCCAGGACGAATCGGAGGTACTTGCAATCCGCGGGGCAGATTGGGATATGCAGGTACGCGTCCTGGAGGTCCAGCGACACCATGCGGCTGTATGGTTGTAGCAACCGCATGATAGACCGCACGGTCAAGAGCCGAAAATATGGCGGCCGCTCGAGGTGGAAGCGCTTGAACTGTTTCAAGTCGTGAATCAGCCGCCATTTTTTCGGGTCCTTTTTCGGTCTCACGAATACTGGAGAGTAGAACCCCGGTGTCAGACCTTGGAGCGGAAGCTCGCTCACCGCCTCCTTGGTGATTAGGATCTCCACTTGTTCCAGTGTGCGCGCGAGCCGTTCCGGCTCTAGCGGACGTTCCACTGGCGAACAAGTCAAAGGGGGGCGGGTGTGCACGGGTATACGAAACCCACGCTCCAGTGTCTGACAGACGTACTCGTCCAGGCCCAACTGCCTCCAGTTGGCCACAAACGTTGAGAGACGGCCTCCAACGGCCCCGTCTCGAACCTCTACCGCTGCCGGCGGCAGGAGAGGAGGCGCCCAGGAGTCACCTCTTCTTGTGGGTTCCTTCATAGGCGCGTCCCTTACCCTGCAACTTGCTGGGTGTCCTTTTTGGAGAGGGGCCGGCGTTGTAGCCGCCGCGGCCCTTGCCTGGCCGGCCCCCTTCCCGAAAGGAAACCCCGCCGGTCCTAGAGCCGGCGGGGGATTGCGGAGTGCCACCCTTCCGCTTCTTCGGTGTCGTCACCGCCGAAGAGACCCTGCCACCTCCCGCTGCCAAACGGTTGGTGAGCTCCTGTTGTTGGGTCTCCTGGCGGTGTCGCAGAGCCTCTGCGACCTGTCCGTCGAACAGCGTCGACGACGCTGCTGGAGCGCTCCTGAGGCGGGTGCGCATCTCCGCCGGGAGATTTGTACGCGCGAGAAATCCGTCCCGCCTCAGGTTAGTGACCCCCGCTGAGATGCGGGAGGCACTTAGCATGATTTGGGCTAGGTTCCCTGCCACGGAACCGAACCCCCGATACAGAGCTCTCGCCCCTTTCTCCATCCCCGCCTCCTTGGAGAAGGCGGCCATGGCCTGACAAGCATGGGCGACGGAGTTCGCCATGCCCAGAATGCTTCTGGCCTCCTTGTCCAGGTGGGACAGGTGCCCGTCAGACACTGAATGGCCGACTCCTGGCGCTGCCACACGCCTGATATCGTCATCCAAGACGGGGGGAGAAAGTGGTATGGGAGAAGAGGCGACCGGGAGCCCCGACCTCTGACGATCCGAGATCACCAGAGGCGGAACAAGACGGCCCGGCGCCGCGGATGACACGTGGGTGTCAAAGTCCTTCGCTGCTGTCAGGAGAAGGCGGTGGGGAGGGAAGCGAAGGTCCGACCTCTCCGGCGACACGCGCCTGCCTGCGGCGGCAGACACACCCAGGGTGGGGCGCCTAGTAACCTTGCAGCGGCTCTGCGACTCGCTCTTCCGGATGGAAGAGCGGTAACGCCTGTGCTGCTCTGGGGAGAGATCCTCGCACTCCGCACACCGGTTATCCGCCGGGCAAGTGTTCCTGCACAGGCGACAGACGACATGAGGGTCGTAGCTCGCCGACTTGCGTGACCCGCACCGTCCGCAGTACGCCCGGTACGAGGTTGCTGAGTCGCAAGCGCCCGTCCAGGCGCCTAAGCGAACTATCGCCTAGAAGACGGCAGGCGGCAGGCGCACACGACAACCGAAGCTGTCACGCAGAGGGGTAGAGCGACCGTCCAGACGCCTCCGAGATCTATCGCCTAGCAGACGGCAGGCGGCAGGCGGCAGGCGGCAGGCGCACACGACAACCGAAGGGGGTAGAGCGACCGTCCACCCCCGGGCTGCACGGGCTGCACGTGCAAGTCAACCCGCGCTCCAACAAACCAGGTCAACACGGCTGTGTTAACTACAAACACCCCTGTCAGAGCACCGAATTCACTCACGAGGAATGAACACGACGAAAGACAGCGGGGATACTTAAATAAGGTAAGCAATAGAGTCAGAAACAACAAAACACGTTAATTATATAGCTCAATACAATCGGGAGAGATACAGAAACACGTCTGCACACTACCGACTCTGTAATGTGAATGGTTCTAATTGGATGACAGGTCACGCCACACAGTGGACTAGTGACGGGCGGGTAACTCTGATTGATCCGCGTAATGATGTTTTCATTACTTCTGTGGGAATGAGTCGATTACATGTTATATGGCTAACAAGGCTAAGGTCACTTGTCGGAGGTTAGTAACTAAATAAATAACATATTACACGTGTTTTATATAAAATCACAAACTATTACTCTTATGCCATATCCACGTTTTGAAGTGACTTATTTTGATCATTTAATTAAATTCAAAAAGTGCAAAAAGTACAGAGCTTTAATTTCTTTGTTATATTTACTTTATTTAGATTTAAGTATATTAAATTATATGTCATATTGTTGCATCTGATATGTTACTTTCGATCCAAATATCAATTTTTAAACACGAATTTGGTTTCATTTTAGTGTATGCAAAGGTTTACACTCCTTTCTGAGATTAGAAACAGAATTTTGTACTATAATCATTGATAGAATAATACTACAGCATTATTATTTCATAGATAGAAAGGTTTAATAACACTTTCTCAATTCACAAATACCCAAAATAGTTTGTCAGAGTACATGTACATGTATGTTGATAGGATCACATGTCAAATTTTGAAATCGATCTTATTACATCGGGAACCACTAACTGTTACCTAAAATGACAAGTTAAAGGTCAATCAGTACTTTTGAGCGAAAATACGGCCATTCAAAGTCGGGGTTTTGATTGTAAACCGAACAATGTGGCTCGATAGCGCTCGCAAATTCGCCAAACGTAATTTTGAAACCTTATCATAAGCTGACAGGAAGAGTCGATTCGATAGTGTTAATTAGGTATGGTACCTAATAGGTAGATTAATTGTATGCATAATTTCGAATATTAAACGTATTTGAGATGTTTTCTTGATTTTTCCATAAAATCAAGCATTTTAGATATATTATGCATAAATGGACATATTTGCAAGTCCAGTGATGAGATATGAACTTCAATCAGCATATTAGATATTTTGAAGCTTATCAATACCAAATAAAATTTTAAAAAAGATACTCTGTGTCACTTTCAATATATGATACAAAACATATGATACATGTTATAAATGTAAGTTTTAGCAAATGTAAAGTCACTGCCATTCAGATAATAACAAATAAATGCGCACCATTTGATTAATTTTTATTTAGATGATGTGTTTATCGGAATATAAACATGACAGTTGATTTGTAGCTTGCCTTTTACAAAAGTAAATGATCATTTCGCTGATGTTTAGTAAAAAAAACTTTGTTGACAGAAACTAATTACGGCAACCCCACCCCTTTCGTACAGATAAAAACAAATTACCAAAGTATCTAAACAATGAGTGAAAATTTTGGGACAAAAATATAACAGTGATAACAGTGACGTTGATATTTTTCATATGAAATTAATGAAGTCAGCTTATGGTTTATGGTTTACGAATTAGGTTTTATTCTAATATGACATTTAAATATAGAACGAAATGACAAGAGTGAAGTGGATATTGTATAAATAAAGTTTATAATTTAAGCTTACGTTTTATTGTTAATGATTTAAGTTTCATTGTTATCCTATTTTTCCTACTGTACGATTTTGCCTTATCGAATTAGTTCAATATGGAAAATAAAGGCAATATCAAATTGATTTGTCAAGAAAAACCAGGAGGTATGTTGTTGGCAGCTAGTTTGGTGCAATGTTTGGAACCAGTCAGGGTAAAGTAAGTGTAGTAATCGATTCAAACATCTGCTCGCTATGGTTGTCTCTTAGACAGAGCACTTGCGTCAATCTGATCAATGATTTAGTAATCAAGTGAAGTAACCACATCCCCGATAAACTAACAACCCAACATGATCAATAGAAACTAATTATCAACAGTTGTAGGCAGGTTTGTTGGTCCTCTGCTGGTCAATGGGAAGTTTTTATACCCTAAAGCCAGGTGTTACCATTTAATTTAATTATTTCTTTCAATCAAAAGTATTGATTTTAAGATGTTTCTTATGAGACAAACTACTAGTTGCTACGTTCGATTCGACGAATTCTATACAGTTATGAAGTGAGAACTATGTGAAGGTTCTGGGATCTTGATTAAATTCATTTGTAGTAACTCGTTGAAAGTACATACATCTTACATAGATAACCTTGTCTTGGGCATCACTTATTAAGTTATTGCTTCTTAACGGCTACAGATAGAGTCTAAGCATTACTTAGTTCTTTCTTTTCCTCAAGGAGCAACACAATTACTTTATTTTACGAACGTTAGTACTGTTACTGCTTGGAATATATATCAAGGTAAATGTTATTTTGTTCTATACCTTAATGTCTTACCATGGTCTTAAGGGTCTCTGAATAAAAATATACGAGTGGACTATTAGAATATCAAATCCTACATATGTTGAAAATCTTGAAACTTGAACGGATAATTTATCAGGCAGAAACTTGCATAAAACGATTTTAGGAAATATCCTTTGTTAGTCTGAGTCTACAAAACTATCTTAGTCATTTAGATTTAGATTTAGTCATACTGCAGCCCACTGTCTAACACATGGTATCAATTAATGAAAATGTTTGTGTATTGTGAGCAAACATGTATAGTTTGTTTATGAACACACGTGTGACCCACTTTCATATGAAAAGATTCACAAACTTTTGTTTATTAATCTCAGACATATGTTCTTGATATAATATGTATCATTTCAAAGACAGCTAAAGATGTTTGTTAAACAATGTGTACTAGGATTAGGTTTCGTAAATTGTGTTAAAGAGGTAGCCCCTCGATTAGCTGACTGTTACATCGAGTTACCCTAATCCTATTTACAATTGTTTTAGATAACGATTATCTTAAGTTGGACTTTGAATTTATATGATAAAATAAATGATATCGTTCCTTATTTATCCTGAATTTTAACCATGCTGCATGTAATATAAAATGACAATGAAAATACATCGTAGAAAGACACGATTGGCAAAGTCAAATAAATCATGACGATAAATGGTTACTTAATCAAAAGAAAAAAGATACAACATTTGAATTTGATAATTTTGGTACATCTATCATTTTGGGCATATCATGATATTTTTAGTAAATTTCATGTGTTGGCAAATGTAACATCATTATGTATCTGCATGGCAGATAATGACAGATTTCAGAATTCATATCAGAATTCAATCAAGATATCACCACACTTTGTATTAGGTAGATCAAGTCAAGAAATGTTGATCGAGCCTCTCTGTTCTTAGACCAAATCAATGGGCTCCCCTAGCGGGATAAATTTACTCCACAATCAATTTGATTTTTTTTAGCAAATGACAACACTTCTCTCATGGCAAAGGTGGTTCATATTATAATGCCTTTGTCATGATTCACTAGCAAAGATGATGATTTTAAAACAGCGTCACGTATAGCACAAGTATCTTTCTTTGTCTCCAATCAGGAATCTTCCATTCTACCTACAAACTAGACGAATAGGAACAGAAGTTCGGTGAACATTTCATGATTTGATCTGTCTCTGTTTGGTAGATAATGACTTCATACCAGCCGCCTCAGATATTCAACCAACGTGCAAGTCTTGATGACATTTCAATTTGCTGTACTCAAAACATGTATCATGTACATATATGGATATATACATATTATATGAGTATTCTTAAGTTTAAAACTGGTGAAATCAATTTCATTTTAATAAAATCATATTAGTCATTCTTTATAGGTATAAATGCAGTAACATATTGACTTACCCCGTAATAACTGCAATCAACCTCTATAACTCAGGAACAAAACATTGTATTCATTGAGAAGAGAATATCATACGGGTGTCTTAGGATATCATACCAAATGGTACAGTATTAAACGAACTTGCACCAGAGAAGCAGTACTAGTGTCAATCTTTCATTTATCTCAATGCAACAATCTATATGCTCACATACAAAACTTCACAATAGGATGATAAAATTAGGTTTAAAATCTCAACTATTATGCTTTCTTAACACTCACCCTTTTATTTTGTCTTGGTTATACAGATGCCTGTCTATTGTTATATATTGTGAATAATTTAAATATATCAAAATGGTTTCAAAAGAAAATCCAGACAGCATGTTGATGTCGGGTTGTTTGGTGCGGAGTCTGTTATCAATCAGTAATGAGTTTATGCAAGCTTAACTAATCAATCTCCGATAACCAGAAAATGTGCTCCACTATGGTTGATGTGGTCTACATGGTAGACAAAGCACTTGCATTTCATTAATGATTGAGTGCATCACCCGTAATTTAATACATCATGATCATCGATGGAAATAATTGACCACGTCCTCTTTTCACTGCTTATGGTTTGATTGATCAATTCTTGAAGTCAACAATATTTTTCCTGAATCAGAAAAGATGTGGTTTGAATTACTGATGCGTTTTTATTTGGGATTCTATAGTGACAATTACTATTAAACCAAATATTATGTGAGCAGGTCACATGACAGTCGACAGAAAGTGATATTGACTTTACCCCGAGTCCGACCAAAATTGATATTGATTTGTGTTACAAAATAAATAGACTAAATGGCGTCAACCCGTTGTTTCGTGACGTCATGGCATTGTTATCATAACGTCACTGGTCAGTCCTTTCTTATCATCAGGATGAAATGCCGTTCGTGGCTCTAGTTTTATTTTCACTTTTCGTTTTGAAACAGAGACATAATAAAACAATTATTAACTGGTGAATTCGGTCGATGCCTGTTTTCCTAGGATCTACAAAAACAGGTATTTCCCTCGTCACCAGTCTATAATTGTATATCAACCTCATCTGCAAAATAAAATAATATGGTAATCAATCTAGACCAAATATTATGTATTTAGTCAGTATGTAATACATATATTATTTGCTATACTGTGGATACATTTATCGCAATTAACCGCACATTTAAGTAAATGTTTAAAACATACAAGGATAATTAAGTCATTATTGAGCATACTGTTTAACATATGGTCTTCATTAACTGAAGTGTTTCCAAATGACAGACACGGTTCATTCATTATTATTGAGGTAACTCCATAACATAAATAATTTGGCTTTTTACCAAACATAAACATTCATATATCTCATTTCATAACAAAACAGAAAACTGAAGAATAACAAGAAACACATCTTAAATGCAATATATTTATGCATTTACGTTTGTGCAAACAAGATATAGTAGCATGTTTTGTTATTTTCCCCTAATGAATGATAGCTAATGCCAAATGTGTTATTTTAATGCTTAACCCAATAATCCGAAGTAGAAGAATAAATCAAAGGTATCAAGCTAAAATTGCAAGCAACCGTTATACTGCTAACAGATGCCCTATTCGCTCTGACATTATCAAAACCATCTGCTCTCCTATGGTTGATAAGTAAACATTTTCATTTGACAAAGCAGTCAATTTGATCAATGTAAACCACTTCCCTCTTGCGTCATAATGATCAATGAATATTTAATTATCGATGTCTGTTGGCAGGTTCAGGGTCTCAGTTGTTCAATGGTGAGATTTAACAAGTCTGGGACTGAGTTAATGGTTCGACAAAATTTGTTTTCTCTTCCATGAAAAGGGCTTTGATTCTTAGTATTTAATTATCCATTTGACAAATTATGTCGTTTAAATCAAAAATGAATAAATACCAAAGTGAGTGTACATTTATCACTTGACTTTCAAGAAAATTGTATTATGCATTTTACTTGTGAAAATTTATAAATTCATGTGGAATTTGATGCATGTCTTATATGTCTTTTACGAGCTTGCTTGTCCTAGTATTGCATGAATTGGTTTGAACTACATTTTAATAAGTTATACTAATTATTATTAAGGAAACGATCAGGTAGTTCAAATGATTTAAAGGTCGGTGTGATGAGGGTAACTTAAATCAAAGTTCACTTACAGTCTTTGATGTTTGATGCTTATGATTTATTGAGTTATAACGATATTAGTGATATGATTCTGTAAGAAATTATCCCCGCCAATTCACAACCTTAATTAAAGTTGTTCTCCTTTAGTGATCCCTTATAAATGTTAAAGTCATCAGTGTCATCTATGACCTTATTCGAACTCCGATCACTATTTGGACATTAAACCCTTCTAACAAATAGAAAATAAGACTTATTATACTGTTATGAAGTGATGTGCAGCAAAACTGATAATATTGAGTTCTTTTAAAGTTGCAGACAAGCATATGGATAGTTTGATGACGATTTCAATTATAAAGTCTAAAACAAGGTTCATAGCTGTCAAGAAGCTGATGTCCTCTCCTATTAGGAAAAAAGACTATCATGTACTATTATAAAAGAACAAGGGAATTACTGATAAATTTGTTCTTTATAAAGTTTCAGAAAGCAGGGATAGTATCATGATGTTATCAATTATGCAATGTAAATCAAGGGTCCTTTCCCTCAAGCAGCTGACGGCCAAGAACTTGTAACATAAACGAAAGCATAAACAGACAATGCATAACTCGATCAAAACCACAGTTGAATTTCTCGGATGTAGTTTATAACATTCAAACAGCTATCTCTCAGATACCACATGAAGTTGATTTCTATCGATCATTCAGGCTAAAATTTATATCCTCTGTGAGTTTGTTGTTGTTAAAGTCATGTGTATGAATCCACACAATAAACTGCATCTATTCGAAGAGGTGAATGTTGATGAAGCTGGCATTGATAGTATACTAGATAGTGTGTATTTGACAGTGAAGTGACAGACACTAGTTTAGCTAAAAGTTTCATAGTCATCCAACAAATAGTTTCAGAGTGTAGAGTGGAACAAAACGTGTGACGGACAGAAGGAAAATAACGGACGGACATACGGACAACTTTATGAATAATATATGTAGTCAGGTTTACAAACGAAATATCGATGATCAGTTGTCTCTGATTATATTGAGTTATGAATAATTTTCAGCCTAGCAATTCCGATGTTTTCTTTCATGATTGCCTTTTGTCACTAAAGATTATTGATATCCCAACTCACAAATACGTTTTGGCTTCTCTTTGAATAAAATGTATGTACTTGAGTTTTGCATGTTATAGTTTATACATAGAGAGAATCCTGTATTACAACCTATTTCAGCTTCATTCATATATAAAGTTCAAGTTCTGTGTTTAGATCTTACCCGTACTCCACTCACATTAGCAAACTGTTGTATAAAACGTAAGAGATCGATTGAGGGTGTCATTGGAGCCCTCTGATAACGTTATAAGAAAACGGTGATCTGCTTACATTGTTTTCAAAGACATTTCTTCTGTTCAGCTGAGGTAAAGTGAGCTGCTGGCATGCTCTACGAACTCATTATATCTGCATTACCAAAACAATCATGGTTTGAATAACATTTGGCGTCATTATCAAGGGTCTAAACAATTTATGTTTTTTGCTACATTCAACTCTCGTATCAACTCTGAAACGATATCAGATTAATGACACAGAATTGTTAATTGTATCAAATCAAAAGACATTTGTTCCATACGTTTTTGCATCAGAATTTTGAATGATTTTTTATCTTGAAATGAAAAGAAACCCCAAAGAAGTCTTAGGTAATTTTAAGTCTTTTACTATAATTTATCTCATTTGACATACCAAAGCGAGAATCCAGCAGACACTAAATTATTTCCTGACGATTCCTACTGTACAGTATGGCAGGTTTATTGTTAGGAAAGAAACACAACTGATCATCACATGTCGGAAATCTGGATTTCCTATCAACTGCCTCATGCAATAGTCTCACTGTGGGTAATCTATCATTGTGTTTCACAGTCTCTTTGATGAATTTCATCTTTCAAGACCCCATCTCCTAATGCAATCTGGGAATGTGTTCTGTAAGGCTATATATCGCAATGGATATGCTGTCATGTAACTCGGTGTTCAAGCCAGCCTTGTGACGGGCTACATAGTCTACGATCAGCCTACTTTCAAAAGGAATCGCAGAGAGAGACCTACAGCAGACAACCATGGCCAGTGATAGGAAACCAGCAACTTAGAAAATAGTGAAAGTTAATTTGCCCAAGAGTTTGATCACATTGCTGACAAAAGTGAAGATGATCCCCTGTAAGTTTGTGGCTCATGAGTTCACTACCAAGTGCATATGGTCAACTATTATAAGCAAAATAATATCATTAGTCAATATGTATGGCTACAACAATTAAATCTACTAAAATGTTATTAGATATTTTTTTCCAAATGAGGAATGTAATCACTTGCAGTTGCAATTGGTTTTGAACTTCATAACTAGTATCAAAATTACAATTTGGCAGCATTGTATTCGTCAGCTGACATTAAATGACAGATAAATGATTGATATTGTACATGTGCATTTTAATGACACAAATTTTGAGAAGACAACCAGGCTAGGGTGTCAAAAATTTTCAACATATACATTAATAAGCGCCTTGAGCAACTACGAGTGGTTGGATATGCGCTATATAAATATCCATGTAATAATAATAATAATTAATACGCATTTAAACGTAACTTTTTATGGGTGGTACATACTGGTTGAACGATTTTATAGTATCAGTTTAGTTTGGTACAAATGCGCCCTTTTGGGTCGTGTTCCTTGAGTTTATTTCAAAGCAAAGAAACGTTAATCATTAACGCAATATTCTATTTTGGTATTAACACAAACTGACATCTAGTAGCACTGTTTTCCCGATTTGTTCTGTGAAAGAATTATCTACTTTCGCAGAATTGGCGCCTACTCAACACTAAGTATATGTGTTTTGTCATATATCACAACATTAGTGCAAGCTTGTCAGTTTACTTGTTTTCGTCATTTGTTATGTCTTATCTAACCCCCATCCCATAACATTGTCATGACATAACAGTGTCACAACTGTTTATCTGTAGACGCCTCCCACTCTATCTGATCGTTCATCATGACGTTATCAACATGACATATTGCAGGTTTCATGTCTCTATTCCAATAACATGACTTTCATGGTAGATGAACAATCGGCGCATTCTCACATCCCTACAAAATGCTAGAAAAATTTCTAACACTCCCTACTGGATCTGGAATACACTTTATGACATATTGTTAGCATAACCCAAACGATATGGGTTTTTTTGTCAAAGAAAACCAAAAATAAATTTACAGCCTTTATACAACAAACAAAAATCACATCAACACTTTAACATATTTTATGTTAATTTCATTTTTTTTATAAAGCAAGCTTCCCTTTACATAATTAAGGTATATATAAATATTTTGAAGTTGTTATTGTTTTTATATAATCCTATGTCATATTTGCAAATTAACAACGTTGATGAATGAAAAATATCAATCTCATATCGAAAATGCTGATAAAAACATGATTGAAATGACGCAAAGTATCAGTTATCAGGAATTGTCAAGGAAAGAAAACTAATATAGCAGTATTATTTGCAGACACGTGGAAGTATAGATTTATCAGTCTGGAACATTAGCAGACTGTCATGTTGTACAAAGTATAATGAAATAAAATGTCATATATGGCTCTTCCATTAGTGTCATAAATAATTACAGTTTTTAATATGTCCCATATGTTTTTTGTATCAGCATATATAATAATCGATCTGGATTGGGATATAGTAAGATAAATAACAAACACTTTGAAGAAGCAGTACCGTCTTAATACTAACATATTTCACTCCCTGAGATGAACACAAAGCCACCATTGAATTGAATGATCAGAGCAGGATTTGCCGTTATAAGGTGTTCAGTAAAAATGTCTAGCCTGGAAAATTAACTCGTACATGAAATCATCTTTACTCTTAAAAAGTGATAGAACATGAATACAGTAATGTTCACATTGCTTCAATGAACAAATATATTTATATTATCGTTGTTGTTCGCAGGACACAGTTATAAATTCCAAATACATTTCGTATTTCAACCTTGTAAATGCATGTTCATGTAAATATCAATTCGTCTCTACCACATGAATCGATTGGGAATATTTTGATTAGAGAATGGAAATTCTCACATGGTGGTTTCATACAAATCACGACTAAAATGTTAATAGATTTCTCGGTAATATTTTATGAAACGATAGAATTGACACATTCATTCAAACTGCTCACATCAACCATCTTTCCAAAGAGGTGGTTTATCAGATGTAAATCATCCTCACGAAATTCTATTATCAAAACATGTTTTATCTGTTCAGAACATTCTTGCCTCCTCATTAGATTTAATATAGAATTATCTCGTATTTTTGACTTACAAAATAGTTTCAAGTATTTAGTTCCATGTAAGCACGGAAGCCTTTTGCAGTGATTTGCTTATTATTTTGATTACCAAAGATGGACACTTACACTGATCAGCGTATGATAATAACTCCTAAAGAATGAAAATGTGTAAGCCTTTCTGAAGAAATCCTTTAAGGGAGTTCTTAAGTGTGATCTGATCCTACCGTCAACCACTTTCTTTATTTAAAATACATTGTATCTTTATGAAACTGCAACTGTGTAATATCGTTTTCACCTAAAAGCAATAAATATATCTCCTAGCATTTATGATCACAGTACTAATGGTGACACAACAACATTACTTTTTTGTATGCAGTGTGCCGTCAGTCTACTAATGTTGCAAAATGTGAAGCGAATTAGTAAACTTTTAGCACGTTTCCCCTTTTAAGGCATTCTGAGATTTAATTACACTTTTGAAACAGTGAATTGAGCATACAGTATTTTATCAAGTTTATAAATAACACTAAAATTAATTTCCGTTAGTATTCGTGTGTAGTTTGATATGTTGATCACTCTAAACACCAAAATCAATATCTATAGGTCAACGCTGTGGTTATCCTTGCTTTCAATTACAGTTGTTCTGAGTAATGGCTAGAAAGGTTTTCAATTAAATCTCTCGGCTTTCGATCATTAATTTGTGTACATTAGTGTTATTGTAATTGACGAGCAAACTATTATTTGCATACCAGGAACGCCGGTAACGTTTCAGCAATCCACTCATTAGAATGCATTACCACAACAGTGCTCTAATAGAATTTGTCAAGTTGAATTTATAACCTGTTCAATCAATTGCTCACAATATGTATTCCAATTGCGTTGAGATAAAAGTTGGAAAGCTTGAAATCGATGCGAAAAAGGTTTCGCACTGCTTGTTACAAACCAAAATTGACAATTTTGCAAGGTTTAAGGTGACATTAAATCCTCAGTTCTGTTTCCTTATTTGCGCATGGAAGGTCATCAGGACGACCTCTCATGCTGGCCAATGTTAGATCGACAGCATTAACAAATATTGGCCTGTCAATCTGAATTTATTTAGATTTACATAAATCAATGCTCGTTCCTATGTGTTTCCACAATTGCAATTTCTTTTTTCTCTAGGTTGTCTATAAAAAGTTGGGTCAACACTCACTACTCACACTTTGATTGACTTAACAAAGACAATATTTGTTACATTAAGTTATTCTCAATATTATTTTCAAAATTTTCGTTTCTGTATTTTCGTAAATTCAAACTGAAAAAGTCAGTTTGTTAAATTATTTCTTGGTGAATAATGAAAAATATCGACGAGGGCTTCTATACCACTAGCAAATGTCACAGACACTGGTTGACAGCTTACCATTATGTTGTCTCGGCTGACAGTTTCAGATAAGTGTTATTGTAATGTAAATCAATGAAAACCAAATGTGCGGTTGATTTTAAATCCCATAAGATTTCTCAATTAGTAGCATAGTATTAAGAAATGTCTCGTAAAAAATTTCGGTTAATCTTGATAATATTGTGAGTTGTGTTCTTCAAGTACGGCCTTCAATAATATACAATGTTTGAGTGATTTCCACAAAAGTGGGAAAGCCACACAAGCTGAAGTTTGATGAAATCATACAAGTTCACGTTTGTTTCAACAATGCGCCTGTCATCCACATCTCTAGCCTGGTAATCTTTGATATATATTATGCAGCCCGACATTGGCTTTCAGTATTAATGGATTTGTTACTCTTCAATTACACTATACTTAATTGTTGAGGGCTTATACATACATGTACTAATAACATTAATCGCTTGCCCAGGTTCCAAAATCCAATCAACGGTTCACCCTTACCTCAATTAACAATAGGAGCTATCATTGTAATGAGCAGTAAAAAGTTTGTTTACAAAAATTCAATTTTTGCCAATTGAATAAAAAGATTGTTAACTCCAAACAACAAAGATTTCAATACTGCAGTGAATGTAACTAAATTGACAATGATGCATTCAAGAGGATGTCATGTAATATGTGATGTCAGTTTGTAATTACCCTCATTGTTTATACCAATAAGCATGTTTAAGCTAATATAGATATTACAAAGTTAATTGTCGTATCTAATTAGATACGTTCAAGATATATTTTCTTGACTGCCAGGCAAGGAAAAGAAGTCTTATGTAGCCTCATTGTTTATACCAATAAGCATGTTTAAGCATATATAGATATTACAAAGTTAATTGTCGTATCTAATTAGATATGTTCAAGATATATTTTCTTGACTGCCGGGCAAGGAAAAGAAGCAAAGAATTCCTGAATGATATGTACACATTGTCAATAAAGATCGACTGAATTTGATTTTATTGCAATTTATGTATTGGTTTGAGGAAAGAGATATTTAGTACACGTATTTGTATTCACTAAAAGACAATTTTGATAAGCGATTTATCTTTCTGAAAATATCAAAACATTAAACATTATATGTCCATGTCGCAGTTATTACCGAAACATTTTCCGATTTAAAAATCCATGAAATGCCATGAATAACACTGCTACTATATTTCCAGTTTAGTTCAACTCCCAATGTGCCTAACAGGTTTACATATGACATAACAGCTTTCAATTCCTGACAAAGGACCAATTATATAGCATGTGAGCTGGCCAAATAGATAACAGTACCCCATAAAAGATGATTTAAGATGCCATTCATACACAAACGATCACATGATTGTCAACACAGATGAATTACTCGAATAATGAACATCTTAAAAAGACTCCATGGCAGGCACTTGAACATTTTTCACATTTTGAATGGTTGCTTTCAAGTATTTCTAAGAAAAGGAGAGAATGAGTATTGTGTTGACATTTTATAAGATGCTTCTTGGCTGCGAATATCATAATCTGTGTGCTTTGAGCATGCCAAACATGGAAAAACGCATTACAAATGGACTATCATCATTATTTTCATGATATAATTTGAAGATGACAATGACAAATTCAGTGCAATTGTTAGTTTAGAACTTAATGACAGTAAAGATTGTATTTTATACAAAAAAATAAGAAATCACAAAACAACCGTGACGGAATTTGTTCTTTCATATACAATGTCGCTGTTTTCCATTTTTATACTAATGATTTACCCTTTCAAGGTTCATTAGTGTTATCTCTGCTTATCATTAACAACGTGTGAAATGTATGACGCATCCTAATTGAATTTGTGTATGATGGAAATTGACAAGACGTAATTATGTCATACCTTTCAAAATACCAACGATGGCCGTTTAGTCATTGACAACCAGCTCATGCTTACCCTCATTTGGTTCTTCAAATACTGTATTTTATTCATGGACAAGTACAAATTCCGTCTTTATCTTAGACCATTAGATCTCCATTTAACAGGTGTATGGTGGTATGTATTAAACAAATAATATCACTTCAACCAACAATTGTGACATTTCGAGAGAGTGAGTAAATGTTTAGTACAGCCTTGGCAATATGTCAGCAAATAACAGCTTGAAATTTATATGAATATTTATCGAATGATATTTGATGATATATGAAATAATCAAGATATCAAAATGACTGATAAGGCAAAAGATGGAAACAGCACGCGAAAGCAAGTCATCACTTGTATTAAAGTTGGCATAGAACGTCAGAATAGAGGTATGAATGTAAATGGCATAAAGTCATGTTGTGATCATGACACGAAGACACAAATCGCAAAAACCCTATACTACAAGACAAAAGTTTAGACTCAGTGAAAAGTGTAGTGTCCTATTTTATATCGCTTATGTCTAAAGAACTAGTGACTCTATTAATGTCTCGGAATAAACGCCGTAACAATGATTTAAAGAAAGCTTGAACATTTAAAAAAATGCCTTTTCATGGACTTCACCTGAGCATTTCTCAGTTAACTTTCATGATGGACGTGTTAATCAAGATCCATTAATGACAAATGCATGGCACTTTGGTAATCAGTTGAGGTTTGTGAAGGCATGAGTCAATGTTACCATACCCACCAATACTACAATTTCATAGCATCATTTGATGGGGAGTCTAAATCATGTCGCGTAGTATATTTAACATTGGTTTTCGTCATCTGTGCTTTCATAAAACTATATGTACATGTACCTAGTGTAACATCCTAAATCTAGAAACCCTGGTAGACATTTGACAAGGCTTATCAAAAGGAAATTTACAAACCCTGCCAGACAGGTTTTTAATTAAACCACCATTCTTATAAATTATTTGTGTATTTGTGATTGACAATTTATCAAGTATTTCGATTGTTAGATCGCTGATATTGTTCAAGAAACATATCAACGTCCAGTCTTTCTCATTACATTGTATCTTTACAGCACCGTTGTAATGCTATTAACAATGTTGACAGTTCAACCTGGCATATTAATTTTATGATTTCCGTTTGCGTTAAAGGTTGCATAGTGAACACTGGAAATATATGAGGAAATAATTACGAACTGCTCTCTGAGAGAAACAACTGGACAACCCGTATTCGTATACAACATCTATCCTTATTCATTAAGGTAATCCGAAAGCTTCAAGCAAACTAAGAATTCAAATACAGCGGTTCTTCGTATTGTGATTGTCAATATACTGGTGCAGTATGTCAGGTGAAACAATGGTTTGTTCTAATGTTTCCTTTTTCTATTCGGATTTATGTTTTGTTAAGAAATCATCTAAATAAGTGAGCTATCAACCAACCCACCAAAAACTATAGGCCTTTAGAACATTTCGCAAATACAATATCTACATATGCGTAGGATGCAGTGGCTTATCTATAATATCATCTGGACAGTCATATAATAACAATCATATCTTGTAATATCAAACAAACCTTCACAGCATTCATATTGTCACAGCAAACTCAAAGCTACATAATACCATATAGACTATTTCACAGTATCAATCACATCATCTCACCTACAGCTATCGTGGCATACCCGCATACATTTATATCAATCTAAGGATACTGATCTTCCATCACAGTGTGTCTGTATAAAGAGGCACAGAATATCAACTAATAAACATCCTGAAGAATACTGCTATTTAAACTTGACAGCAATGCTAAGAATTTCTTTTTGGGTATCTGATATAATATTTAGAGGATATTTGTCTTTTCTTGACAAATAACATGTTTATCTCATCGAGTGAGGAAGAAAGTTTATATTTTCACGAGTGGCGCAGCCACGAGTGATAATATACAACTTTTCTGCCTCACGATATGAGATAAACATGGTATTTGTCAAGAAAAGACAAAATTTTCTATTTATTTTATGATTAAATCGTTGTTTTTCTTTCGAAATTCAAGCGCATCTACGTTGAGTCGGCTCCGATGAGAGCCCGTTGCCTAAGCGATAACATGACGTCATGAGCGTGTCATTGCGTCAGAGCATTGTTCGATGACGTCAGGTCATTGTTGTTATCAGTCACTAGTGACTGATAACACGTTCAATTGTTATTGTCACTAGTGACTGATAACACGGTTTATTTTCATTGATAGATCTCGGTATTTCACCGCCAATCATATAATAAACATTTTTATCATCCAAAACTGTGTTTCACAGGAGGTATGGCTTGTGGCTCCAAGGAGACATCGCTTTGACAGTAGAATTTGAACAATGCCCTGTAATCAGAAAATACATGACATCACAAACGTTTTACATCAACAGTAATGACGTCACATTGCTATGACGTAATAAACACAATGACGTCATAATGCTATGACGTCATTACCACGATGACGTCACAATGCTATGACATCACTGGTTTAGCAGTTTTAGGGCTATGCAGTGTTCAAAAATGTAAATTGTTCATGCTTATGTGATGAAAAATGATTTTGGATGATAAATAGAATCTTACCCTCGTGTCTTCTGATATCAAATATATCAACACTCGTTGATAAAAGTAAAATATCCTCGGCATGCCTCGCATATTTGTTACTTTTATCAACTTGTGTTGATATTTTTGATATCAGAAGACACCTTGGTGAGATTCTCTATATATCAAGCAATCAACTATCAGATGTTCATATTTCTAGATATATAAAACGTTTTTAATATCCCTGAATCCTTAAGACGTGTTTCATATTAACCTCGCACGTAACAACTATACTGCTAAGAATTTCTTACTTTTTGGGTATCTGATATAATATACATTTATATAAAGCAATCAACATGTCAGATGTTCATATTTCTATATATATAAAACGTTTGTAATATCCCTGAATCCTTTACACGTTTTTAATATTGATATCGCACGTACCAACTACACTGATGCATGAACATAACTTTATTCAGTTTGATAATTTGTTCCACCAGTAATGCCCTGTATTTCTCTTCTTTTGCTAACACCAAGAGTCTAATAATAACTTTTACAAAACACTTGTTTCTAATTCAACAGTTTAATGTTCAATTTTGTCGCAAATGAAAAAAACATTTTCTCAGACCTAGGGAACTGATGTTGTAAATTGGAAATGTGTGGCTTCGGTTGTGTCTTAGATTATAAATACGGGGGAAAAAATTGAAAACCAATTAAGCTCAAAATATAAACTTTATTATACAGAATAATTGTTTCACCCTGAACATGACATTTTGTGAATAATTTCTGCAAGGAATGATTATTCATTTTTACATTGTAAGAAATAACGAATGAAGATGTTATGTTATGGTACTGAATTTTCATCCAAAATAAGCATGGCTCTAGTACCGAAATTACGTAATAAATGTTTGGCTTCACATCATTAACAACATTTGTTTTATCAATTTGACCTCTACAGATCAAACAATCATTTATCTGGCAAAACAAAGAGATCACCTGTTGTCTTAAAGGGGCAGTAGCACGTTTTAGAGGGAATGTAAGTTGATGTAAGGAAAATGAAAATTAATGGTTCCAATCGAAAGACAATGTATTTAAACTAAATGGAGCAGTAATAATTCAAATATATAACGTAAAGTTAAGCCATGCGATTCCTTTTTCTTACACAAAATGAATAAAAGGTGTTCACACAAAAATGGCCGCCAATGGATTTCAGGTAAATCTTCATACTTTGTCCTCTGACTATGGATGATTGGCTTGTGTAATGAGATTTTTGACAATATCAAAGGAATAGATTTAGCATTAACTTACAATTATCAGTGAAAAATTGAAAATATAAAATTGTCAAAAAACGTGCTACTGCCCCTTAAATGACAATTTTTAACTAGAACTGTTAATTATGACAGAGAGGCTATAATGATACGATTTCGGAATCAATCTGGGATTCTTTTAAGTTTAAACCGTTATATAAACACTTGGAGCGGCGAATACAGTCAAGGCTGACCATATTCAGTAATATAGTCATATTGATTGAGTTTTTTTTTAAGAATTTGTTATTTTTATGGTTCATAGTGCCGGAACTAGTGAATTCGGAGTGAAAGGCTGATATGTGACCAGTTGGCTTTTGAGAATGGACCCAACATCATAATAACTAAGCAAGAACATGTTCTGATTGTCTAATACTAGTATTCAGACTGAATTAAATGATACTTAACGTTAAAACTTAACATCTCTCAACGAAGTAACTCTAGCTCTTGCACCTCTCTTTATGTATTTAAGAAAGGTTTCCACAGACAGAAGATTAGCCAAATTCTGGTATAAAGAAGTGATGGCTGTCAACATCCGACCTTGCACTCTGTACTGTTTAGTCTCCTTCAAAGGTCGGTTTTGTCAATCCCCTCATGGCAATAGGACAGCACCAATTGAAAACAAGGCAATGAATACACTCAGGGGCAAAAAAACGATACCATATAAAATGCATGATAGGTTTATCTACGATTGATAGTTACGGCTGAAACGGGGTTAATTCATGTATTCAAGAGCTAACTGAACTAAGTTTTTAATTTCAGAGCTATATCTGTAAACGCTTTTGAAATACAAGCCTTTCAAAAAACGCTGTTAAAAAATCTCCTTAACTTGACGAGATAGGATAGTGAAAATGGCCCTTTTTCTTGTTTTAAAACCAAAATACAGGCAACATGCGTGAACAAATTAACTTCTAAAAGGGTTATTTATATTGATAACATCTTAGTTTGTATAGATTTTTAAATTTCATAATTATTTTATTCCAATTCTAAAGATTATGACCAAAATTAACATTGAAAAAGCTGTTTTTTGACCCCTCGTGTATTTGAACAGTGATACAATTATAAGTATTATACTTTGATGTTTGAAATTGTTAGTACTTCTTCACAACTGATGTGCCTATCACTAGGGCTCGTAGTCGCATTTCAATTACAACAGGATTTTGTTTTGTACTCTTTTGAAAAGTTGGTATCGTAACTTTTGCCCCTGGGTGTATTGGGCAAGAAGGTGACTCAATTATATCAGATCTGATTTTCAGCAAAAGTTCCACCCGGCAGGACGAGTGTGAAGCCGTGCTTTATGGAAAGGATCTTCTAGAGAAAAACGTTTGAATGTGGCAGGACGAGTGTGAAGCCGGGCTTTATGGAAAGGATCTTCTAGAGAAAAACGTTTGAATGTGGCAGGACGAGTGTGAAGCCGGGCTTTATGGAAAGGATCTTCTAGAGAAAAACGTTTGAATGTGGTCGTAAAATCGCAAACAACCTCAGTTCCTCTTCCAGTCATAAAAGTCAATTGGAAAGGCTAAAGTGCTTTAGATCTTGTAAGTTCTCTCAAGACAGGTTACATAAAATGACAATAAACAGTAGTCTTACAAAGTTAAGCTAAACGATTCTAGTTTATTATCTTTTGGTTTAGTTGGTTTATATTGATGTATTAAGAAAGGCAACTCGATTGTATTTAAGAGTTATGATGCTCGGGTCCCTTTTCCTTTTAATGATTATATTCTGTAATTATCTTCAAGTAACCCTCGTTTTGAATTACGAAACACCAGAAGTCGTTGTTTAGTTCGCAGTTCAGAATTGGCCACTTTAAGTAAAAGATATTTTTAGGTGAGGTGAGGTGTGAGGAGATATGGGGTTAAAACCCGCTTTTAAGCGCACCGCCTGCTGTTAATGTTAATGTCTATTATTATTATCATCATTATGTTATTATTAAGACGAATTTGCCGAGCGGAATTCAAACCCGGACCTCTTCAACCAAAGACGCACTCGCTAACCAAAGCGCAATGGTAATGGACTTTAGGGGACCGAAATACTATCTAACTGTACCACGTGGATGAAAACCATAAAAGAGGATGGACGGATCAGGTAATAAAGGGTTCGAAAGTATAGGGAATAGACGGAAAGATAAGCAAAGTTACTGAAAGACAGCAGGATTTTGAACGACAAAAATTGTGTCTTGTCTGACTCTTATTCCCCCATTCCACCGAGCTTACGATGTCACTGCGACCGATTTTTGTCTCCCAGTCGTGTACACTCTTCCTCACTCCCACTGACATCGCACTGAAATCTTGGAAAGATCTCAATACTCGCACAAATGATCTTCCTCCCTCGCCATGGATCGCATATTGTCGCAGAGGGGTTTGCCAGTTTTCGATTGTCTGTTTTCAAAAATCGCACAACTTCTGCGATCGATGCGACTAATGGCTGACTCGCAAATTCGGTCGCAATGAGCTTGCATAGGTCTCACTGAGAACTTGGTAGGGTCGTATGTCAATCGCATATACTCGCAACGTGATCGTGTCGAATCGCAGTAGGGTCGCACCTTTGCTTTACTGGCGACCAAAAAGTGCAATTAGTGGCGAGCGCGCCAAGACCCCAGTGCGATCCCACCAAGACCCAGTGCGATCCCGCCAAGACCCAGTGAGATCACAAGGCAACTACGAATTTCGATCCGTCTTTTGATGCGACCAATGACGGGCGTTCCCGCGCTTATGAGTGACCAATTGCGAGCACTTCTGTGAGCGCACCACGAGCGACGCCAGCTCTATAAAAACCCACATGTAGCAGTTTTTTAGCAGTCGCAGAAGAATCGCCTAGCTGCAAACAAGAGTGCTGTTATCATGACATGAACGGGAAGATCTTCAAGGATCTTCTTACATTAAAAGGATAGTTATATCAAAAATAGAAAAGACATTCTTGTTCATTCATTCTATTATAGAAGTGCATAGTATTTTACACCTTACCCTGAAAGAACTCTCCTTTTAATGTTCATTGAAATTGATACGCTTGACTGTAATATCAGGCTTTTAAGAGATTTGCTGAATTATTGTTTGTGTGTAACCCGGCAAAGGACTCGATCGAAAAGGTACAATAGTTTTACTTTTGCAAAATTAATAGTGTTATCCCAAATACAAGAACTTTACATCTATTCACACTTAAAGACGTTATCGGCTGACTTAATCTTTGCTTGTCGTAACCGATACCAGTACTGGCAAATCTAATATCAGTTTTAGTATAGTATCATAAAATACACATAAAATATGAGTGATAACTTCTTTATTTGTTTGTATCAATAAAGAAGTTGTCTTACATCATATTTGACTTTGTACTACTACTGAAAATGATATGCAACAGAGATTACATACTTATTCTTGTCAATTTAGAAATCGATTGCATCATTAAACTGAAAGACGACCACTACAGCCACATTTGTGGAACTTCTTGCTTCAACTTTTGGACGAGATGATAGTACTGACAGTGTTGTCTCTCCAAAGGAGTGAGCCACTCTCGTACCCACACTGCATGCCGCCGACGCCTTCTCCTTCTTCATTGACAGTTACTCATAATAGCCAAGGTGCAATCGCCTATATACTGCAGTTCTTGGGTTAGTTCCAAGAAGCAAAGCAACAATCAGGGTCATTTCATTTTCCATCTTCTCTGTATGCTGGTCAGATTCAGAATGACATGTTATCAGCCGCTCGCAGTTTTATATTAATACTTGGACCCGACCAGTCTTGCAAAAAGTTGTGATGAGGTCGCATATGTCTCAAAGCAGTCGTTTAAGATGTCGCAATGATCGTACTGGGATCGCACAACACTCGCAACTATCTTGACGTGGTCGCAAAGGATTGCATAAACCGTCGCACTAGTCTCAATTGCTCGCACAAAGTGTCGCTGACCTCTCAAGTCGGTCGCAATTTGATCGCAAGGCAATTGCAGAAGCTGTCGCTGTGGTCTCAGCATGATCGTAGCCACTCGCATAGAAAATCGCAAATTCGGTCGTACCTAAATACGACCCTGTGGAGACAGATTTGCGATCTATGCGACTAATAATATCAGTCTCACCTCTGTCTCAACGTGCTCGCCATGAAATGTCACACGTGACCTGAATGTGGTCTTAATGCGATCGTAAAGCCAGCTTGGTGGAACCGCAAACTCAAAAATGTAAAAAATTGGTCGCCTAAATGGGTATGACCGCTGCGACCAACTTGATCGCGAATGTCGCGTACTGTCGCATATAAGTCGCGGCTCGGTGGACGGGGGGCATTACTACCTTGCTTGATCTTTCAGGAACTTTGTAAGCTCCGGCTGGCATAAACGCATCCTCGATAACCCAGAGTCAAGTTGTCGATAATTCCCAACTATCGACCCCGGATAAAAGGTGGGCTTGAAGCGTTATTTTTACCTCCCTTAAATATGCTTCCAATCAGCTTTCTCCATCGTCTTGGTTTTTTTAAAGCCCTGTATTAAAACTGAAGTGAGCTCAGTGCATGTTGTAGTTTTGTTGTAGTTTTGAAACTAGAAAATATCCCCAAACATTATAGCCATAATCTTGTAGGAAACGGATGCTCACAAAGGTTTCGCTATTCATAAGTTAATTATAGACGGCGGGCCCACAATAGGAGGAAGTAGAGTTATCGCTACGAGCCTTCCCTGTACCCAATGTCTACAGTGCAGAATTGTCGACACGTTGCCTCTGGTTTTCGGCTACCATAACTCTCAGGGATGCTGAGAGATAATCAAAATTATAGGGAATAATGAAAAACACTTTTGCCAAACTGATTTTCCAAGAAACATTATTTTATTAATCTGAATATAGAAGACCTAGTCACAATGGTCAGTTGAAATACCAACCTGCATCAGAGATTTCAGTTTAAATAAAGGAAAATAGTATATCATGAAATAATCAGAGAGATATTTGTACCGCAATAGTAAAATCAATATTTTCAACAAGTGCTTTTTCTTAATCGCTTCTCTAAGATGATTATATCTTCAAAGTCCCCAATGTGCATATCTTGATTCCGTAAAAGAGACATTGTATAGGGAATTATGTCATCCCTTGTCAGCATTATGTGAAAACATCTTTAGTTTATCGCAGGACCCAAAGGTCCAAATTGCCTATCAATAACATTATGGCTTCGGTCTCGGCTATCATATTGCGACAACAGACTCATCATAGATGTAGCTTGCTTGTCAAGATGACAGCCTTTGTCCCTAAAGAACAGAGAAAACAGAATTTATGGATGAATTTTAACAATATTGCCTTATTTTTATAAAATGGTGTTTTAGAGATGACAACAGTCTTATTTATAATTTCATTTATATTATAATCTACTTTAAAGGGGCAGTAGAACGTTTTAGGGGGAATGTGAGGTGATGTCAGGAAAATGAAAATTGATGGCTCCAATTGAAAGACAATGTATTCAAAGTAACTAAAGCAGTAATAATTCAAAAATATAATGTAAAGTTTAGCCATGCGATTCCTTTTTCTAAGAAAAACTGAATTAAAGGTGTTCACATAAAATGGCCGCCAATAGATTTTATGTGAATCTTCATACTTTGTCCTCTGCCTATGGATGATCGGCTGGTGTAACGAGATTTTTGACACTGTCAAAATAATACATTTAGCATTAATTTACAATTATCAGCGAAAAATATAAAATTACTGCCCCTTTAGTACATAAAAAACATTTAAATACGGATTCAAATTACTTTTCAGTGCTCTTACATATTTTTTGCATATTGAAAACTTAAACATCCATGTTAATATGTCTCGAAGACCATAATTACTTATGAAGATTCTGTACAAAGTTAGTATCAAATCAACATCTGAACCAGTCAGAGGCACTTTTGATAACAACGATAATGCAGTTGCAAACTTAAATGATTACTTATACATGTAAAAACATATACAGGTGCCAGGGCTAAATAAAAGTATAAAGTTTAAAAATGTAATGTAATGTAAAGCAAGATTTTAATCATCACAGTTATCAAATACACACTAATAATGATGCTTGATGTAACAATTTATCAAAAAATGCATAAAGATCGTTTTTTGTTTTTAAGAAATCGAAAATAGCGACGAAGAGTTTTCTTCGTTCACTCAAAAATTCGCCCGTGATGATAGTGTCCTGAGGGTAGGATTTCTGCATCCAATGCTTCATAATCGTAACTGATATGGGTTATAGACCCAGATGGGAAGGAACAACCCGAGGTTGCTAGGTTGAAAGGTTTCACTACAAAACCAACCGTTAAAGTTTCTAATTTCTTTGACATAATATACTACTCTAAAGAAGTTAAGGATCAAACCTATTTTCTGTGCGAAAACTCAAATACACCGTGCATCACATCCTTATGAACGATGAAAAAGTACTATTAGTCTCTAAGTGACTCAAAGTACTTGCCCCTTGACCAGTTGTGCAAGTCGTTTAAAAGCTGAATACCGTATCATGGTGTGGTAGTTTGGGTGATTCAATGAACCTGAAAACCTTCTAGTACCGACAGGCCAACGGGTAGAAACCAGACCAAACTTCGTTCTAACACATTCTGTCTCTATCCTATCCCTTACTTTCCCCCTTTTTCCTCAACCTTTGTATCCCTTTCTATCATCATATTTCTTTTTAATTGTAACGTCCACGTTTTAAATAGATAAAATACTGCTAACAACTTTAACAAAGCCAAACGCACTAACCACTGCTCTATCTCGCCCGCCGCTCACTCAATAACACACACTGAAACACAAATAGGTATTCAAAAGAGCATCGAGTTATTCCATGATTAACACCTGACGATGTATGTATGCTGGGTGGGAAAAATCGTCAATAAACCTGAAGTCCGTGATATCTGACACATCTATCAGAACACACCCTTTTCACGCAGCTTTGATCCGCCTTTCTTCATAGGAAATAAAACGCATTGAAGACACTTTCATGGTAAACTAACATTTACATTTCGTTTTGAGGAACTGCTATCAACACAACCTCGCAGGAAGAAAGCATATTTTCTTTGAAAATTATACTACAAGTTATGTTTAGAGATGTTTTCTGAAATTTGCACTTTTATATCTTAGCTTTCAGATATGAAGGCACAGAGCTTGCTAAATCGGTGTGTTTGTGCTAAACTTAAATAAGCCTTTGTCTGAAAATAACACAGCAGAAACATGTTGTTTCGAATATGAATAAAAAGTAATACCAGGGGTAACTTCCCAGGGGTAAGTTCATAAAAATGTCTTTTTATCTACGTTGTCAATGTTTGTGTTTTTTTCTTCGCTGATGAACAAACAACATTTGTCAACATCATTTGTCAACATTTGAAGTGCAACTGACCCTACCATATTTCGAAGACCACATTCTGAAAGAGACCAAACATAAATATATGAAAAGCCTACTGGGCTCATAATAGATTTGTGAAATTTCTCTTTTAAAAGTGGTAATAATCACTTTTAAGTGGATAACTACCAATTTATTCTGGTAATTACCACTTTTGAATAAAAAATGGTGTTTGAGATTTTATTTTATATAATTGGTAATTGCCATTTATTCTCGTTGTTACGGCTTTATGATGGTATGGTACAATGTATGAAATTTCTCTTTTAAATCTGGTTATTACCACTTTTAATGGGTAATTGCCACTTTATTCCCGATACAAACTGATACCTAAAAACTACTTGCATAAGAGTATAGAAAGATCCACCACACTTTTCAGTGTAAGTTCTTTTTGTATTGTTACGACGGCAAAAAGGGCATTTGAATCTATATTATGAAATTTATTTCAAATGTGTTTGCTTTAAGGAATATTGGCTTCTTAGAAACATTTTTGCTAAGGATGTGAGGAGCACGTGTTGATTGATATCGGTGACTTGCTCATGGAGTATGCCTGTCACACATGCAGCAGGATGCATAAATAAACACACAAAGATACACGTGATACGAGCTTAACCTTTAATATGACGTATTTTTGCATAAACAAGTGTCTAGTGCAGGAACCAAAATGTAAACATTGCATTTAGGGAAGGCAGGTATGTTGACAGACGAGTATTCAGAAATAAACATTAGCAATAACAAAAATCATGATGTGTGGTTTTGTCTTTTTTATTAATTAATGTTAAAAGAGTCTACTTTTCATTTAATCCTTATTTATCCATTACAACCCATTCTTCTGCGAACGTGTCAGTCATTAGAAATTTTAATCGTAAGTTTGATCTTGATTTTGATCGTATTAGTGGAGTTAAAACATGCTTGAATATAACTCTTGTTGTAAGATATGCGGACTCAATGTTACATCTAGTTCCTCACTCAGCAAGTCTCTCAAAGAGTTTGGTCTCACAGGCAATTGGGTGTCATTTTCAAGCGACAATCTACAAAAATGTTAGTTTCAGAAAACAGTTGTTGATACCCTGAAAGAGGGGCAGAAGCAGTGTTTTGAAGGTAAATTAAATGGTCTCACAAAAATGAAAATATATAGTACCAATTTAAATGCTTTTAATCAAAATATGCAGTTTCAAAGCGAACTTTCCATGTTTTGTTAAGCCACAGAATAAATTAAATCCCCCCCACCCTCTCATCCCACAGCTTATGATAAAATATGGGTTTGAAATAAGTGGATGTCTTTTTGACTAATAAGTTATTGACCTGATCTAAAAAAAAATTTACAGTTAAATGAAGCAGTCAAAACACACACAAACGTTCACACGATAAGAAAATGTCTTTTATTTCAGTTGTGTGTACTTTAGAATGTCTGATAGCGCTATGGTAAACTAAAACATGGCGATAAGAATGGAACTTATAGTGACACAAGATCAAAACTGATGTATTTAAAATGAGAAAACTGCTCGTTTACATGAATGGCTTTTAAATTCAATTAAATCTAAAAGCATTCCTTATGAGGTTGAACATATTTGGCTAATCTTAAACATTTTCATAAATCCTTTTTGGAGTATTTTCGCACAAGTTAAATCATACGTCTAAATGGTATTACATGGTGTGAAATTATTCTCATATGGAAATTTTCCCCAACCCTGACGATATCGTGAGAGTGATTTCGATGAGAAAAGATGTTGTTTAAGATAAAGCGGTTTGTAAATGGATGTGTGGATGATCTTATTTTATAAATGTATTTTTAACATATTTTATTCTTGCAACAACTGGAATGAAATGCTGCCAAAGGTCTGTTAAAATAGTTATAGTAAGTGACAAATATTCTGAATCGGATCCTTAATTGATGGTTAATATGACGAATACAAAATATAAAAAATCATATGTTAGACACAATAGAAAAATCGTGAAAAAATAGACCATCATTACATAATTCGCAACCTTAATGATGCACTCATTTTGGTTGTTTGTCAACATGATCCAGTTGATAAAGTCTGTGCTACTTAAAGCTTTTATTTTATTTTTTATTTTACATTATTGTTTTTTACAATTATGAATACTAAAAGTGAAACCATATCTGTGCTATTATTAATTCATTACACATTTAACATATACGTAATAGAATTACCAAGAGATATTTGTTACATGTGGTATTTGATCTGAATGTCAATTACAATTAATCACTATTCATAGTTTTAACATATGCAAATACTGTAAATCAACAAATTAACGCGTGTATTAATTAACGCGAATGCCGTCCACCAAACACAAATGCGTGTACTAATTAACGCGAGCAGGCGATAATTAGTGTTTACAAAATCACCTCCCAATTTACTGGTATTATCAGGATTAGTCAAGTGCCCCGCTTGTATCGGTCATAATTGTTATGAAAACACGAACCGGTCATCAATGAAACAACTAATCCTGTATTCAAACGCCATAATTACCTTGTTATCTTTAATTATTGGATCATCTCAGTGTCATGTATTGAGTAAAGAGAATTTGAACGTCATGTTTTTTTCAGGTATGTAGATTACTAGCATGTGCAGCGATGGCCGCCATTTTGAATATTTAATGATCGCATTGAAAATTGTTATCGTAACTGAACATCATATAAGGCTTAATTACGTGATAGAATATAATGATACTATATGTTCATCATAAACATTAGTAATGGGAATGTTTTTGATAAAAATTATTATCGTAATTGAAAAACTTGAGTCACGTGTTCTAGTTTTCTAAGAAAATGTAATCTCGAACCATAGCGCATTTTTCCACGTGTTGTAGTTTTCTAGGAAAACCCATGGATCTGTCGGTCAATGGCGAGTTGAAAGCAATCATGAAAGAACAATTCACTGAGTGGTACTCAGACAAAGTGGCAGCCAAATAAACACTAGGTGATTACGTCTTGACTAGTAGTTGTACTACTCCCCCAACGATATGCTCGGCTGAGTTTAAACAAAGACTGACTGGTAACTAACAGTGCTCAAACGTCCATTGACACGTGTCATCCCACTAAAGATTAACGAATGAATGAAATGTTGAAATGCTTGTTTATTGTTATTTTGTCTCTTTTTATCATATGGAATTATTCAATAAAGCTACATAGATTGATTATTTTGTGTTTGTTGAATTTTATGTCATGTTTAGTGTACAAAAGCGTTTATAAAACGCGCGACTTATTATCGCGCCTTGGTGTCTGACGCGTTTTTCGCGTTAATAAATCGCTCGCGTTAATTTGTTGATTTACAGTATTTCATTTTATTCCAACTTAGAATCTTATTTCCTACTAAGTTACTCACTCACTTAAAATATTAAAAAAACAGATTCTGAGATTTCAGTCTTTGAGCAACCGAAAGCATTTGAAAAGTTCGCCGTCTTGTCATGTCAACAGAGTTACCTTGTAACACGACAAAGTCTGAATCACGTGCAATGTCGTGTTCGCTGACATGCCAGTTCATATTTGGAACCTAAGGATAATAAAACAGTTAGATTTTACATCAAATAATTATCAAAAATGTTTCAGTCATTTGCATTATTCATACATTTCTGTTATCTGATATAAACTTAACGGAAGGTCCTACATAAAACAATGCACCATGTTTAAATTATTTTATCAATCTGTCGTGGTATGGTTTCAAATCCATATATCAATCTTTTAAAACAATGTATTTTATCTGTTTTATCTATTTTACTTTCTGGATTTTAAACATATTTGCCCAAATCGAGTTAATCAAATTCCTTCCGCCTCTTGTTGAAGGAGATGTCAAGCAAAAATGATTTGATTTCTTACCAGTAATACATTAAATGGGATTTGTCCAAGAGGTAAGAGCATCACTGTGTTCCGATTTCGCATTTTTATGTTCTAGTTTTCTTTGGTTCTTTTTGTGTCCTATAAAGTGTTGGAATTATTCTTAAATAAGTTTTTTAGAAAAACAAGATGAAAATCACGAAACCCGCAATGCCATTTGGGGATAATGTGTTTTTGTGAGCTCGTGTGATCGAGAATGTTTCAATACAAAGAGCGAATGTTGCTTTCACTTTAAAATTGAGAAAGAAAAATTGCTTGAAATTAAAATTAAGGTATGAAAGACAACTTTTGTCATTTCATTTTGTTCAACAAGCCTGGCACGATGTTAAAAGGGGGAATTATCAGGTAAACAATAGTGAAAAGGAACTAAAAATAGTTAACTTGTGTATCTTAATGACATAAGCAATTTAGTAAATGAAATGCACAAACAGTGTTTTAAAGCAACTAAAATTATAACTTCAAAGACTGTCATCCAAATAATTTAAGGCTGATACTGTAATCTGGTCGAAGCCAAATTAAGATTTTGATATATTTCCCTCATACGAGGAGAAAGTAGTCGTTTTGTTGGTTGTTTTGATATCAAATACACAAAAAAGAGATAGAGTTTAACTGTTGATGGCAAATTTGATGTTAATTGCCCTTTTATTTCAAGAATACTGTTAAAACAATTTACATTTTTGCCTATATATTTTTTCAACCGATTCATCTGTAAAGTTAAGTGAAATCAATTCGAAAGGAAAACAATTGTTTTTTTATGGGGTTTTGTGTGCAACAAAAGCAATTTGTGAAATATCAGATTGAAAGGCTCTTCTTTTTCCCTTGCATTGTGATCCTTTGTCTCTGATTCTCTATGCATAAAGGCGAGCATATTTTCAATGAAGAGCTTTTGATGCCATTAGTAATATCATTTATATCATAAATAAATCATTCTTTTTAACTGTCCTAGATATCAAGCTAACATACATGTATGAAATATCAAATAGAAAATAATCAGAATTATGTTAAGAATACAGAAGATTACACATCAAACACTTTTCCACAAATTTTCTGGCCCATTGAAGAGAAGCTCAGGACAATCATATTAATAAGATGAAGTTGTCTTTCAAGGTTTTAAAAGAAATAAGCATGTTATCCATGTTTCATTCCTCAAAACAGGGAAAGTAATCGGCAGATAAAAGGAAATTAACTAGTCCCAGATGGATTGATTACATTGTTTGTATTCAATAATAAATTCCATCTTCACTTTTGATCTCCTCAAGAATTGCAGTTGATTTTATTTCGATCTCTTGATGGATTTGAAGCAGATGCGAAATGCGATTCCTATATTTCCTTTTTCAGCATTCTCTCAAAAAGAGGGCTAAAAAGAGAGATGCCTGATTAGATGCAACCTGAGAAACTGTTCAAAGGTCGTTTTAAACATTATATGTTGGCAAAGGCCTCTTTGACACCAACCTGCCTTTCCATTGGAATAAGAATTAATTAAAATCAATGAAATTGTTGGATGTGACAATTTTTGCCTCTCATGGATCGATCATCCTATTCAAACATAGTTTGAATCAACATGTTATGACTTACTCTAGATCTATATGAGAAATTTCAGATACAAATCACCATGTAGATAAAACTGATGTATACTCAAGTACTCAGTTAAGCATCAGTCTCAAATTAATTCCTTTTTGTTAATTTCAATTACATTTAAGTTGCTATCCGATATGCATTTTGTATGTTTCATTGATTGATTCTGGGAAATATTAATGAGGTCAACCTGACATGACATTTCAACACTGAAACATTAATCTTATAAAACCATTTGTTTAAGCTAAAACATGCCTTTCACGCTGAGAGCAGAATATTAAAAAGCAAGATAAATAATTGTGACCACTTAACGAGAACATGTCACTCGTTAACACAATTTCCACTCAGATAAGATCATAATTGAAAGCTTTGCAGGTCAATTTAGATTCTATAGTTGAATAATGTTGCACGACTGTTCACAGTCATTAGGGTTCCAGTTATCAAAATCACATGTTTTGATGTAATAACCCAGCGTGGAGAGGTTTAAACTGTGCAAGTTCCCATGTTTATGTTCTTAGCCATTCTCTCCCCACAGAGGCAGATTAAGTCATAAAATGTTGATAGTGTGATGTTGTATGGATATTGTGATTGAGATGATGTTTTCAAAATATGTTTTAATGAAAATTTGTGATGAAATTTACAAACATGTATACAGTCAAAGATGAAACTCTGTTTTTAAGGTAAAACAGCCAAAGTTCAATTTCTTAAAAGCTGAATTTGGACTCCTGTCATTGTTATCATCTTACTCGATTTACAAAAAAAGGTTGACTGGATGTTTCTACATGTATCTAATCTAAAAGATAAATTTCCTATTGAGAATCAGATCACAACAACTTGTTCTTTCTTTGTTTACATATAACGCTCAATTCAGTAGATCCCGAGAGCAGTTGATATTCTTGCATTTTTAACAAAAGCTTCTATATGTTCTGTTATCACCAGTAGACGTGAATTCCTCTCACATTTAAAGCAATCCCTGATGGTACTGTTTCCATTATCAACTGTTACGTCGAGCATTTGATCTCATCATAAATAAATTTGTGATAGATGAACGACTGAACATTGGGGACAATGTACTGAGCATTCAATTTGGAAATATCATAGACCCACTAAATTCTAATCACGTTCACTGTCCAATGTAAATCAAACGTTTATCATAGGTATCTCAATTATGTCTTTAAAACTACATTTATGCATTATTGACACTTGAACAAACATATTGACAAAACGAAGAATTTACTTAACATAAACTATAAAACAGTAGTGGATATATTTCTTATTAACTTAAATGTTTAAATAATGTCATTTGTCATGACATTTATATAATTTTATTCAAATCATGTATTGTACATTGCGATATATTAATCTATTTATCTTCAAAATATTTTGAATGAGCTGTCTTGCCAATATAATAAAACACAGTGCGTCATCCTGTTACGAGCCATGTAAAAGTGAATGACCACGAGCCATTTAAAAGTGAATGACCACGTGAATAATTTCATTCTCCTGATGGAAATGTGACAGTGATTAAATTTCCTTTCTGTGAGACCTTTATGCTTCTCAAACCAAACTAAGATAATCATGTTAAGAGCATTAGCGACTTCCATCTACCTTGTTTACATTTGTCTGTTACATCAGGAATCTATAGTTCATACTTAGATCAGATTTCGTAAACATACATGTACATTTTGAATAGTTGGCACATGCTTTCATTCTGAGTTTTGGGTGTTAAATACTGTGTATTTTTTCAATTGCTCAAATTATAAATGAAATTGAAATGTAAGAATATATTTTCATTGAATAAGGTCTAAAACACTTATCTTTTCATCTCTCAATACTGATGTACTTTGTATAAGCTATAAAAAAAAGATTTATTTAAATAATGAATTAGGTAAAGGTAAATCGTAAGTCACTATGCTGTCAAAATATCAAAAATCAAAACCCCCCTCATTGATCAGATTAATCTTTCTTCTTTACCAACATATTAAATACAGAGTATGAACTGTTTGTAAAGGCATGTAAAGGCATCTGCGATAATTAAGTCATGATAGATACACTGTATAACATATGGTACTTCTTAACTAGAGTGTTGCTGTTCGAAGAAATGGTTCATTAATCATAAATGAGTCTATTTTCTAAAAACTGTAACTGTAGTTTGGGCAGCATTTGCAAAATATAAATGGCCTTTTTTTATTGTTAAAAAAGTAATAAGGATTGTTAACATGAAATTTAAACAGTTATTCAACACAACATACGTGTGACCAGATATAACTTTCATTAAACAATGTTTTTAATATCTTAATTATCTCAACAAGTGAATACAAAATAATCTCGCAAAAAGGAACAAGAAGAAAACATACACCCAAAATGTAAATATAATATTTTGTCGTCCTGCAACAGCTTATTTTCTTGAACTATATTTTTCGAACATTTTTACCACAACTGTCTGTTTATTTGGAAAATGTCTTCTTCACAGATTAAGCACCTGTAATTCCAATTGTATTACATTTATGAGTGTGTCGTAGTCATTTTGTGGTTAATAACTGCCAATTCAGTTGTAACTACGTTTCAAACTAACATTTTTTAGAGAGATGTTTTAGAAAGAGTGATTGAGTTTCAGGGAGGTTGATTGTTTCTTCCCATTTTTAAATTAACTGATGCATACCACTTCAAATAACATAAAGAATTGTTGACATTGTTGACAGACGAGGATTGACACACGATTTGTGGTGATTATCATCTCTACAAAACCCACTCGTAAAATAAATATTGGCGAGTTAAAACAGTGATGAGGAAACCGTAAGGACATGTGTAAGAATCAATTCACAAGTGAAAGAAAACAACAACTTTCATTTAGTTAAAAGTTCTAAATAAACATTTGTTTTGGTCTTACTTTCTTATCTAATGATCGAAATGTGTGAACTTAAATAAACTTTTAAAATACAGATGTCTTAGTTATAGACTTAAAATATCGTTTTTACCTTTTTTTCTTTGAGACTTCGAAAAATTAAAGTGAGACCTAAGCTAATATGGTTACTTTTGGTATCAAAAGTTTATCGATATAAGTTAGTATTTTAAGATTAACCTTTTATAAACAACTTGTCTAGCGGTTAATGTCATTCTGACATACCATGATATGTAAAGTACATTAAAACTGTTGGTAAGTGTAACAACATTAGGTATCTGCTAAGTAGATATTCACTTCATACCTGGAGCTTCTGTTACTTCAATCATGTGGAAACACATGTAGAATGCATGTATCAATAGTGTTTAATCAGTTTGTATATACAAAGTCAGTCTTCAAACTAATTAACCCAGAATTTGCTATACATAACAAACAATATATGTATAATTGGAACCAATAAGATAATCTTGTTTCTGGCAGACATTAAACTATGGACTAAGTTTGATGCTTCGGGCAATGACCCTATGTCATTCTGACAGTCAAGCACAACCATTGTTGGCAAGTGAAAGTGCGATATGTGTCTGCTAAAGGAAGTTGTCCTTATTCGAGACTAGTTTTCAATTTTGATTTATTCTGCTACACAGGAAGGAGTTGAGATTCTCTGTACTGCATGTACATGTATGTTTGATCTGACAAAATAATGTTTTAACCTAACAGACAAAACGGACAAACTACATGTATATTGAATTATGTGACGGGATCATGATTGAATTTATTTGTAGTAACTCGTAGTACTTACATCTTATAAAGATAATCCTTTTAGAGCATCACTTATCCGTCAATCCACTACTTTCCAATACTTAGGGCGCTGTTTCTTTATTTTGCTGTTGTTATGTTATAACCGTAACGTTATAACATAACCTTATTTTACACACATGTTTTTGCATTGTGTTTAAACAGATATACATGTAAAGAGTATGACCTTCCTTTTTTTAGAAATATCAGTTAGTTAAAGACATTCCTGCAATATTGTTTCAGTTTTTATGGTTTATTGTGTGCTGTAACTCTAAACATATGTATACTTTATGCTGTTCATAAGGAAAATCTTGACAATTAGAATAACAGTGCCTACTGAAGATGACAATTTTAGACCATGAAATGAAAATGTCATTAAGATGAATATTGAATACAAGAAAGAGCCACTTTAAGATATCGATCAAAGTGTAGTTCAAAAGATTTTTACTAACATTATTTGCTAATCAATCCACGAAAATGTTTTTGTTGTGAATACAGTACAAATATGTTTTTTGATCGTACGGATCGTACTGATCTTTCTGGGGTTTTTTTGTTACAAAGATCAAAGAATCAACGGAAATTAAGTTATCATGCAACACACTGTCTGCGTTATGCTCACAACACTTCCTAACATACAGAATGGATTTTTGGACAAACATAAACCTACATATATATATAGTTTCAAAACAATAATACACCATAATGTAAACAAGAGTCATTAAATGACATTTCTTACCATAAACGGCATTTATATCAAAATCCTGCATTACAAACTTTTCTATCAAATCCTTTCATTGTAAACATCAACACACGACATAAGATAATGAAATGGCAACTTAATTTAAAATTGATTGTTTCAAATTTGAAAGAGTCGAATTGAAAATCAATGTGATATTACATTTGAACAGAGATTCAACTATATTAAAGAAAACATTTATTTAAGCTGAAACATGCCTCTCACACGGATAGAAGAAAGTTATGAAGAAAGATTACCAATTATGACCTCTAAACGAGAACATTTCTCTCGTTAACATAATTCCGACTTCAACTTAAAATTGAAAGCTTTTCAGGCCAATTTAGATTCTCTAGTTGATAATTGTTGCAAGACTGTTCACCGTCATTTAGGTCCCATTTAATTCAAATCACATGTTTTCGATCTAATAACTCAGCGTGGAGAGTACAATCTTTGCTAGATCACACTTTTAAATGCGATATACAGATAATGTTTAGGATATGGTTAGTCAAAATCCTGATTCATCAGCGTATATGCCTTTGAATTGAGTTGGAATGCATATAACTGATATCCAAGATCAAAGTTCTCTTATACACTGTAGCTGATGGCTGGTAACTAAAAGCTATTTATAGCCTATATGTATTCAGGCAAACTGTTTCGAACATATATCTAGAGATGCATTTTATGGGAATCTTATAGAACGCTGCTTGCGAGCTAAGCAGCAGCATTGCAACATGAACAACCTTATAGCACTCCCATTAATTTTCTTGATTTGAATCACACCTTATTTTGCCATTGCTTACACTTAAACACATTATTTGATTGGCTGGCTAAAATCAGTGATACAAAGGTTTTTCCTGATGGATATCAGGCTAGGCGTTGGGTGGCATCAATGGAATTTTAAAAGGTACAAAAATAGATCTGTATCTGTAAATCTGTAAATTCCTCAAAATGAACTGATCTTGTTAAACACTGCAGTTATTGAAATGCATCAGATCATCATTTGTACCTTAAATGCTTATATTTATATACGCTTCGGCACCTTGTTCATTGATACGGTGCTCAACAGATGCATTGTACTTCTGTTTGTTTGTTTTATATTTGAAGCTACTACATATTGAAACATTTAAAACAAATCAACAAAATAGTAAATGCAGTATATCTAAATATATGAGGTATAATATATCAGAGATTGTATGAAGCATTTGCGGTGCCAAATACATGTAACTTCTGAAATTTAAAATCTGAAAATTACATGTTTTAAAACTGTGTTTAAAAAGAGTGCTTGGTTGAAAGGTAATAAATGAGTATTTCTTCTTTTGATTACACTAACTGAAGCCTACCACTTCAAATAACAGCAAAGAAATGTTGACATTGATGATCGACGAGGCTTGATACAAGATTGGTGGTAAATGTCTTTCTCAAAGAAACCTCATGCTAATATAAATAAACGTCGATGACGAGGAAAACATTCACTGAAATGAAAAGCAATGTTTTAGAAACAACAAACAAAGGTACAAAAATAGTAACTGCATGTTAGTCAATGAAACTTTCTCTCTGGAATATTTAGTACTTTAACTACAAAATGATCTCTTATATGGTGACCGATAATATCACATGAATATTAGTAGGTAGAAAACATCTAAGAGTTAACTTGTTAGTCTTAAAATGTATGCAAATTTGGATGTCTGTGTCATTCTGACATATCATGATGTCATTGAGTGCGTTACTACTGTTGCCAAGTATAACAAGTGTATATCGAGTATGCAGATCTCCATTCATACTCAAATACTCGGGGGGACATGATGTGGAAAGCATTGGTGATGTTAAGTCAATTCACAATGTGGAAAAATCGCCATACTAATTAACCCTGAATATGTTATACACAACATATTACATGTGTTTTATATAAGGTTTACAAACTATTACTCTTATGCCATATCCACGTTTTCAAGTGACTTATTTTGATCATTTAATTAAATTCAGTGCAAAAAGTAGTATGCTTTAATTTCTTTGTTATTCACTTTAACTAGATTTAAGAATATTAAATGAAATGTCATATTGTTGCATCTGATATGGTACTTTCGATCCAAATATAAATTTTTAAACAAGAATTTGGATTCATTTTAGTTTATGCACAAGTTTTACGGTCCTTTATGGGAATAGAAACAGAATTTTGTACTATAATCATTGATAGAATAATACTACAGCATTATAATTTCATTCGAAAACACTCCTGAAACAGATATAAAGGTTTAATAGCACTTTCTCAATTCCCAAATGCAAAAATATTTGTCAAAGTTATTAAAACTTAATATATAAATCATGATATAAAACATATGATACAGGTTATAAATGTAAGTTTTAGCAAATGTAAAGTCACTGCCATTCAGGTAATAACAAATAAATGCACGCCTTTTGATGAATTTTTATATTTAGATGATGTGCTTTTCAGAATATAAACACGACAGTTGATTTATAGCTTGCCTTTAACAACTGTTAATGTCAATTTCGCTGAGATTTAGAAAACAATGCAAACTTTGTTGAGTGAAAGTAATTACTGAAACCCTACCCCTTTCTGACAAATGAAGAACAATTACCACAGTATCTAAACAATGAGTGAACATTTTGGGACAAAATTATAACTGTGATAACAGTGACGTGGATATTTTCAGCTTATGATTTATGGTTTATTAATTAAGTTTCATTCTAATGTGACATTAAAATATAGAACAAAATGACAAAAGTGAAGTGGATCTTGTATAAATATAATTTATAATTTAATGATTTAAGTTTCATTGTTATCCTATTTTTCCTACTGTAAGATTTTGCCTTATCAAATTACTTCAATATGGAAAATAAAGGCAATATCAAATTGATTTGTCAAGAAAAACCAGGAGGTATGTTGTTGGCAGGTAGTTTGGTGCAAACTTTGGAACCAGTCAGGCTAAAGTAAGTGTAGTAACCGATTCCAACATCTGCTCACTATGGTTGTCTATTTGACAGAGCACTTGCGTCAATCTAATCAATGATTTAGTAATCAAGAGGAGTAACCACATCCCCGATAAACTAACACCCCATCATGATCAATAGAAACTAATCATCAACATTTGTAGGCAGGTTTGTTGGTCCTCAGCTGGTAAATGGGAAGTTTTTATACGCTAAAGCCAGGTGTTACTGTTTAATTTAATTATTTCTTACAATCCAAAGTATTGATTTTAAGATGTGTCTTATGAGACAAGGAGAAATTCTGATTCCCTTTGCTACGTTCGATTCGCCGAATTCTATACAGCTATGCAATGAGAACAATGTGAAGGTTTTTGGTTCTTGATTAAATTTCTTTGTAGTTACTCTTTGAAAGTACATACATCTTGCATAGATTACCTTGTCTTGAGCATCACTTATTAAATTGTTGCTCCATAACGGCTTTCAATTTGCTGTACTCAAAACTTACCTTTATACGACATGTATCAAGAATTTACTCTGGATATGTAAATATTATATTAGTATTCTTAAGTTTTAAAACTGGTGAATTTCATTTTAATAAAATCATAAATAGTCATTCTTTATAGGCATAAATGCAGTAACATATTGACTTACTTTGTAATAATTGCAATTTAGAGAAGTAGTAGTTAGTCCTGGAGGTTGCACACTAGACAAAAATTATATCATTTGCATTGCTTGTAACAATTTTCTGAAAATTTGAATAACCATGGTATGTGTAAATTTGCAGTATGTACCACAATCCATGGTATAGTGTTAAAACCACCCTTCTCTGTGTGTAAATATGAAGATGACAAGCCTTGTTTTATTTTCAGGATGCTATCAAGGATATGCTGAAAGTTCTTAGCAAGCGTCAGGAGCCAATGATACTAAGCTATGAAACGTAAGTTACCCAACATAAAATGGTGACGTTTATAGTTGAACTGAAAAGCAAGTATATCCCCGATATTACAATATCCCGTGATGAGATCTTCCATCAAGGGTTATACAAATTTTATTAATAGTATTTGCTTAGTGGGAGACATGAAGCTTTCAGCTCCATCAGTTATTCCGTTCTTCCAAAATGTGTTTCCATTCAATATTCTTTCCACAAAACTTTGTATGTGGTTAGACATAGGGATGGAGTGGTGCCTACTTAGGCTATTCTTATTTATATTTTTTATGAACTTGGGTGTAGACTTCTTTTCTGGACCATTTCCAAAAAATTATGCAGTATCAATTTTCAAAACTTGATATGTGTTTAGACCTTTTGGTGAAGTGATAATAAGATTCTCCACAAACAATAATAGTTTCATTATCAAAATCATTAATATTTTCAATATTATACATGTAAGTGGTGGATTGGTGCTTTTGGTACTTTTGTAACTTGGTTATTCTGATTAATTTTTTTCTGGTTTCTATGATCAAACTCTGAGTAACTATTATATTTGTTAAAATGTGACTTTTGCAAGATTTAACCAGTTTCTCCATTTTAGAGACTGGTTTCAAAACAACTTGAATAACAGATTCAGCTTGCATTATGCCAATTTACAGCATATTGACATTTTGTTTTAATTGCAATGAATGTCTCTAGGCTTTCAATGTGTGTTATGGTAACTTGAGTGATTTTGATTACAGGTATGAAGATGTTATAGCAAAGCGTGATGTTGTTGTCAGCGAGATCAAGATGAACAAGGCTGATCGACTCTGGGCTACAGAAGACATTCTGAATGGTAATTGTATACATTATGATATAATTGAAATTAAACTACATTGACGGGCAAAAGAGAGTATATCACTCAGTTGTAATTATCATATGTATAATATTTAAAGTCAAATATCTCAATTTTTTGGTCGTTTTCAAAAACTGACTAGTTTGGAATACTCTAATTTAGTCAAAGAATACCTCAAGCGGTTTTAAAAAAATGTTAAAATTAAAATTGAAATACACCCAAATTAATTTTGACGATACGCAACTGTTTATCGACAAATAACACATACTCTGTATGAAAATAAATAAATGTGCCTCGTCCTGCACACATTTACATAATTTTGAACATGGTTATTTCATTTCTTACCCCCGTATACTTTAAGTAATGACATTTAAGTTAAAAAATAAAACTGTCATTCAAACTACTGCCAGAAGGTATTATTGTATCTTGCCACAACCACATGCATATAATTTCTTTAAAATATTGAATGAATGGAAAACAAGTGAGTGTTATACTTTCTTTTGCCCGTCAGTGTATTAAAGATAGACAGAATTGCCAAGTCTAATGTAAGCACAGTTAAACATAGGAACTTTTTTATAAGCTTTATTTGTACAAAATCATTGACAAACATATGATACATAGAGGATATCTGTCTTTTTTTACTAGTACCATGTTTATCTCATCGAGTGAGGTATAAAGTTATATATTCACAAGTGGCGTGATAAACATTGAATTTGTCAAGAATTGACAGATATTTTATTTATTATATGATGCAAACCCTGCCGAAAAGCCAAAACAATGTAATTTTCATATTGAGCTATGGCTGTGAAGAGCCCGTCGCCACAGAAACAAATTGATGTCATAAGAGAATATGTTACTTCAGATAATTTTTTCATGACATCCAAGTTTTTGAATGGCGTCATACGAGTGGTGATAATCTTTATCACCACTGTAGCCGAATAGAGGGTTTGTTTCACTGTATCTCACTCTCACCTCTCTACTGATTGATTTGGAAGATACAGTTCAAAGTCATTGTGTGACAATGCTAAATTGTATCAAATGAAGGTCTATTTTGTTGGAGACCTCTACAATTTGCAATATAACATATACAATATAAATCGTTTTAAAGCGAGTTATTCAGTGAATATTTTCATATAATATTAAATTAGAAACCTTCACTGTGCAAATTACATCTATAACACTGTTTGACACAAGGTCTTTTTCACTTGGACTGTAGAAATCTTTTTACCTCCAGCAGTTGTTTACCCACAGCACTGAACAGTATTATTAATTTTTTCAGAGGCTTTCCGTCAGGTGTGGTCTAACCAACGTGACGACTTCAACCGTGAGTTGAGTGGGAAAAAAGCAAACCATAGAGCCAGCAACAGAAGAAACAGGAGGAGGATAAAGGTAGATTAGGAATAAGCTTTATGTGGATTCATATTGCTTGTTCATTGGATATTTTTAAAACCGATCACATTGAAGTCTTATAGGAATAGTACTTAACTTATTTGTTCACTTGCATTGCCTTTGGAAGAGATTTACATGGAGATGTTAAATGGAGGAATTATATCAACATAAATTATGAATAATCTATCAACATAACAAAGTGACAAAGAAATTCAGATACATTTATCACTTGATATTAAGCCTGATGAGCTACCAAATTGAATTAAGTAAATCAAGTAATCAACCATATTTCCTTCAAGCCCATGTTTTGTTACATATATGATTTTTCTGTGTGATTGTTATACTGAGGTAACGTGAGACATGTTGAGTTGGTATGAATGAAATAGAGAATACTAAACGACGTCCCGTTTGATAACATGTCTATTAAACGAGTGAGTGGTTTGGTATTTAACAAGCGAAATATTACTCACAGCTTTTAATGAAGCTAAATTGCAAGAAAATCGCTGTCAATGACGCTCACTTGCAAATAGGCCACCCGCCATTGTATTCCGGATCCATAGGATCCAGAGGTTTCCGGCATTGTATCTCTGTATTCCTACCTACCGATTTTCCGATAACAAATCCGGTGGTTTCCGACCGGATCTGAGATATGCCCGGTTTCCGCCACCGGATCCCTTTATTCTAATCTATTGAATTTCCGGTACGGGATCCGGTGGTATCCGGCCGGATCTCAGATATGCCTAAGTTTCCGCCACCGGATCCCATTATCCTGACCTGCTGAATTTCCGGGTCGAGATCCGGTGGTATCCGGCCGGATCTGAGATATGCCTGGTTTCCGCCGCCGGAAACCTTTCTTCTTTAAAAGTTGGGATCCGGTGGTATCCGCCGGTTTCCGATCGCCTAAGAAACCAGGCTTTTTGGTCCTGAGCAGTATGTCAATCTTTCATTTATCTAAACGGAACAATCTATATGCTCACATTCAAAAATTCACAATAGGATGATAAAATTAGGTTTAAAATCTCAACTGTTATGCTTTCTTAATACACCCTTTTATTTAGTTTATTTGGTTACAGATGCCTGTCTGAAAATCAAAATGATTTCAAAAGAAAATGCAGACAGCATGTTGATGATGTCAGGTTGTTTGGTGCGGAGTCTGTTATCAATCAGTGATGAGTTCATGCAAGCTAAACTAATCAATCTCCGATTACCAGAACATTTGCTCCACTATGGTTGATGTGGTTTACATGGTAGACAAAGCATTAATGATTGAGTGCATCACCCGCAATTGAATACATCATAATCATCGATGAAAATAACTGACCACGTCTGCTTGCAAGTTTATGGGTCTTCTTTTCACTGCTTATGGTTTGATTGATCAATCCTTGAAGTCAACAATATTTTTCCTGAATCAGAAAAGATGTGATTTGAATTACTGATGCGTTTTTATTTTGGATTCTATAGTGACAATAACTATTAAACCAAATATTATGTGAGCAGGTCACATGACAGTCGACAGAAAGTAATATTGACTTTACCCCGAGTCCGACCAAAATTGATATTGATTTGAGTTACAAAATAAATAGACTTGATGACGTCAACCCGTTGTTTCGTGACGTCATTGCATTGTTATCATAACGTCACTGGTCAGTCCTTTCTTATCATCAGGATGAAATGCCGTTCGTGGCTCTAGTTTTATTTTCACTTTTCGTTTTGAAACAGAGACATAATAAAACAATTATTAACTGGTGAATTCGGTCGATGCCTGTTTTCCTCGGATCTACAAAAACAGGTATTTCCCTCATCACCAGTCTATAATTGTATATCAACCTCATCTGCAAAATAAAATAATATGGTAATCAATCTAGACCAAATATATGTATTTAGTCAGTATGTAATGCATATATTATTTGCTATACTGTGGATACATGTATCGCAATTAACCGCACATTTAAGTAAATGTTTAAAACATACAAGGATAATTAAGTCATTATTGAGCATACTGTTTAACATATGGTCTTCATTAACTGAAGTGTTTCCAAATGACAGACACGGTTCATTCATTATTATTGAGGTAACTCCATAACATACATAATTTGGCTTTTTACCAAACATAAACATTCATATATCTCATTTCATAACAAAAAAGAAAACTGAAGAATAACAAGAAACACATCTTAAATGCAATATATTTATGCATTTACGTTTGTGCAAACAAATTAAAGTAGTATGCATATGTTTTGCTATTTTGCCCTAATGAATGATAGCTAATGTCAAATGTGTTATTTTAATGCTTTTTTCCCTATAATCCAAAGTAGAAGAATAAATTAAAGGTATCAAACTAAAATTGCAAAAATAAACATTGTACTGTTCACAGATGCCCTATTCGCTCTGACATTATCAAAACCATCTGCTCTCGATATTGAAATGGTCTCCGTCCGTCCGTTCGTCCGTTCGTTCGTTCGTCCGTCCGTCAATCCCGATAATGTTTCCGGAGCACAACTCCAAAACGGTGAGACCTAGCTCGACGAAACTTGGTATATGCAACGGACATCATGTGGAGATGTGCCTTTTGGGGTTTTCAACTTCTTTGCATTTTTATTTTTACCCGTTTCCATTGAAACGTAACATAGGTTTCGTTTCCAGAGTACAACTCCAAAACGGTGAGACCTAGCTCGAAGAAAGTTGGTATGTGCAACGGGCATCATGTTGAGATGTGCCTTTTGGGGTTTCCATGGATTTGAATTTGAGGATTTTTTTAACTAAAAACAGTGAGATCTACCTTGACGTTAAATGTTTCACAAAAATGCATCACCAATAATTAAAATTGGTAATAAGTTAATAACAAGTCACTACAACATCATGATTTCTTAAAGGTTGCTTGTAGAAAAACAACATGATCACTGTTCAATATTCCACAACTAGTATCCTTAACTACCCTTTCCCTTTGGCGGGGGATATAGCTGACTCTGTCTGCTTGTTATTATGGAAACGATCAGATAGTTCAAATGAATTAAAGGTCGGTGTAACGAAGGTAGCTTAAATCAAAGTTCACTTACAGTCTTTGATGTTTGACGCGTATGGTTTATTGATTATAACGATATTAGTGATATGATTCTGTATGAAATTATTCCCGGCAATTCGCAACCTTAATTAAAGTTTTGATCCTTTAGTGATCCCTAATAAATGTTAATGCCATCAGTTTCATCTACGACCTTATTCGAACTCCGATCACCACGTTAAACCTTCTAACAAATAGGAAATAAGACTTATTATACTGTTATGAAATGATATGCAGCACAACTGAAAATTTAGTTCTTTTAAAGTTGCAGACAAGCACATGGATAGTTTGATGACGGTTTCAATTATGAAGTCTAAAACAAGGGTCATAGCTGTCAAGAAGCTGATGTCCTCTCCAATTAGGAAAAAAGACTTTCATGTACTATTATAAAAGTACAAGGGAATAACTAATAAATTTGTTCTTTATAAAGTTTCAGAAAGCAGGGATAGTATCGTGACGTTATCAATTATGCAATTTAGATCGAGGGTCCTTTCCCTCAAGCAGTTGACGACCAAGAACGCGTCACAGAAGCATAAACACACAATGCATAACTCATTCAAAACCACAATTAAGGTACTCAATTGTAGTTAAGAGCCTTCAAACACTATCGCAGTGATCGCATGATCATCTTTCAGGCTAAAAGAATTTACCCTGAGTGAGTTTGTAATAAATTATTATTAAAGTCATGTGTATGAATCCACACAATAAATGGCTTCTCGGGACCGAGAGGTGAAAGTTGATGAAACTGGCATTGATAGTATATTGATAGTGTGTATTTGACAGTGAACATACACTACAATTGACGAACATACTGACTACATGAATAATATGTAGTCAGGTTTACAAAAGAAATATCGATGATCAGTTATCTCGGCTATTGAGTTACATGTATGAATAATGTTTTATCTAGCAATTCCGGTTTTTTTTTAATGATTTTCTTTTTCTCACTAATGATAGTTGATATCCCACCTCACAAAAACGTTTAGCTTCTCTAGTTAAAAAATGCGTACACTTGAGCATAGAGGAAATCCTGTATTACAACCTCAATCAGATTCATAAACAAATGAAGTTCATGTGCTTGTACCGTATACCCAGTATCCACATTGACAACGAAACTGCTTTATGAACCTTATGAGATCGATTGAAGGTGTAATTGTAGCCCTCTTATGACGTTATAAGAAAACAGTAAGCTGCTAACATCGTTTCCAAAAAAATTTCTTTTGTTCAGCTGTGTTTCAGTGAGGTGCTGGCATGGTCGTTATTTCTGCATTACCATCAACCATTACCATGGTTCAAACAACATTTATAAAAAAAAGTTGGCGTTCTGATGAAATATAGATCAACATCATTTAAAAGGGTCTAAACAATTTATGTTTCTTGCTACATTCAACTCTCGTATCAACTCGGAAACGATATGAGATTAATGCCAGTTAATATTTGACATCTGTTCCAAACGTACTTGCATAAGAATCTGTTAATGATTTTTGATCTTGAAATGAAAAGAAACCTCAAAGATGTGTTGGGTAATTTGAAGTCTTTTACTATATCTTTATTGTTATTTCAATGATTGTTTTTCTATTTGATGCCATAATGATTTGACAAAATAACCAGATCAGTTTAATAATACTTTATCGAATATCTTTGATTCTACCAAGTTTTACATCAAAAGATTTTAATGCAAGCATTGTTACACTTAATTGTATTTAATGTTCTCATTCAGGCAGAATGTGATAACAAAATCTGTGTCAATGATAACCGTTTCACCTTCTGATATTTCACAAACAGAATTATCTTTAACTTCAAAGAACCACGAATTGCAAATAAAAAGATATGTTCATCTTTGTTCTTTAGGTCTTTTTTGTTAAACTTTTTGATACAAGGATTTGTCTCCAAAATGCGTATAATGACAAGGCCTTTCAGTTCCTTTCTTGCAGTAAGTTGAGCTGTAAGAATCTTGATGTTCTGCAATACGTTTGGTTGTATCTGCCTGAATGATATGGAATTGAATTATGTATACTCTCAAGATATGAGTAAATGGTAGAGGGCGCTGCTACCATTGCTGGTTCAACATTATTGTCTATGCTAGTGGCATTACCAAGACTATGACGTTAATGTTGAGGCTCTTAATGATTTTTTTATTTCATTATGTTCAATGCAGATGTATTATGGTGAAATAAATATAATTATATCAGCAACTCACAAAATCGAATATCGATTTATCATTTTAAAAGCATAATCGCTATAGATGTTTAACTCATTCCATCACTGACATATAAGAGGGATATTGTTGTGTCTTCATACACCGAGAATACATTTAACATTTGAAATTCAGACCTGGATTTATCATATCATTTGACAGTATCAAGTGTTCAAATAAGGTATGTTTGTCAATTGTTGGTTACTTTTAAGCTTTTGGTTTTGAAGAGGACAGTAATCCGTCTGGCTTGTGTGATTTTATAGAAACTAAGTTGCAGGGCTTGTCATATTTTGAACACCGACAGTAATTTCAAACATGCTTGAGTTATGAAAAATCCTACTGACAATGTTGACAGGACTGTTGATTTTATTATTCTGCATTCAATGACTAGTTCTAACCTAATTTTTAAGAATATCTTGAAACTTTCAAGTGAGACATGAGTTATTTTAAACTTTTGTATTATGCTCTGTGTTTGTCAGTATTAAAGGTGCACCATTCTCTCCTACTGGGCAACAGTTGACCACCCCTGCCAAGCTCTTGACTTCGAGTCAGTCGACCACGAGAGGTGGACCATGAGAGGGGAATTCCCCATCTCATCGCTGATTGGTCCATTGTCATTGTAACGTTTATGAAAAAGACATTCATCATGGCGGAAAGAAAAACATGGCTTGTGTTTCCGCAATGTTTTGTAGCTGTAAGAACACGTGCCTGTCCTTGTCGAACTGCTGCTAAACCCGGCTCCGATCTCTGCAGCTGTGGATTGAATGTTCCCTGAATCAACAAGGAAATTTCAAAGCGACCGGACCTGTTTCCTGTCGTAAGGACTCAGTCGATCTGGCTACTGTTTGTGAGGTATGAAAGCAGGATTTCTTTCGTGCTGTGAATGTCACTTGAAGATTTGGTATCTTTGAACCAACATTTTACTCTATGATCAATCAATTTTATGGCTGTGATTTTTTAATAAATGATAAAACTACCATTATTATGTAATACCATTGATACCCAAAGAAATGGCGTTGTCAAATTGCATATACTTTTTTTAAGTTCCTTATTGTTTCCCAATCTGTGTATTGAGGAATTTATTATACATAATTAATATCAATATATCAAATAAATTCAAATAAAATCATATTAAGATTTTAAATACTCGATTAATTAATCACACGGGAACTGCAGGAGTCGAATATCATAGACAGTGGGGATAAATGGCAACCTGAACCAACTCCAGTCTACTTCCAGTCCGGACAGAAAAGGAAGAAGTGAAGCGTCACAGTAAAACTGTTACTTATTATATCATTAAATGTAACATATCACCTAGCTAAACATAAACTTGAGACACTTTTAAACTATGATATATTTTAAAGTTATGAATGATTCATAATATAATATATATATATATAAATAAAGGTAAAAATACTTGAAATAGCTATTGGTCTGTACTTCTATCATGCCCACCTAATACTTTCTGTGTGGTGTCATAAATGTGCAGCTACAGATCTTAAATATTAATTTTTCCAAATATTTCCAGAAAATGATATGACGACGCAAGGGCTATCAAGAAATGCACATGTCAATGCTGCCCGTGTACGACGGAGACTAGCTGTTGATTTAGCTTCAAACCATGTTGGGAGTCGATACATCACTTTTGTATATTTACCTGAAATCTTGCACTTATATTATCTATGTAAATCTATGAACTTATCTATGTTGCATAAATGTGAGTAAGTGAATGAAAAATATCTTTAGCAAAAAGATCATGTCAAAAAGTTATGGCCTAAACTAAAAAAATACATTTTAGGAGATTTCAAGCAACAGGTTTCAAACGAATGTACAATATACCAAAACAGCAATTTAGGTTCGTGCTCAGACATGACGTCACCTATTTAAAACACCTATTGCTCTCGGGTTACATCTGCCACTGACACTCCAGTAAGAAGGTTCCTAGGAGGAGGACGTCCGCTCCCCATCATGGGACATCTACCACTGCTGAAAAACCTCTTGATCAACACCATCATCAAGCCGGCAAGGTGGTTATTTCAGAATTACAGAATACAGATTAGATCTAACATACAACATAACATGCAACTGTATATTAAGACGCATTTCGAAAATGAAATTGCTAAAATCACCTGCATTTACAGTTGTATGTTCAAGGTGGTAATTTCAGAATACAGATTAGATCTAACATACAACATAACATACAACTGTATTTTAACACGCATTTCATAAATGAAATTGCTAAAATCACCTGCATTTACATGTATGTTCAAGGTGGTTATCTCGGAATATGGATTAGACATAATCAGCTACTGGTAAAGACACATCCCATTAATTGAGAATACTAAACGACCTAGTACTTTTTTTTATTAAACGAGTTAATGAGAAGAAGCGAAAGTAGTACAGTTTAGTATTCTGTTTATTACTTGCAACCTGCCGACAATCCGCTGAAACTAACAATACAGCGACCTGGCAGCCATTGTGACATCACACTTACAATGTCAGGTAACAACAACAAACTACTGTGAAGTCATACTTGCTTTGTGGTATTAAATTTTGCCACATATAAATATCATCAAATTATTAAGTTGCCAGGAGGAGGACTTCAGCCAACAAGCCCAAGCGCCCTAACATCAAAACTGGTCAGAAACCTAAGAAAGCTGTCACTTGATAATTGCCTCAGGCCTGAAACAATATTGTAGTGACCAAAAGACATAATATTGTAGGCAAACTGATTTTTGCTTCCTACATATTTACAAATGTTGAGCACTGTCCCATTTTGTTACAAAGCCAAATCACACAAAACCCTAGTGGTTTTTGTTTTTAGCTTATACATATATATATATATATATATTACACTGCAGTATCTTACATGGGCTAGTAATTACAAAAAATACTAAAATCATGTGTTCAATAATACAAGAAATGCTTGTTTTCACAGCAGCAACACTGAACGAGGACGGATTACGGTCCATAGTAGTGGAGCTGCTGAGCAGAGACCAAAAAGCCTTCCAGGACTACGTGCTTGGTTCCGGTTCCCAATTCCAGACCAGGACAGCCAGTGTCTCCTTCTCCCCAACCCAGCCTGCAAGCCCTCCATGGTGTCGCTGTGGATTCTGCCGCCCTATGCCTACACCAGAAGTGTTGCTAGCTATAGACAAGAGGCACCATGTGCTGTGTCACCCATGCTCCAAACTTCTACACAGTCGTCACCCCGGCAATGCTGGACTTAGCAATGGCGCATTACAACGACTTCATGGTCCACGACCAAGAAAGAAACAACGCTGCACATCGGCTCGACAGACTCGGTGCAGGAAACAGACGAGTTGTTCCCTCCTGTGTTGTGCTCTCCATCAGGGAGAGGTTTCCTGACCCAGAAGGACAATACACAGGATTCAGCGACCATTAACTGCACAATTTTATATGTATATATTGTATGTGTGTGTATTTATTTTACTTAAATATAATATATTGATGAATGGTAAATAATGAAATTATTCCAGCCTGCTCCCTACATGTTTTTTGCATTGCCTCTGACAATTGTTATATGTCATTGCTCAGTATGTAAATAAGATAACAATATATGTCATCAACAATTCGACAACAACTTTATTTTATTTTGTACATTACAATAACTTGTTAATACATCATTCTCTGGGTAATATTTATCCCTATCCCAATACATACTTATGTATATCAAACTTTATTTTGTGATAAAAAAAGGATGAATTTACAGTAGAACATGGATATAACGAACTCCAAGGGACCAAAGAATCTAGATCGCTATATCCGGTGTCGGCTATACGCGTATAATGTTAATTATATTATATAGGGACGGTACTTGAAAATTTGTTCGCTTTATCCATGTTTTACTGTATTTACATATCCATGTTTTACTGTATTCACATCTCTCCCTCTAACTCATCAGACCTTACATTATATTTTGCTTTAGGTTTTGGTTTGGTTTCCCACTTAGTAGGGGCAACAGGGCCACCAAAGCTACAAGTTTTAATCCTCACTAGCCAAGGAGTCTGTACACCAAGTTTCAACTTTCTAGGCCTTATGGTTCTGGAGAAGAAGTCGAAATTCCACAAAGTTTACGGACGGACGGACGGACGCCGAACACCATGCCATGCCATAAGCCCATCGGGCCTTACAGGCTAAGTAAAGAATAGACTTCTCAAACTCGTCATTAGTTGTGCACGAGGTTTAGTCTGAGTCTATTCTACTTAAACCTAAATTCGAAACCGGTTTGAGTCAACGCACAACTTGCACTTGAACCTTGCAACACACGTCCATGTTTACTATTGACGAGTTTTTACCTTATGACGACTTATATAAAGAAATCACGTGAGCTCAATGTCATTTTCAACACACTCACGAAACAATATCGTGACTGAAAATGCCCCCAAGAAAAATCATGTTATGCCCAAAATGTGACATTGTAAGTTGATGTTGGTTTCATTTTTCATAATGTTATTTTGTTGTTTTACTACTAACAGAATCGATGAAATAGTGGACTACATACGAAATTTTATAATGTAAACGTGCAATTCACAAGTTTCTTATTTTTAGAGAACTTTTGCTAAAAGCTGTTTACAACTTTAAAAGGAATTTTAAGTCATACATTAAATCGTTATGAAAGGTAATCATGGAAATAGAGAAGCATGGTTTTTGACGTGCATTTTTATGTTACTCAACGAGTAAGTTGAACGGCTACACCTGTTGAAATAACTAGTTTTGTTCACAACAAGGTCTAGTCATGCTTATTAAACATCTATATAATAATTCTCCACAAATTAGCATTTGTCACACATTTAGAAACATGATATAGTCCATGTCAATAGAGATTGAACAAAGCAATTTGCACGGGATGCACGTGCGTTGTCAAAGCAACTGTGAAATTGACATCAAATTCAACAAACGAACTCTTCAGAAACAGCATTTTGTAACAGGCGCTTATTTTTAGAACTGAATAACAAACATGATTGTTTTAATATCATTGTATGTTTTAATGTCACCAGATGTTTAACTATTAGGGAACAGATAATTAATTAATAGTGTACAGTTGTCGTGACAGTATTGAGATTAACAGCTTATTAACTTCATATTTAAAATTATTACAAGGTGTCAAACAACGCGATTTACTCTCTTGTCAATCTTTCATAAACACCTTACTGAACAAAATGACCATAAGGCATTAAACTTTCAACTCTGTAACATGTTAAGAATATGTATGTCAATGTATTTTAGAGTTAATTCACTTTGTCTATTGCTTTTTGCTATTCACTCAGTAAACCGGAAGATTGTGGGCTTAATGGACCCGAAGAAAGATTTGAGAGGCAGTGTTGAGAGATCAAAATGCTCAATAGAATATATTTTACGTGAATTATTGAAGTTTCGGAGGTGTTTTGAAGACTTTTATTATTTTATTGCTCTTATGCTTAATACTTAACGATTTTTAAAAGTCAAAATATTCGTTATGAAACACCCATATTTTATCTTTTTTATCGTATTGTGTTGTAGATTTAAAACAACCCATTGAAGTAGGAGAAAAGATCTGAAAAGCTCAGAAAGAAACAACAGCAAATTGCATGTCATATGTTAAAAAATAAACATCAATCATCTTAAGCATTACATTACATGGTTTACTTATTTTCATAGCATGTTATAAACTACTATTCAACAACTCATTGCTGATAGTGACATATTGAGCTAAAATGTGTTGTCAAATGTGTCGCAAATATGAAATTTGACAGCAATGTTACGTCTAAGAAAGATATATAAATTATACTTTTGCAATGCAATCATGATGGCCTAGTTGACTCAACGATAATAATCTTTTGTTATTTCAACAGAAGTAAGAACTACATTTTCAATCCAGTAATAAATAAACGCCAAATATCATTTCATTTGTATTTCAAAGTTAAAATTCAAAAATTATAGTCGATGTAACACAATCTGTATAACTAAACTATTTGAATGTATCAAAACGCTTTTATCATTTTATTTGAGGTTGCCATTGATACGTGCGCTATCTCCCAAGTTTTCTGTCCATTGCTTAATTTTTACCCGTGGCACTAGCCTGAGAGTAAATGGATGACAATGTTTCAATTCTGATATTACAAAAAAAGTTTGAACGGGAAAATTTCCTTTTTGGTGAAATTTAAAAGAAAATCTGTTTTTTGAAAACACATGAGATTTAAACAGAAATCTTCATTTTACTTTCCTCTGAAACGTTCTCTCCGAGTCAAAGGGTCCACCTATTCAACTGCAGGCAACTCGTGGCACGTGCAACACGTATTTCAGTTCTGCACGGCTGCTAGGTAATTGACAATTGATGAGTAACAACCAAATATTGACGTTTTATTATAGATATTGAAGATTTTCTCTTGGATATTGACGAGTTTTTAGAGCCCAACGACTAGTGACGATAACTTTAGATTTAACAAATGTATATATACCACAATGTTTTGTTTTTATATCTTATTCAACAAATAACACATGACATGAAAGCAGTTTTATTGCAGCCTTGATTGGTATTTCAACAGACTTGTGTGATCAACCATGAAGTGGGATAGAGATAGAATTATCCACTTGGTAACATAACCAAATTAGCAGTTCTCAATTTTATAAGCTAAATAGGAGGTTCCATTGTGAATTTTGTCGTCCATAAGATATTTCACATATTGTGGAGCGCGGTGGTGTAGTGGTTAGCGTGGCTGCCTCTCACGCCAACGACCCGGGTTCGAATCCCAGTGGGTGTGCTTCTGTGACCCCAAAAGCTATGCCAGCTGGAGCTTCCATGCTCCTGGTAGGGTCACCCAAGCTGGACAGGTCGACGGATAGAAGCCAGACCAAATGTGAGTCCTTCTAAAACCTGCTTTCTATCTCTTACTATGCCTTTCTTTCCGTCTTTTCCCTCATCCTGTGGATCCCTTTCTCTCTGATATGTCTACTCTCTTTTGGATGGCAACATCCACGTGTTTAATAACTGAAATATTGTTCAAAACACGTTAAACACCAGCTCACTCACTCACTCGAATCCCAGTGGAGACACAAAAGATTTGTGACTTGGGTCGAAAGCTGTGTAGTGTCCTTGGGCAAGGCACTTCATCCAAATTGCACTCAGTCCACCCAGCTGTATACTGGGTACCTGGTTATACGGTTGTACTGTCCGAAATGGACTCTCAGCGCAGGCAAGCAGCTTTGAAAAAGTACAGTCCGTCAGGGTAATAATGCACATTTGTGAATCGTCGGCGAGCAACTCGTAAGAGATGGATACTTGACGTTAAACTTATCATTATTATTACTTATCATTATTGTAACTTAAATACATATTGTTTATGTGCAGTTATGAAATATTGCAAATAGTGTCCTGCCTATTTACAATGTTTCATGTGGAAACCAGAAACACATTAATTTTGTCTCATCAACAAGCAAACAAACCAAAGACTTGTAAATATTACAGGTATTTATGTATATTTACTAAATTGACAAGAATTGACTAGCACAGTGTTTGAAAAAAATGAGCCTTGATTTCCCAATAAATTACTATAAACATGTTAAACATGGAAGGATATAAATACATGCCATAACAGGCTAACTGGACCTATCACTGACTTCGTTTCAAAATGTTATTAATAATTTGTGCCATAGTAACAGTCACATAGTCTGAATGCTAGCATAATCTCATAATTCTAATCACACTGTAGCCTGTGAAATCTTCATGACTGGAACCTTGTAATCCTGTCTCTCAGAAGTTCCTTCATACTAGGGGGACATGGTCGCTTGGCAGTGGTAGTGCAGATTCACCTGTGATCTGCAGGGTCCATCGGGGCCTTTCTCTATAGACACCTCCTGCTGTATGTTCGGTGTGCTTCTTTTGGCATGTGAGCAGCTGAAGGTCCCAGGCGTAGCAGTAGTTCTTGTCGACCTTTCCGCGGCGAGGTCTCTCCATCGCTGGCTCCTCTTGCTATACACTTCGGAGAACCTGTCGATGAGATGTCATGTAATAACTTATTAGAATTTCATTAAAAATGGTAAAATGCACTATCACAATGTCTCATTGTAGTATTATAGTACACAATTTAAATAGGGAACCTGAAACATAATCAGGTTATTTAGTTGTTGACAATTCAGTTCTTCCAGGATTAGGAATGCTTTACGAAAATTGTATTCATGCAAGTTGACGTTATTATTTTTCATATAAATGAGAAGAGAGGTTGAAAGTATTGCACACTGAAAAACCATGATATATAATGTCTAAATATTTTTCAATCAAATAATCATTTTAAAATTTTGAGAATGACAGATTATAATGTTGTGCGATACTTCCACCGCAAATGAAAACATGCTGACATACAGTTGAAATCCCTAAAATTTCATATACTCAAAGTGTATCACCCTCACTGTTGGTTTTTTTGGGCCATCGAGGTGGTGGTTATGGTCAATGGCTGCTAGTTGGTTTCTCGCAGGATACCCTATGAACCTGAAGAGTAATTAGATGTAGTAATAATTAGGATACTTATATTGCACTGACACCACAAGGGCCATGCTTGAGCGCTACACACATTATTACCCTGGTGTAAGAACAATTTATACAATTATGCAATTATTAATGTTATTATAATTGTGTAAACATGATATACCCAAGAAGGAATGTTGAATAAAATTCTTCTGCAATGAGTCTGTACTGACAAAAATGTTGATAATAAAATTCTTCTCCAATGGGTCTGTACTGTCAAATGTTAATGAAAAGATCTGTTGAAAGACTCCCTGTGTGTCTGAAAAGAAACACTTACATTAGACACCAAAACCAATAAGACATCAAAACAATACTAAAGTACAAAAAGAAATTTAAAGAAGGTTTTTATCATGTATTTAAGCCACCTTGAAAAGGAAATTCCTTAAGTTGAGGAATTAGGGGAACTGTTTGAGGAATCTCTGCTCTGCCACAATATTCCTCAATGTGTCCATTTCAGGACTCTTCAGGATCGTTCCTGTTCTTCGGTCTGGTTGATGGGTGTGTCCAACACTGTCCATCCATGTGCCACTCGTGTTCTTCTGTCTGGTTGATGGGTGCGTGTCTGCACTGGCCTGAGGTGTGTCCATCCATGTGCCACTCGTGTTCTTCGGTCTGGTTGATGGGTGCGTGTCTGCACTGGCGTGAGGTATGTCCATCCATGTGCCACTGGTGTTCATCGGTCTGGTTGATGGGTGCGTGTCTGCACTGGCCTGAGGTGTGTCGATCCATGTGCCACTGGTGTTCTCGGTCTGGTTGATGGGTGCGTGTCTGCACTGGCCTGAGGTATGTCCATCCATGTGCCACTGGTGTACGTTACAGACGTGGGACAGGACTCGGATCCATACTTCCTGAAACCACGATTATCACCTTTACTACAATGCTAATCAATGCTTCATTAATTGATTTACCTGGACAAATTTTATATCCACAGTTGTTTGTGTTATTCTTTGTCTAAATTGTTATGTTAATCTATTAATTAGGTACATCTTTAATGAGGGGTTTTCTTAACCAGAGAATATAAATATACAAATGTAGGTTAACCAGAAGAGAGTTGAGAACAGAACAGTTTGTAAGTGATTGTAAATGATAAATATTTTTCATCAGAATTACTCGGAGGAGCTGTGTGAGTGGCATTCTAGAAGTTAATGGTCTAAGGAAGACGAGAGTAATTTTATGGATGAACAACTTCTTTATTGGACAGTAGCAACGTTTCGGTATAGATTCATTTACCGTTTTCAAGCATATGGTAAAAAAATGAGAACAGCAATTTATACAGTTTGTTATGATAATGAGAAAACAATAACAGTAACAACAGAATAAGGTAACAATGACATCAAATGATAAATTACATATAATGTTAGAAACCATGAATAATAGAATTACTCTTGTCTTCAATATAGAGAGGGTACTAAACGACATTCTGTTTAATATTTTCTTTACAAAAAAAATATTTTGATTTTGCAATAAACAAGCACAAACGAGTTTAATACCTAATCATGTACGGGTTCAATAAAAATAAAAAATTAAATGGAAGCAAGTTTGGTATTCTGTTTATTACTTACCCTAGAAATCAAGCAAACTTGTCGACAAAGTGCTGAAACCAACAGTTCCGCGACTCGGCAACCATTGGGACGGCCCCCTTAAATTGTGAGGTAACAACAACGTATCATACTTTGAAAGATATTAATAAATCCTTAAACATCAATCATGCCAGGCTTTACATAAATATTATAAATTGCCTTAGTTTATACAGAGAAACAAAACTTTTTGAGATGTCATACCTTTTTTATTTTCACTCCCAAAATAATTTCAATATATACGTATATGTTATGAATCAAGGTCCGCACAATCTGTCTTAACCATTGTCATTCACCTTCTAGGCATTTGCATTTGATTACTGTCTGGTTCTGTTGGCTGCACAAGTGAATAAATAAAATGGATTATAAGTGGTTTATTAAATGTTTTCACCAGAAATTGTTAAAAATATTATTCTCTCCGTTTATTGTGTTGACCTTTTAAACATATACATTGCCATTCGTTTTCTGAAAATGAAAAATATTTCTTCGATCTATTTCGTTATCTCTTGTTGTTATTTATGACCATTCATAAACACTACTAAACTTCTCTTTGGGTTCATTATACATATATTGTTCAGACATTTTCCTGAGTATCATGAAACCTTGATTATCATTAAATATGTAAATCGGCAATACACTTTCTTGCATAAAATGATTATTCAAGATCAAAATGTTTGCTTAAAAATCATGTTTACTCCCCCCACATCGCAAAGTGTCCCTTCAAACTACTTCAACTTTTTGGATTCATACATTCTTATGATGAAAACTCTTAACTTTATTAAAACGTTTTAGAATACGAATCAGTTAAGATTACTCTATGGATACTTTATGATTCTATTAAGATTTACCTCAAACGCATTTGGTAAAGGTATTAACACTTTATGGTACTTAATGTCCTCATTAAGACAGAAAGTGGTAACAAAATATTAGAATCTGGCAAACACCATCGTCTTTTACTTCAAAGAATCGTTAACGTCAAAACAATATTACTTTTACATTTCCTAAGGTTTTTCAAGAGAGTATATAAGATCTGATGAAAGGACAATATTTTTTTATACTTTTTGATGCCAGTTTATGTCTCCCAAATTACGTTATATATTAAAGCCTCTCCCTTTCCCTTGTTTGAGTTGGACTGTAAGAGTCTGCAATGTTCTAATTAATGTTTGATATCATATGCATCACGAAATGGACAATTGCTTCTGCATACATAGTAGAATTTAGTTTCTTAGGCTGCTGAAAACCGTACTGGCCAGCATGAACAACTTGAAGCGCTGAACTTTGATCTTAATGTTTACTCTGCTCTTTCACCATGCCATAAAGTTAGCTTAAAGGGGCAGTAGCACGTTTTTTAAAACTTTTCTATTTTCAATTTAACAGTGATAATTGTACGTTAATGCTTAATGGATTATTTCGATAGTGTCACACATCTCATTACATAAACCAATCATCCATAGTATGAGACGAATTATGCGGTTTCACAAAAAGGTCATTGGCTGCCATTTTTATGTGAACACCTTTAATTCATTTCGTGTAAGGAAAAGGAATCACATGGCTAACCTTTGCATTATATATTTTAATTATAACTTCTTCCTTTAGTTTTAATACATTGTCTTTCAATTGGAACCATTTATTTTAATTTTCCTGCCATCACCTTATATTCCCCTAAACACTTGCTACTGTCCAATAAAGGATACTCATGATACGATGATCTTTAGTTTAGCATATTCTGTTGATTTATTGTGTTGTAAGAATATAAGCGTGTTTGTACGGACAATGTTTTCGAATACAAAAATGACTGTTTTGATAAATAGGTATCAATATCTATACCTGCTTTAGAAATGTTTGTTTAATTACATTAGTGGAAATATGCTGTTTGTTAAGTTCGACTCGTTAAATCGTTGTTGTATCAAACATGATAATATTTTGAATAGATGAAGAAATATTCTCATCACGTATACATACAGATGATACTAATAGTTCTAAAGAAACTTACTCCGCATTGTTTTATGTCTCAGAAAGTAGAAAATCTAAATTTCATAATTTTTGGGAATTCATAATTCTATGATTATTTTGGAACTCTTTGATTCTATCATCTATATGTTTTATCCCAAACTTCTTAACTGCAAGTATATTAACACTATTTGTTACTTAATGTCCTCATTCGGACAGCAAGTAGGAAACATAGGTTGTAAACTTTGTAACATTTATCTAAGGTTTCACCCTCTGATATTTCACAAACACAATTTCAGTTACTTCAAAGAATCATGAATTGCAAAGAAAAAGATAGTTTCTTTGACTTTCTTAAGGGGCAGTAGCACGTTTTTTTGATAATTTTATATTTTAATTTTTTTTCACTGATAATTGTAAGTTAGTGATAAAATGTATTATATTGACAGTGTCATAAATCTCATAACACAAGCCAATCATCCATAGTCAGAGGACAAAGTATGAAGATTCACATAAAATCCATTGGCGGCCATTTTGTGTGAACACCTTTAATTCATTTTGTGTAAGAAAAAGGAATCGCATGGCTAAACTTAACGTTATATATTTTAATTATTACTGCTGCATTTAGTTTAAATACAGTGTCTTTCAATTGGTACCATTTATTTTCATTTTCCTGACATCACCTTGTATTCCCCCTAAAAACGTGCTACTGCCCCTATAAGGTGTGTTATAGAGTAAGAGCTTGGAAGGAAAAACAATAAATATCTAAATCAAATTTTGATGACCGGAGACATTCCAACGGGTTTAAGTTTTCAAAACAACAGCGTCAAACCTATCTTTATTCACCAATTATTGATTACACTTTTCAAAGACGAGGAAAATAATGTAAGAATGCATATTCTTTGATTATGTACCATCATTGCAACAAAATGATTTGAGATTAATTTAGTTTTAGTGAAAGATTCCGAATTTACATGAAGCTGTATAATCTATTAGAATTTAAGAACATGGTAAATGGGTTGGACTTAAATTGACAGACAGATGATTAAATATAGGGGGGATAACTCTGTTTTAATTTTTAAAGTTGTTTTATTTTGTACAGTCGAATTCGGCATTAGGATTTGTATTTCATTTGCAAATGGCATTATATGCTCAAAGAAACACATTTCAAATACATTAAATTTAACTGTCCATCAATGTGATTTGCTTGACATTCCCCCACTGTGTCCCTTCAACGGATTCCGAAGTTTAGTTGTACAGTATTAAGAGCGCATAAAACCATATTGATTACTGTGCAAGTTACTTATAAACATACAGGGCATTACTATTTAATCTTAAATAGGAAATATGTCAACACATGAGTGAGTAAGATGATGTTAGTGCAATTATTTTCATAAACACTTTAAAATTTAAAAACATTAAGATCAATAGCTTCAGTGAATATCAAAGATTTTTATTGAAAGATAATGTGCATTTGTTGTGATTGGATCTGTCATTGAAAAATGATTGGTGATGAATTGAAAAAGATTTTATCAGAGGACATTTCTCATTTGTATTTATCATTATTGAAAGCATTTTCAAATGTGAAACATTTAAGAGAAAGTGTCATGTACTTGGATAACCTTTGCATCAAACGATTTTTTTCATTCATTCATTCATTTCAATTGTTGTATAGCGGCAATATCCACCCCAGAGGGCTCTGCTCAAAGGCGCTGTGCTTTCTCTTGGTTATGGAACATCAGTCTGCATGACACTTCTTAATTAGCATATCAACTCCCTGGAAATCATACCACATCTGCAGCCATGAGGCACATCGAGTTCATGACAATTTTGATCCTCAAGCGGTACTAATTTACACCTGGGTGACTGGGACAGTCTGTAACGTTAAACATTAACACCCTTGCCACAGGCGGCGTTCGAACCCGGCAAATCAGGCCCATTCAATTCATTAAAGGAAAGGATTTATAAAATCACTGTAACAATAACTAACCAATCTAAAACAAGGTTAAGCTTTTGATAACCGTGATGACGATGTTCACAGGATTGTTTATTCCCTCTAATATTATCATTTTGAAGTATCATCTTGTATTTAGTGGCAAGATCTTGCATGATTTTCAAAATCTTCTGAACATTTCATGTGAAGTTTAAAAACATCTATGCATGTTTATATTCAATGAAGAATAATATAAGTAATATATTTATATTTCATGTTGTTAGATGATTATCAATCCTCGCAGTGCATTGATATCTATATTTTCAGGCATAACATATAATAAATTGTCAACATATACCCAAAGCAATCAAAGTTATAACTAACAAAATATTTAAAATCTCCAAACTTAATAGTGTTGACCTTAACTTGCTGCGATGAATATTCTCATATCTTATGCATCAGCTAGAACTTCATTCTGCCTGTCTGATTCATTATCATTCACCTTCTGGGCATTTGCTTTTGATTACTGTCTGGTGTGTATGGCTTAATAAATGAATGAATAAAATACGTTGATAAATAAATGGTTAACCATGATAGGAACATTTTTGCACCTAAAAAAATAGTAGATGTATAATCTAATAAAATTGATCGTGGGGCTTTTATGAATGTACATCAGCATTTTGCTGTATACCAACAAAGGCATCACACCGCCGTTGATATTTTTCACGCAAAGCCGAAGGTCAACATATTACTTTTTCTTTGCGGAAATGTGTTATTAACAATGCTCTGACGTCACAATATGGCTTTGATGCTGCCTTTTACACGTCCCAGCGGCTGGATATCACTTATATGAGTGTTTATGACATACTATGTTATCGACATGAATGTCTTAATAATGGTATTTCCTGAGCGACAGCAAGGACCTTACTGGTATTTATATACGAGTCTCATAAACATAGGATGTTATGGGCACGAATCTGTCGTGCGATTCTAGATTCCGTTATCTTTATGAATATGAATATATTGATTTAACCAGAGAAGGTTAAGACATTTGATTCTATCAGGTTACACATCAAAAGACTTCATTAAAAGTATTATAACAAGTTATGGTATACTATGTCCTCATCGAGACATAGACTGGTAAGATGATATTTAAACCCGATGACAGAGATCTCTGTTGTTTCACCCTCTGATATTTCACACACATAATTATCCTTTACTTCAAAGAATCATTAATTTCAAAGAATTGTCCTTTACGTTTCTTGGTTTAAGACTAAACTAGTCTGATGAAAGAACAAAACTTTTAATACTTTTTCATACAAGATTATTTCTAGTAATTCTCCCTGTGCTTGCGTCAATCGGGTTTATTCTCCATGCCATTTCACGTTGTCTTCCTTGAAATATGAAAATGAATTAAACTTTTAAGCTTGAGATAAACATAAGATGACATAATGGTCCAAAATTGTTGTGTAAACAAGACTATGACGTCAGGATTTGAAACCCTTTGTCACATTTTGACGTACTGGGAAGCTATGTCATTATATGAAATATTTCAAATGGTATGTGCTATAATTTTGACGACAGAGGAAACTGCCGGATCTAGTGTTATCTGAACCAGCATTTTATTACTCGATCTACATCAGTGGGAAGAGTATGGGTTTCAAATTTCTCTGAGAAGATTGGCATAGGACAAATGCCCCAACCATCCCCCCCCCCCCAAAAAAACAACAAACAAACAATGAATAAACGAATGAATCCCCCGAAACAAAAAAGTGGACACCAAGTGAGGAGTCTTTATTCCACAAATTGATACAGTATATGGTGATACAAAAATGTCACCAGTCTTGGTATGTAGGAAGCTGTTTCCTCGGGGTGCGCCATAAACTGTAATAATAATAATGATCAAAAGAATTATCAATAAAATATTGTATTATCATAATTATGCCATTCTGTGTTTTGTTTTTATTATCACAATAATAATCTTGAAAATAACCAGCATTTGTTTCCCTGATATTCTAAATATATATATTGCTTGAACATTTTAATTTTATAACTTTTGTTCATTTTTCTTGGTAAGATATAACTAACTAATTTTGATCAAGGTATGTTACATGTATGTCTGATAGCCAAGAGGACTGGTGATATGCTATTTTTAACCATAGATATCGGTTAATCTAATTGACATGATTTAAAATTTACATATTTATTTTATGAATTATTTTCAATTAAGATCTGTTAATTGAAGATTAGTGTTGACTGAAAACATATAAAAGGCTAGCTTATTAGCCTTAAATATTTTATGGATAGATTATATTACATTTAAGAAAAATAATGGGAAAATTTTCATATTTTCAGACAAAACATATACTATCATAATAAAATTAAATAATATGAAATATGATTGGGATAATTGGAATTTATGCAATATTCTATGATTATGACAACAGACACATCGTTTTCATGATGAGCTTTCAATAAAATGGATTTCACGAAGCAAGAAAGTGTCAATGTGACAATGGCTTGGGCAAAAAATAGATCGGGTATCTTCGGTCACTGAAGTCTGACAATATTAACAGGAATTATGAGTGTACAGTATTCAGAATCATATTTACTTCAAGATAAATTGCTCAGTAATTGACTTTTACACACGTCTGCATGAAATTAACTGAAATCATACTTGCCGATAAAGTTTATTATATTATTTTTTTCAGGTAGGGTGACTTCGGACACCCTGTCCATTGAACAATCTCGATAAGGGCAAAGAATCATAAATCGCGCGAAAATGCTCACGTCACGTGATTGGACAGCACGAGCCAAACGTTCCATATATGGAACAGATTTTTATTATCCATGTTCTAACTTACGTATTTTAACTACAATTTTACTATCGTTGAAGTAATGAAAGTGTCCGAATTTACCCGTAAGACCGAATTTAGCCGTACTGACCTAGTAGTTTAACGTCATATTCTTTAGATTTCCTGCATTTCAGATAAACATGACGAGACGGCTAAAGCAAAAGCCCTATAGATGCATGTCATGTTAGCATGTGTGCTGAATGCTCATTTATTACATCATCCTTTTAGACATAAATAGATGCTTTTGCTATTAGTTTGGATATAGATTTCATCACATTTACGCTTGATGTCAGTCAATTGATTAAAGAACATTTATTGTAGATTTAATAATACAAAACATCATTTTTAAAAATACAACTCGATATTTCAAGTTTTGACAACCCTGAAACCATGAACAACGACTACCAAATTGATTGTCATTAAACATGACACACGGCTTATTCTATCCGAGGTATGAACATCGGGTTTTACATAATGTTTTACCTGTGATTGTTAAGCTCTCAAGGCTTGTCACCCTTTGTATGACTCAAAGACGTTTCAAAATATCATGTTAGCTTCTCATCACAGATGTCAATATGGACAAGCTTCAATTTAGATTTTACATCAAGGCTGAAACTGCTGACACGAGACTTTTGACAGTTGACGTTTGTCGTTTGGTTTTGGAAGTTGTGACAAACGAGTTGCTCATATCTGGTACTAGAGTAGCAAATTTTCTTGCTTGAAAAAAATATTGCCAACAAATTATTTACAGGAAGGACAGAAAGCCATTATTTGGACCCTACTAAGCTTAAATTATACTCCATCATGATATTATTCGGTTGGTTTAACAAGAAACGACTGATTTGTAAAAAGTATTTTATCTTAAAACTTCTACGTTTGTTCGTTACTTAACATGATTACGTAAGTTTTCTGGATGTCAGTTTATATAATATTTATAGACATTTAACAATATATCATAAGTATGCATATCTGATAATTTCATCAATTTGTGTATTTGTAACAAATTCGTTTTGTTTAAGTGTCTTATAACAAAACAAATTATACCTCCCAGAAATCAATTTCATCTAACACTTATATCTAATTCATCATGGACAATTTATTTTTCTCTGATTCGTTATCAATGTTCCGCAGGGCATGTGTATTTGATAATTGTCTGGTAGTCTAGAAATGACCGGGAATTGAAGGGAATAATTGAATTATTCTATTGGTAATGCATTTTTCATTTGTCTTCTTTTAGTAAAAGTACAATTTCTTAACAGTTAACTTTGTACTGCATGCACATTTCAGCCCTTTTTATGATGAGATACGATTAACGATAATGCACAGGCCTGAATTATTAGATCACCATTGTAGCAAGTTTTTAAATATGTACTTGTATACGCTTGATAAACATTCTTGCGAATGTTGATCAGTAATCAAGTTAAATTTCTTTAGATCACATACCTGAATATTCCAATATTTAGGAACTACAACTTCAAAACTCCACTTTAATTGATAATATGTGATATGAGCCTACGTTTTTTTATCGAAAAGCAAGACGTAGAAGAAGAATATGTTTCTAAGTTGACAAATGTCAATTTGTTATGTGAACTGAAGAACTGAGGAAATACAATTTTAAGGTTTGAAGACATAATTATCAAATCATTGCTGAAGAGAGAAAATGTATCTATATTGCTTAGTTTATAATATATTTGTTATTTATTGTGATTTATACCCTTATATACTGTAAAATGAATTTTGTATAGTATACCACATGAATTCATTGATTTATTGTTTTTGAAGACGATGTCTACAGGGAAGAAAATAAAATACATCTATAGTCATATATTATTATATATTTTATTTCAAAATTAAAATTGCCTGAGTAAGTGCTAGTGAAAGTTTATGTTCAATATATATATAAAGAACACGAGAAGAAATGTAAAACATTTAAATTCCTATTTAACACGGTAACCGGATTTTTTAAACGGTTTGCAACTAAAGTTCTATTATAATAGGCCTGAATTATTGTTATCATTTCAGCGTGTTCTTAGCAAAATAATTTATATAGCCCAATGACACATAAGTTTAATATCACGTATCTGTTATAGTTACTCATGGCAATGGTGAAAGAATTATCAAATTATCCGATAATACTGACACATATATTAACACAATTTTGTAGTATTCTGAATCAGTGACACTTATGACATGATTACAAAATACTCCGATATAAAGGAATACACAATTTTATCTTTTATATTTTAAATATAATGTCATCTGTTGTTTTTTAATATCAATTTGAATAATGAAGACATTCACTTCTCATTGCATTAACCGAAAACAAATTGACATTTAATTCTTCTTGAAGTTTACTCTTCAATCTGTGGTATATTCAAAACGAAGAAGGGCTACTACCACTCTCACAATGTATGGGGGGGGGAGAGTTCATTGTATTATAGAGTGCATTAAAATCTTTGTAGGAAATACCGTTATCAGATTTCAGTAATATTTATAATATATCATATTTTTACGTTTCTACGTTTTCCCATTTCCTACCAGAAGATGACGCCTTACCTTACTTCATTTATATTTTATGCATGAGAGATAATTTCCTATTGTCTGATTCATTATCTGTCACCTTCCGGACATTAGCTTTGGATTACTGTCTGATATTGTTGATTGATCATTTACTATTTTTAGATATAGACAAGTAAAAAGTCAGCTGTGAAATAATGGAAACAAGGCGTTACAGAGAATTTGATTTAAATCAAAGACTCACTATCTAAGAAATTACCCATACATATACAACTACTGAACTGAAGATTCCTATGTGAGAACACCATTTGGAAAACTTTGAAATGCTCCCGTTTTCTTTAGGAATAGATTTAAATGTAACAATATATTTGAAACACAAGTGTGGTGGTATGGATAGAGTTCAGATTTTCAGATTAATATTCAAGTAGTAAGAATACAGACAGACAGATTATTAAGTCTCACCTCACATGTAAAATACAAAATCATCAAATACATATACAAATAAATAGCAAGTTACAAATGAGCCACCCCTTTAGGGTTATGAGAGACTAAATTACAAAATAGTACAGTAATTTATAAAATTAAATGAGCACACATAGAAGTTTTGAGATACATAAACTTGTACAAGTACTTACCAAAGGTGTTTTAGTTAATTTTGAACTCAAATCAGTGCAATTATCATGTAAAATGCAATTCGCGTACGTTCAACTCATTCAATAAGTACTTTACCAATAGGTACTAATTTGAGAGAAGATATGTTAAAATAATTGTCGAAACGCATACGGAAATATTATACTATATTACCATAGGAACATATATATATATATGGCAGGGAATTATGCAAGACTTTGGTCCAAAATAATTAAAAATAAAACTTTTCTTGAAAGTTTCAAACAATTAACATTTCAACATATTCTCACAAAACCGTAAATTATATCATTCTGTATACCAATACTAAGTTGACCGAAATTTGCCGAATATGTATGAAGGAAAAACCATATTGAAGAAAGAAGAAACTTATGCCACATATGTTCTTTACAAATTTAGTATAGATATGAATACGCTTTGTTAAGAAATCACAATCTCCGAAAGTAGCTTTGCAAACCTTTGTTTGTCTCAAATGGCAGAGTTGTTATTCTGCCTTAAGCTAAGGCAAATGAGATTAATTTACCATATTAGAGCAATACATCTTAGTCGATGTCCGCAATTAGAGTGCATTATCTTGTTGCCATGAGTAATTTTAGGAGTGAGAGTATGCTTGGAGTTTTTGCCACTATGCTATATGAACTGCTATATATCCTCAATTCATCATCATTGTTAGCTAAGTACATGTATTTCTGATGCACCTCGATAATGATCTTACCTTAATTTAATTGTAACAAATGCAACGGGTAGAAGCAAATTCTTATTTTTGTGATAATTTAAACTCGCTGACATGCAATCAAAAACCATATTTTTTAGGTTTAAAAACACTGATTGAATAGTTTGAAAATTATTAACACAGATTGAATAGTTAAAATATTATTCAAATACATATTTGTCATTCTCAACTGATCAGAGTTTCGTTAAGTACACATATTTATATCAAACTTATGTGTCAAACATTTAGAACAAAAACATGTCAATTACGATTACGGGATGTGACATTACATCCGCTCTCATACCGCAAGAGTTACCAAACTCAGCTTATACCCCTATTCCACCGAGCTTACGACGTCACTGCGACCGATTTTTGTCTCCCAGTCGTGTACACTCTCACTCACTCCCACTGACATCGCACTGAAATCTTGGAAAGATCTCAGTACTCGCACATATGATCTTCCTCCCTCGACATGGATCGCATATTGTCGCAGAGGGGTTTACGCTTGACTGTAATATCTGGCTTTTAGGGATTTGCTGAATTATTGTTTGTGTGTAACCCCGCAAAGGACTCGATCGAAAGGTATAATAGTTTGTTTTACTTTTGCAAAATTAATAGTGTTATCCCAAATACAAGAACTCTACATCTATTCACAATTAAAGACGTTAGTGGCTGACTTAATCTTTGCTTGTCATAACCAATACGAGTACTGGCAAATCTAATATCAGTTTTAGTAGTATTATGAAATACACATAAATATGAGTGATAACTTCTTTATTGATACAAACAAATAAAGAAGTTATCTTCCATCATATTTGACTTTGTACTACTACTGAAAATGATATGCAACAGAGATTACATACTTATTCTTGTCAATTTCGAAGAATTTAGAAAGCGATTGCATCATAAAACTGAAAGACGACCACTGCAGCCACATTTGTGGATCTTCTTGCTTCAAATTTTAGACGAGATGATAGTACTGACAGTGTTCTTGTCTCTCCAAAGCAGTGAGCCACTCTCGTACCCACACTGCATGCCGTCGACGCCTTCTACTTCTTCCTTGACAGTGTCTCGTAAAAGCCAAGGTGCAATCGCCTATATACTGCAGTTCTTGGTTAGTTCCAATAAGCAAAGCAACAACCAGGGCCATTTCATTTTCCATCTTCTCTGCATGCTAGTCAGATTTAGAATGATAATGGTATCAGCCGCTCGCAGATATATTTATACTTTGGACCCGACCAGTCTTGAAAAAAGTTGTGATGAGGTCGCATATGTCTCAATGCAGTCGCTTAAGATGTTGCAATGATCGTACTGGGATCGCACAACACTCTCAACTATTGTTACGTGGTCGCAAAGGATTGCATAAACCGTTGCACTAGTCTCAATCGATCGCACAAAGTGTCGCTGACCTCTCAAGTCGGTCGCAATTTGATCGCAAGGCAATTGCAGAAGCTGTCGCGGTGGTCTCAGCATGATCGTAGCCTCTCGCATAGAAAATCGCACATTCGGTCGTAACTAAGTACGACCCTGTGGAGACAGATTTGCGATCTATGCGACTAATAATATCAGTCTCACCTCTGTCTCAACGTGCTCACCATGAAATGTCACACGTGACCAGAATGTGGTCGCATTGCGATCGTATAGCCAGGTTGGTGGAACCGCAAACTCAAAAATGTAAAAAAAATGGTCGCCTAAATCGGTACGATCGCTGCGACCAACTTGATCGCGAAGGTCGCGTACTGTCGCATAACAGTCGCGGCTCGGTGGACGGGGGGCATTAAGTTTAATCAATTTAACATCGCAAATGAAATTTCCACTTTATAACTTAACACTGTTTCTTTCCCAACCTTGAACAAGTTTCCATGGTTATCTTAAGATTAACTTAATAAAATGTCTAAATCCATATGTAATTGAAATCTAGCATGAAATAACATCAACAAACAGCTAATGATTTCAGAGAAGTTTATTTTGAAGTGACTGATGTGGGTTTTCTATGTGAGCCATATCAATGAGTAATGCGACGATTGCAACAGCACTCAAGATGAATAATCAGCAAAAGGTTAATGTGTTGAACTAGGATTTAAAAGGTTTAAATGTATTTGAATCAAAAATATAATCACCTTAATGGGCAAAAATTATTTCAATTTTCTCAGTTTTCGATTATGAAATATCACCTGAACAGTTTGCAGGCAATTGAAAAAGGGTAGATACTTATTTTAAATGTCACAAGCTCCTTACATTATTGAATTTTACGGGCTTTGAACACATGTCTATTGCTGCATTAATGTAATTTGTCTAGGAGACCTTGTAAAAATTAGCTGTTTCTTGCAGCTTCTGTTTCTTTGAGTAAATATCATTATTAGTAAAGAATAAAATGTTGTGTTTGGAACTCACAATTCTTTTCACAAGAGCCAATAAAAGTATTAAAAAAATCTTTTATGAATACAATCTCGTATGGATAATGGATTTTTAATTAAGAAGTGCAGATAGAGTGGTTTTAAAAAATTAGACTTATTTGACGACACGGAGAGTATCTGTGAGATCAGTGGATCTGTCTGCGTTAAATACCTGCGGGAGGTACCAGCTGCATCTACTTCGCTGCATGTGTCCTTACTCAAACAACTTGATGTCGAAGTTGGTTCCTGAAGACGCAGGTGTAGGTCCTGTCAAGTTTACCAGTTACCAGAAGATGCAGGTAAAGCATCCATCAACGTTTAAGCTTCATTTGACATCAACTGTCAGTGCAAATTAAGAAGTATTCTTCTGACTTTTAAGCTTATCAATTTAGCATAAGCATGTGTATTTAAAAGTTTACTTGATTAGGAAGGAAGAGAGTGAGTGAGTGAGTGAGTGAGTTGGTGTTTTACGTGTTTTGAACAATATTTCAGTTATTAAACACGTGGATGTTGCCATCCAAAAGAGAGCAGACAGACCAGAGAGAAAGGGATCGAAAGGATGAGGGAAAAGACGGAAACAAAGGCACAGCAAGAGATAGAAAGCAGGCCTTAGAAGGACTCACATTTGGTCTGGCTTCTACCCGTCGACCTGTCCAGCTTGGGTGACCCTACCAGGAGCATGGAAGCTCCAGCTGGCATAGCTCTCGGGGTCGCAGAAACACACAAACCACCACACCACGATAAGGTAATGAGTAAACAGCCTTATTTGAAATAAGATGTTTAAATGTTTAATTTTATGTAAAGGTTTCATAATGCACTCAACGTATAGACATTGAATACGATATATCGTTTCAACTTATTGTATGCTGAATGTGAACAGTTTTGTTAAAGCAACTTTGTTTTTCCATGAGTTTTGTTTTTTACATTGAAATATTTGTCTCAGGTGAAATCAAATGTTGTTTGTCGCTGATGTCAAACAGTTTATAAACATTCTGATTTAACTTCAAGAAAATTGTTATTTCTGTTAGTGGGCCTACTGATTTTCAATTTGTACAGTGAACGTGATAAGTTACTTGCTGAGTTCTTTGTGTTATATCTTTTATTTTTGTTATTTTGATTTTGTTATCATTTTATAGAAATGATCAGAAAACTAAATGACCTTTAACAAAGTATCCAAAATTCTATTTGATCACAGCAACTGACGTTTAATGCAAGAAATTGTGTCATCATTGAGACAGAAAGTTGTAACAAAATCCTGACCCCAGTGGCCAGAAACAACTGTTTCTCCTTCTTATATTCATATTCATGATTATCTTTTTGTTCAAAGAAACGTAAATGGCAAGAAATATGTGTTTTCTGTGATGTTTCTGTAGGTCTGTTTAAAGAGAAATTTTATGAGATAATAACGAGTTTCTAAGACTATATAATCACATTTTAAAAATAAAATAATTCACTTTTATCTTTTCGAATTACATTTACCTAATCGTGTCTCTTAAATGACACCTAATCTCATGTTGATGGCAACAGGTAAAATAAAATTCACTGCAAAAATATATCAATGCTCATAATATTACCCTTCATGGCCAGAAAATTCTATTTTTTAAAGTAATTGGGAGTCGAAGATTTATCAAAAGTCGATTCTAAACTTTTGATAAACTAAATGATAATTAAGTCTTAAGTGCATCTATCATACGGATTAATTGCAAATGTATTGGACATCTTTAATCACATAATCATACAATAGTGTTCCACTGCTATTTCGGTTACAAAATCATGTAAATGATCATTAAAGATATTTAGTCGAAACGAAGTTTGACACTTTACAAGTCATCAAATAGATTCAATGAACAATTATAAATTACTCACCCTCTTATGACTTTTTGATAATGATTGCATCAAAGTCTTTTATAAATTCAAGATCTTAAGTTCATGCAATGCAAATAACAATCAATGAAAAGCTAACTGTCATGTTACAGTGTACTCCTCATGTCCAGTTGGCGTGAAAGTTATAAAAAAGATGTGTCTGGTTACCTTGAAAAGTTTTTAACAATGTTTCCTGTTTGATGATTGACTTGCATGTGGGCCGCTATCATGATTTTACTCATTTAGATGTCAATTAACGTAATTTAAATGTGCCATGACAAAAACATAAAAATCAGCACATGGCTTCTGAATCATTTAAATGAGGTAACTGATGTTGATTATACAAGTGAGCCATTTAATCAGTAATAATATTGCCAAAGCATCTCAGATAAACGTTTAGCCAAAGGTTTACTCATTAACCCCTGGTCATGCTTCACGGCTCAACGCCTGGGCCCCTTGTCACCGTAACTGCCCGCTCTAGCGACGCTAATTAGCTCACAGTATCCCTCATCGCCCGAGACGGGATGAAAGGAAGCTGCCTAGTCTACCATATATATTCGGGAAACATACAGATGTTATATCAAACAGAGAATGCAGAGACATTATCTTGTAATTTGCACCATTGATGTTGTTAATATAAGGTGACTTATTCATCTATAGTATATTGACATCTGAATAAACATTCACCTGTCAATAGATCTTAAATCTGTTCACACGTGATGGGCGTGGTCTATATTTCCGGTGAACAAGTCATGTAACTTTACAGCTTAAACAGATTGACTTATTGTAGTTATATCTGTATGAGTAGAAGCGACGCATATATGCGTCCTTCGCTGAATAAGAGGTGCTTTCAAGCGACGCATATATGTGGCTCTCGCTGTAAGAAACTGCTAATTGAGTGATGTGGCTCTCGCGAGAAGGATCCTCCAAATTTGCTACATATATGCGTCTCTCTGAGGTAATGAGTTAATGTCTTGAAGTACAGTGTAAGTCATTTCGATTGTAATTGAATGAAAAATCGAATTATCATAATAGGCAGAAAGGTGTCTTTTAATTTTCTCAGTTATTTGAAATTAAATAACACCAACACTAATTTATGCTATATTTAAGTAATGTGCTCTGAAGTGCTTCAGAAGTCATAGTCATCCTCTGTAGCTGAAGCAACATTCAACATTATCTTAATAAGGAAGACAAAGGAATTCTATGGATAAAGATTAATTTACACCAAGGACATTTCGGTATAGATTAGTATATCGTTTTAGAGCATATTGCGAAAATTAGGGGTAGAACAATTTGTGCATTTGGATAACACAATGGGAGAACAATTGCAGTAACAAAAGGATAAGGTAACAAATACATAATATGCGCATAAAAAACATACAACGTCTAAAATCAAAGCTGATAAGAAAAGTTAAGTATCTCCATGAGCTTCAATTGTTTTAGCTAATGAATTTCTTAAGTTAGAAGTATTGACAGTTCTGGTTTCAAGTTAATTGATTCGATGACAAAGAAACCTTAAGTGGATCTGTCTGCAAAAAATACCCGTGGGAGGTATCAGCTGCATCTACTTACTACTTGTCTCCCTAAACAGACAACTTGATGTTTAAATTCAATTTTGAAGATGCAGGTGTGGTTCCTGTCAAGTTAAGAAATCGCCAGGAGATACAGGTAAACCATAACGTCAAATTGTCATTATCATATCAGTGCAAATTAAGTTTCACTCATACAACCTTCTTCCAGAAAGAATCATTGACATTGTCTTTTATGTTATCTAATTTGTTAAAGATTTCTGAAGGTGTAGTCAAATGATTGTGGTTTATTTGTCATAATTTTTTCAATGCAAATGGAGACCACAACAACATTTTTCTTTCTGGTAACAGAAACAAGGCCAGTTTATGTGTTCTAAAGTGTTGTTTATTATATTTGTTTACCATAACTTGCTTTAACTTATGTTCTATGTAAGTAAGAACTCGCAATGATATGATGAAATTAGTTATGAGTTTTCTAAAAAGAACATCATTGCCATCTTGAAGCCTTTGTTTTTAATATCAATGATCTAATGACAGACGGTGTACTAGTTTCTTGATAATCAAACTGAAAAAATCAAGTTGTTTGCACAAACAGGCAATCAAAAAATAGCAGGCAGTAAAAGAAAATTATATATTATCAACTTTTCTACTTATCGCTATTAACAAGTAGTAGATATTTTTGCTGATATGTCTGATACAAGGATGGCGACCAGCAAAATATTGAATAGAAAACATATCAGTTGTGATTAAACTTGTAATAGCTCCCTATAAACCAATGTAATGGATCAACCATTATGCAACAAAATTTGTTTCATGCCATCACAATTTAAAGTATTGCTTTTCGTTAAATTTTATGCTAACATTGACAGTTTCAATTTGTTAATATTCAGCTGACACTTAAACAGGCGCTATGTATTGAAACATCAAGCTGACAACAAATTTGCCTAAAAATGAAACAGAGATGAATGAATATTCTGCAATTAACTTTCTCTATTAAAAAAAATGGTTTTGCTGTGAAATCTTTTACATGAATCTAGAATATGCATGTCACTCACTCAAGTATTTGTAATTCATCCCAAATTTCAAAATGATGGCATGTTTAAATACTTAATGTTAACAGGACAACTTTCTGGAAAACGGATTTATGCATTCATTGAGCACTTTTTAACATTGTCACCTTTTCACAATTTCCAAAAAAGTCAGTTCACATAAACATATTATCTGTAGAAGATGTGTTGCATGCAACACGTTAAACACAGCTCAATTGCTCTTAAGACTTGACGGAACATATTTCATCTCTAATTCCAATTCAAATTGGACTCTCAACGTTTCACTTGGCTTTTCAAATACCAAATGACAGTAGCTGTCTTGAGAAATCAACTTCACCAAGAATGTTTATATTTATTTTTCTTACATTAGCATTTGTTAGGGTTGAGCGCGCATCATTCTGATCTTTTCATAAACATCATCTTGGATAATTCAAGAATAGCTTCGTAATTCATGATCCGTTCTGCAACTTAGTATAATTTTTATTTTTTTTTATTTTTATTATATGAATTTTAATATAGCGCACATATCCATCCACTCGTGGTTGCTCAAGGCGTGTGTTGTTTCCTCTGGTTAATGGTATACTTTCACCTTAAGCTTCCGATCATTTTTCCAATTCGACTCCCTGGGGAGTATTCAACCAGCATTCATATGTGGCACTCGGCTTAAGGACCATTCTATGCCTCACAGGGTACCCATTTGCAGCAGGTTAGCCTTGATTATATTGTAATATCAAAATTTCAAACCATTATGACGTCAATGGATTAGTATGTGAACAAAAACTACAGATTATAGCGAATTTAGCCATTTGAAACAATAAAGTTCTTGAAATGACCAACTATGAGATTCATTTGATGGTTCAACATGTGAATATATTTTCGAGAATGACAATGAATTGTGTGTCATTCAAAACAGCTTAATCAAATAATGCAAATAAATGTAATAACTATGTCTTTTGATATTCAAAACAAGAATTTTGTTGACTCTTGGTGTTGATCAGCTTTGTCTGGATAGTCTCATCTATAGGTACAAAATAGTTCCCTCAAATTAGGAAAATTTGAAAAATATGCAAAAATGTTGTAGAAATGAAATAGGCAACTTCAAGTGCAAATGGAGACCACAACAACATTTTTCTTTCTGGTAACAGAAACAAGGCCAGTTTATGTGTTCTAAAGTGTTGTTTATTATATTTGTTTACCATAACTTGCTTTAACTTATGTTCTATGTAAGTAAGAACTCGCAATGATATGATGAAATTAGTTATGAGTTTTCTAAAAAGAACATCATTGCCATCTTGAAGCCTTTGTTTTTAATATCAATGATCTAATGACAGACGGTGTACTAGTTTCTTGATAATCAAACTGAAAAAATCAAGTTGTTTGCACAAACAGGCAATCAAAAAATAGCAGGCAGTAAAAGAAAATTATATATTATCAACTTTTCTACTTATCGCTATTAACAAGTAGTAGATATTTTTGCTGATATGTCTGATACAAGGATGGCGACCAGCAAAATATTGAATAGAAAACATATCAGTTGTGATTAAACTTGTAATAGCTCCCTATAAACCAATGTAATGGATCAACCATTATGCAACAAAATTTGTTTCATGCCATCACAATTTAAAGTATTGCTTTTCGTTAAATTTTATGCTAACATTGACAGTTTCAATTTGTTAATATTCAGCTGACACTTAAACAGGCGCTATGTATTGAAACATCAAGCTGACAACAAATTTGCCTAAAAATGAAACAGAGATGAATGAATATTCTGCAATTAACTTTCTCTATTAAAAAAAATGGTTTTGCTGTGAAATCTTTTACATGAATCTAGAATATGCATGTCACTCACTCAAGTATTTGTAATTCATCCCAAATTTCAAAATGATGGCATGTTTAAATACTTAATGTTAACAGGACAACTTTCTGGAAAACGGATTTATGCATTCATTGAGCACTTTTTAACATTGTCACCTTTTCACAATTTCCAAAAAAGTCAGTTCACATAAACATATTATCTGTAGAAGATGTGTTGCATGCAACACGTTAAACACAGCTCAATTGCTCTTAAGACTTGACGGAACATATTTCATCTCTAATTCCAATTCAAATTGGACTCTCAACGTTTCACTTGGCTTTTCAAATACCAAATGACAGTAGCTGTCTTGAGAAATCAACTTCACCAAGAATGTTTATATTTATTTTTCTTACATTAGCATTTGTTAGGGTTGAGCGCGCATCATTCTGATCTTTTCATAAACATCATCTTGGATAATTCAAGAATAGCTTCGTAATTCATGATCCGTTCTGCAACTTAGTATAATTTTTATTTTTTTTTATTTTTATTATATGAATTTTAATATAGCGCACATATCCATCCACTCGTGGTTGCTCAAGGCGTGTGTTGTTTCCTCTGGTTAATGGTATACTTTCACCTTAAGCTTCCGATCATTTTTCCAATTCGACTCCCTGGGGAGTATTCAACCAGCATTCATATGTGGCACTCGGCTTAAGGACCATTCTATGCCTCACTGGGTACCCATTTGCAGCAGGTTAGCCTTGATTATATTGTAATATCAAAATTTCAAACCATTATGACGTCAATGGATTAGTATGTGAACAAAAACTACAGATTATAGCGAATTTAGCCATTTGAAACAATAAAGTTCTTGAAATGACCAACTATGAGATTCATTTGATGGTTCAACATGTGAATATATTTTCGAGAATGACAATGAATTGTGTGTCATTCAAAACAGCTTAATCAAATAATGCAAATAAATGTAATAACTATGTCTTTTGATATTCAAAACAAGAATTTTGTTGACTCTTGGTGTTGATCAGCTTTGTCTGGATAGTCTCATCTATAGGTACAAAATAGTTCCCTCAAATTAGGAAAATTTGAAAAATATGCAAAAATGTTGTAGAAATGAAATAGGCAACTTCAAGTTTTGCCTTCAAGTTAAATTTAAATAGAGCAGTGTGTTACATGTTGCGTGTTTCTATCTTTTCCAATAACAATTTGTAAATGTCAGATGTCTCTCTTCAATTTTGCTTTGTTGACACTTGTGACAAGCATTCAATGAATCTGACAGGATAGCACATGCTGCATGGATGATGTAAAATGTTGACAAATGACTTGTTCACATGAATTTGAAAAAAACATCAGAAAAAGTCAACTCCTGTTTAAGTTATCATGGCTTAGAGGCCGATGGCTTTCGTGTTTGGCATCCTTCCGTCCGTCCTTCCGGCCGCCCTTCCGTAGACTGCGTACATTTCAAATTGCATTTTTTCAGTTTGGCCATACTTTTTATTCCTTTTCTCCCTGATCTGTCTACTATCTTTTTGAGGGCAACATCCATTTGTTGTATGGCCAAAAACAAGCTAAAACCCAACGCACTCACTCAAAGGTACACTATATAGTATATTTTCCTGCGCTTGAAATATCGAATTCATGAAATATAATTGAACCACATGAATTCATACAAGTGTATGGTAAATGATATTTTACAAGATCGAATTTTGAATAGATATTCATTTTCTGTTTGAACTTGAACCATTGATGAAGGGCTGGAATTTTGATAGTCTGTAAATTTCTTTTACACAAAATTGTAAGTTGAAGTAAAACCTAGGTAAGTGGCATTTGAATTTGTAACACATTTTTGTTATGTAACTGAAATATATTATATGAAGAAAATATTTGTTTCGCATTAACGACTTTAAATGCAGGGATTATGTTGGTCTAAGTATCATAACTGAGACAATTTCTTAAAAACAGTGGACAGAGTTCAGCTTTTGTAAAATATCAATTGGAGGAAACACAGTTTCATTTAAGAAACTTAAAATTCAAGGAATATTTCCACCATATACAATTTTATAAACAAAAACATATTTTTAACTTTAATTCCAAATGAACTATTTTTACTTTCAAAGACTCTCAGTAATGATTGAGTAAATGGTAAAAGATACTAAGGATTACAACAATCGTTTCTTTATCCATATACAAAAAAATTAAGTCTATACTATCAAACCTTGCATCGAATACATGAAAGGTCATGTTGAATATGACCTGATATAATATATCCATTTGCTGTCAAGTTGTATCAATGTATTTGTAACATATGTTTGGAGGTATGGATAGAGTTAAAATTTCAAAGTAAGATTCAACTAGTAAGAGTACATGTACAAGTTCTAACCAAACATGTGTTTAATTACTTTTTAACTCAAATCAGTGCTAATATCATGTATTATGTTGATTGCGTACATTTAACTCATTCAATAAGTACTGTATCAAAAGTTATGATTTTGAGAGTAGATAAATTAAAATCATTTTCCCTTCACATACTGAAAGATTCAACTATATTACAAGAGGAACACATTTGGCAGGGATTTTACGCACTTCGGTCGAAAATAGAAAAAAACTTTTTCTTGATTGTCTCATTATATAATCATTTGGAAATGATCTTGTAAAACGTAGTTATATCATATCGTTTACCAATATTTACTAATTTGACTGAAATTTTTGCAAATATATGTTTAGGTAAAAAAAATTTGGCAACAAGCAGAAACTCAAAATTTATTAATTTTGACCTCATGTCTCTCTTTGAGAATGCCAGAATTGTATTTGGCATGCTACATATATGTTCTGTTTATATTTAGTGTAGATATAATAACACTACAACGTTTTGACTGTAACCTCTTAAGAAATGATGACCTACTCCCAATTTCCCCAAAATAATTATAAAGCCTTTACATTGGAAACCTTCCACAGCTATACAAACCTTTGTTTGTCTCACATGGCATAGTTGTTGCTCTGTCTCTTCTCTTGGTCAGTGTCGACAATTAGGATGCGTTATCTTGTTACCTTAGGGCTGAAAGAATGCTGGGGTTTTTTTGCTACTCTACTGTGTGCACGGCTACATGTACTGTACATGCATTTACTTTTGAAACACCTCAAATATCATGTAACCATAATTAATTCTTACAACTGCGACAGGTGGAAACAAATTCATATTTTTGAGATAATTTGATTTGCTGAATCATATTCAAAGGCTTCAGAACACTGACTGAATGGTTAGTATAATCTACCTGAAAATCGATTGTAATCTGAATGTATGTATTTTAAACGTATATTCTAATCCGATTTTCGTTCACTCCATGTATGTATATATATATCTTTCTCCATTGTCATCCTATCAAAGCATACCATGTCAATGACAATTAACAGATGTGATATTATATCCGCTCTAGGCGTTATCACGCTAAGCTCAAGTTTAATCAATTCAACATCGAAAATGATAAATAACACTTCCATGGTTATCTTCATAAAATGTCCAAATCCAAATGTAATTGAAATGTCGCATGAAATAAAATCAACAAACAGTTAATGATTTCAGAGAAGTTTATTTTGAGGTGACTGATGTGGGTTTTCTATGTGAGCCATATCAATCAATACGACGATTGCAACAGCACTTAAGATGAATAATCAACAAAAGGTTAATGTGTTGAACTAGGATTTAAAAGGTATTAAATGTAATTGAATCAAAAATATAATCACTTTAATGGGCAAAAGTCTTCTTGAAATTTTCTCAGTTTTCGATTATGAAATATCACCTGAACAGTTTGCAGGCAATTGAAAAAGTGAAGATATTTATTTCAAATCTCACAAGCTCCTTACATGATTGAGTTTTACGGACTTTGAACACATGTCTAATGCTGCATTAATGTAAATTGTCTAACAGACATGGTAAAAATCAGCTGTTTCTTACAGCTTCTGTTTCTTCGAGTAAGTATCATTATTAGTAAAGAATAAAAATGTTATGGTTGAAACTTACAATTCTTTTCACAAGAGCCAAAAGTATAAGAACTTTGACATCTTTTATTAATACAATCTCGTATGGATAATGGATTTTCAATTAAGAAGTGCAGATAGAGTGGTTTTAAAATATGAGACCTATTTGACGACAACAGAGAATATCTGTGAGACCAGTGGATCTGTCTGCGTTAAATACCTGCGGGAGGTACCAGCTGCATCTACTTCTCTACCTGTGTCCTTACTCAAACAACTTGATGTTGAAGTTGGTTCCTGAAGATGCAGGTGTAGGTCCTGTCAAGTTAATCAATTACCAGAAGATGCAGGTTAAGCATCCATCAACGTTTAAGCTTCATTTGACATCAACCTATCAGTGCAAATTAAGAAGTATTATTCTGACTTTTAAGCTTATCAATTTAGCAGAAGCATGTTTATTTAAAAGTTTACTTGATTAGGAAGGAGGAGAATAAACAGCCTTATTTGAAATAAGATGTTTAAATGTGTAATTTTTTATGTAAATGTTTCTCAATGCACTCAAAGTATAGACATTGAATGCGATATATCGTTTTAACTTATTATGTGCTGTATGTGAACGGTTTTGTTAAAGCAACTTTGTTTTCCCATGAGTTTTGTTTTCTACATTGAAATATTTGTTTCAGGTGTAAACTCATGTTGTTTGTCGCTGATGTCAAACAGTTTTTAAACATTCTGATTTCACTTCAAGAAAATGTTTAATTCTGTTCAGTGGGCCTACTGATTTTCAATTCATGTACAGTGAACGTGGTAAGTTACTTGCCGAGTTCTTTGTGTTATATCTTTTATTTTTAGCTCATCTGGCCTGAAAGGCCCGATGGGCTTATGGCATGGCATGGTGTCCGGCGTCCGTCCGTCCGTAAACTTTGTGGAATTTCGACTTCTTCTCCAGAATCATAAGGCCTAGAAAGCTGAAACTTTGTGTACAGACTCCTTGACTAGTGAGGATTTAAAATTGTAGCTTTGGTGGCCCTGTGACCCCTAATAAGGGCCACAGGGGCCACGTCCTTAAAACCTATTTACATCTTCTTTCCAGAAGCATAAGGCCTAGAAAGCTGAAACTTTGTGTACAGACTCCTTGACTAGTGAGGATAAAAATTGTAGCTTTGGTGGCCCTGTGACCCCTAATAAGGGCCACGGGGGCCACGCCATAAAAACCTATTTACATCTTCTTCTCCAGAACCATAAGGCCTAGAAAGCTGAAACTTTGTGTACATACTCCTTGACTAGTGAGGATTAAAAATTGTAGCTTTGGTGGCCCTGTGACCCCTAATAAGGGCCACAGGGGCCACGTCCTAAAAACCTATTTACATCTTCTTCTCCAGAACCATAAGGCCTAGAGAGCTGAAACTTTGTGTACAGACTCATTGACTAGTGAGGATTAAAAATTTTAGCTTTGGTGGCCCTGTGACGCCCTAAAAACCTTTTTACATCTTCTTCTCCAGAACCATTTAGGCCCTAAATACCTATTTTCATCTTCTTCTCAAGCTGAAACTTTGTGTACAGACTCCTTGACTAGTGAGGATAAAAATTGTAGCGTTGGTGGCCCTGTGACCCCTAATAAGGGCCACAGGGGCCATACCCTAAAAACCTATTTTCATCTTCTTCTCCAGAAGCATAAGGCCTAGAAAGCTGAAACTTTGTGTACAGACTCCTTGACTAGTGAGGATTAAAAATTGTAGCTTTGGTTGCCCTTTGGCCCATAATAAGGGCCACGGGGGCCATGCCCTAAAAACCTTTTTTCATCTTCTCCAAAAGCATAAAGCCTAGAAAGCTGAAACTTTGTGTACAGACTCCTTGACTAGTGAGGATTAAAAATTGTAGCTTTGGTGGCCCTTTGGCCCCTAATAAGGGCCACGGGGGCCATGCCCTAAAAACCTTTTTTCATTTTCTCCAAAAGCATAAAGCCTAGAAAGCTGAAACTTTGTGTACAGACTCCTTGACTAGTGAGGATTTTAAATTGTAGCTTTGGTGGACCTTTGACCCTTATTAAGGGCCAGAGGGACCACGCTCTTAAAATCTGTTTTCATCTCCTTCTCCAGAAGCAATAGGCCAAGAAGGCTGAAACCTTGTGAATATACTCTTTGAGGATTATGATTTATAGCTTTTGTGGCCCTGTGGCCCCTAAAAAGGGCCTCAGGGGTCACACCCTTTAACCTAATTTCGTATTTTTCTCAAGAAACATAAGGCCTAGAAAGCTGAAACTTTGTGTGCAAACTCCTAATTGTACATTTGGTGACCCTGTGGTCCAAAGTAAGGGAGGAACCACATTTGCCACACCCTAAATCAAAATTGATATGAAGCCCGATGAGCTACAGAGCCACTGGCTCTATTTTTGTTATTTTGATTTTGTTATCATTTTATAATAATGATCAGAAAACTTAATGACCTTTAACAAATTATCCAAACTCTATGTGATCACAGCAACTGACGTTTAATGCAACAAATTCATGTCATCATTGAGACAGAAAGTTGTAACAAAATCTTTAAACCAGTGGCCAGAGACAACTGTTTCTCCTTCTTATATTTCACATCTTTTGGTTCAAAGAAACGTAAATGGCAAGAAATATGTGTTTTCTTTGATGTTTCTGTAGGTCTTCTTAAAGAGAAATTTAATGAGATTATAACTTTCTAAGAGCATATAATCACATTTTTAAAATAAAATAATTCACTTTTTATCTTTTCGAATTACATTTACCTAATCGTGTCTCTTAAATGACACATAATCCCCTATCGATGGCAACAGGTAAAATAAAATGAACTGCAAAACTATATCATTGCTCATAATGTCATATATATCCTTTCCTTCCACTATGATCTTCAATGGCCAGAACATTCTAATGTTTTCAATAATTGGGAGTCGAACATTATTAAAAGTCGATTCTAAACTTTTCAGAACAATGAAGGATTGATGATAATTAAGTCTTAAGTGCATCTATCATATGGATTAATTGCAAATGTATTGGACATCTTTAATCACATAATCGTACAATAGTGTTCCACTGCTATTTCGGTTACAAAATCATGTTAATGATCATAAAAGATATTTAGTCGAAACGAAGATTGACACTTTACATGTCATCAAATGGATTGTATTCAATGAACAATTACAATTGCTCACCCTCTTATGACTTCATGATAACGATTGCATCAAAGTATTTTATAAATTCAAGATCTTAAGTTCATGCAATGCAAATATGTGTCTGGTTACTTTGAAAAGTTTTGAACAATGTTTCCTGTTTGATGATTGACTTGCATGTGGGCGGTTATCATGATTGTACTCATTTAGATGTCAATTAACGTAATTTAAATGTGCCATGACAAAAACATAAAAATCAACACATGGCTAATGATTTCTGAATCATTTAAATGAGGTAACTGATGTTGATTATACAAGTGAGCCATTTAATCAGTAATAAGATTGCCAAAGCATCTCAGATAAACGTTTAGCCAAAGGTTTACTCATTAACACCTGGACACGCCTGGGCCCCTTGTCACCGTAACTGCCTGCTCTAGCGACGCTAATTAGCTCACTGTACCCCTCATCTCCGAAGGAAGCTGTCTAGTCTACCATAAAGTTCTGATTGTTATATTGTTTTATGGAGATCAGTCGGGAAACATACAGGTGTGAATAATTATGTCAAACAGAGAATGCAAAAACATTATCTTGTAATTTGCACCATTGTTGTTGTTAATTAAAGGTGACTTATTCATCTATAGTATATTGACATTTGAATAAACATTCACTTGTCAATAGATCTTAAATCTGTTCACATGTGATGGGCGTGGTCTATATTTCCGGTGAACAAGTCATGTAACTTCACAGCTTAAACAGATTGACTTATTGTAGTTATATCTGTATTAGTAGAAGCGACGCATTTATGCGTCTCTCGCTGAATAAGAGGTGCTTTCAAGCGACGCATATATGTGGCTCTCGCTGTGAGAATTTGCTAATTGAGTGATGTGGCTCTCGCGAGGAGGATCATCCTAATTTGCTACATATATGCGCCTCTCTGAGGTAATGAGTAAGTGTCTTGAAGGACAGTTGAAGTCATTTCGATTGTAATTGAATGAAAAATCGAATTATCATAATAGGCAGAAAAGAGTCATTTAATTTTCTCAGTTATTTGAATAACACGAAAACTGATTTATGCTATATTTTAGTTTTGAAGTAATGTGCTCTGAAGTGCTTCAGAAGTCATAGTCATCATCTGTAGCTGAAGCAACATTAAACATTATGTTAATAAGAAGAGTGAGTGAGTGAGTTATTGTTTAGCGCCGCTTGGGCAATATTGCAGCCATTAGCGGCGAGGTTAATAAGAAGACAAAGGAATTCTATGGATAAACATTATTTTACACCAGGGACATTTTGGTATAGATTAGTATATCGTTTTCAAGCATTTTGCGAAAATTAGGGGTACAACAATTTGTGCATTTGGATAACACAATGGGAGAACAATTGCAGTAACAAAAGGATAAGGTAACAATTACATTATATGTGCATAAAAACATACAACGTCTAAAATCAAAGCTGACAAGAAAGGTTAAGAATCTTCCATTGTTTTAGCTAATGAATTTCTTAAGTTAGAAGTATGGACAGTTCTGGTTTCAAGTTAATTGATTATATGACAAAGAAGCCTAAAGTGGATCTGTCTGCAATAAATACCCGAGGGAGGTATCAGCTGCATCTACTTTCTACTTGTCTCCCTAAACATACACCTTGATGTTTAAATTCAATTCTGAAGATGCAGGTGTGGGTCCTGTCAAGTTAAGCAATCATCAGGAGATACAGGTCAACCATAACGTCAAATTGTCATTATCATATCAGTGCAAATTAAGTCTCACTCATACAACCTTCTTCCAGAAAGAATCATTGACATTGTTTGACGTCTTGATTATTGTTGAGAGGGTTTTTTAAGCCTTTAAGCTTCGTTTTATATGATTTAATTTAATGTCCATTTGATAAAGATTTCTGAAATTTGTACGGTGTAGTCAAATGATTGTGGTTTATTTGTAATAAAATATTTAATGCAAATGGAGACCACAACAACATTTTTCTTTCTTGTAACAGAAACATCGCCAGTTTATGTGTTCTAAAGTGTTTTTTTATATTTGTTTACCATAACTTGCTTTAACTTATGTTATATGTAAGTAATAACTCGCAATTATATAATAAAACGAGTTAATTTTCTAAATAGAACATCATTGCCTTCTTAAAGCCTTTGTTTTAATTATCAATGATCTAATGATCGTACAGACGATGTACCTGTTTCTTAAGAATCAAACTGAAAAAGTCAAGTTGTTTGCACAAATAGGCAATCAATAAATAGCAGGCAGTAAAAGAAATTCTGGATCATCAATTTTTCCACTTTCTCGCTAGTAACAAGTAGTAGATATTTTTGCTGATATATCTGATAGTAGCATGGCGACCAGCAAAATATTGAATAGGCAAGAGTTCTTTTGAAAATGATGTTCCTTTCAGGTTTGATTAAACTTGTAAAATCTCCCTTTAAACCAATGTAATGCATCAACCATTATGCAACAAAAACATTTGTTTCATGACAGCACAATTTTAAGTATTGTATTTCGTTAAGTTTCCTGCCAACACTGACAGTTTCAATTTGTTGATATTCAGCTGTCACTGACACTTTCACTTAAACAGGCGCTATGAATTGAAACATCAAGCTGATAACAAATTAGCTTAAAATGAAACAACGCCGAATAAATGTTCTGCATTACCTATCTGTATTCAAATATGGATATGAATCTATCTAAAATAAGCAGGTCACCCACTCAAGTGTTTGTCATTATCCGAAATTTTTAATGTGGAATTGTTTGAAACTAATGTTAACTTTCTGGAAAACGGAGTTATTCGTCCATTGAGCGCTTTTTAGCATTGTCTCTTATTTCACCATTTCCAAAAACTCATTTGACATAAACATATTATCTGTAGAGGATGTGTTGCATGCAACACGTAAAGCACATCTCAATTGCCCTTGAAACTTTAAGCTTTATTGGATTTCCAATTGCAAATGACAGTACCTGTCTTGAGAAATCAAGTTCACCCAGAGTTTTCATATATATTTTTCTCAAATGTATTATATGCTTGGATTGAGCAGGGATCATTTGGATCTTTTCATAAACATCTTCCTGGACTATTCCAGACCAGCTTAGAAATTCATGATCCATTCTGCAACAGAGTATAATATGTTTTTTATGTACTAAAGGAGAGTGCTTTTATCCATAGTTAGCCTTGATTATATTGTTATGTCAAACTTTCCAACCATTTTGATCGGTAATTGAACCAAAACTACATAGGAGCAAATTTTACCAGTTATAAGATTCATTTGTTGGTTAAACATGGAACATGACAATGAATTGGGCTATTAAAAACAGCTTAAATAACTAATGCAAATAAAAACAAATTCGTTACAAAAAAGTGTGTTGACTCTTGGTGTCAGTTAGCTATGCGTTGGTAGCCCCTCTGTAGGTACAAAATGATTCCCTTACTACAGAAAAAGAGTGTCATTTTCCTTTACCTTGTTCCACTAACTTACTGTTACCTATCTCAGTTTAGTTCGTTTTTAAATTCGTCAGTCTCTGAGTAAATATTATGTTCACTCCGTTTGTATGCAAACTCTCAGGCATTAACTGCCTTTCTACTACAAATTCTTAATTCTCATTGTGACTCTTTATGAAATGTGCAATGAAATAGGCAACTTCAAGTTGTTCCTTCAAGTTTAATTTGAATTGAGTAGTGTGTTACATGTTGCGTGTTTCCATCTTCTCAATGAAAATTTGTTTATGTCAGATGCCTCTCTTCAATTTTGCTGTGTTGGCACTTGTGACAAGCATTCAATGAATCGGACAGGATAAAACATGCTGCGTGGATCACTTAAAATGTTTACAAATGACTTGTCCACTCCTGTTTAGGTTATCATGGCTTAAAGCCCTGATGGGTTTGGTGTTTGGCGTCCTTTCGAAAATTGCGTGCATTTCAAATTGTATTTCTCTGTTCGGTCATCCTTTCAATTCCTTTTCTCCCTGATCTGTCCAGTCTCTTTTGGAGGGCAACATTGTTTGCCTCACATGGCAGAGTTGCTTTTCTGCCTTAAGCTAAGGCAAGTGACATTATATGTACTATTCAGATTTTGTTAACATATTAGAGCAATACATCTTGGTCAGTGTCCGCAATAAGGGTGCAATATATTGTAACAATTTTAGGAGTGAAAGTATGCTGGGAATTTTTAGCACTATGCTATGTGCACTGCTACATATACTCAATTTGTCATCAGTGTTAGCTATATGTAAGTACGTGTTTTTCTGATGCACCTCGAATATGATCGTAACCTCAATTTTATCCTCAATTTTATCGTTACAAATGCGAACCAAATCATACAGTTATACGACTATTGCAACAGCACTTAAGATGAATGTTCAGCATACAATTAATGTGTTGAACAAGAATTTAAAAAAATTTCAGTTTTCTCAGTTATTCGATTATGAATTACCACCTACACAGTTTGCAGCATTCTCTCCCCACAGAGGCAACTCAGTCATACCCCAGTTAGCCTCTGTTCCATTACGCCAAAATCCTGGGGTTTCGGCAGATCGCCCTAGCGGCAAAAAGTTGTAACTTGAGATATCTCCCTTATTTGCAGCCAATGAAAACACCTTTTGAATGTCCACGACTTCGGGAATACTCAACGGTCGCTCAGTGACTTTCAAAAGAATCATGCCTTTAGGTTTCTTTTTCATTAACAGTGTGAGTCTCAGAGAGGGAAACTATTTCAAAATCAGATATGTATAGTATTTCATTAGAAACATATTGTTTTATAATTGTGTAAATTGTTCTTCGTTTTATGATTAATTTTATTTTAATAATTCAACAAATAAAAACCAATGAGAAGGTAAAAAGCGATTGTTTCGTAGAAGGAAGAGTTATCTCCCTTTGATGCGGATCCACACGAGAAAAGCCGAACTTTTGCGGATGACCACTTTTGAAACGGCGTCGCTGATTGCACAACTAACTTCGATTGCCTCCAATCAGATTTCTACCTTTCTATCCCGTATGTTAGCCGTAATAGAACAGAGGCTAACTGGGGTATGACTGAGTTGCCTCTGTGAGGAGAGAATGAGTTTGCAGGCGAAGTTTGGATATTTAATTTATTTCAAAAGTCACAAGCTCATTACATTATAAGTTGCATGCTTCTCACGAGGGTAATCCGGTCTGATGTACTATCTTTGTAGAAATGTTACCCGGTATTTTTCCTAATGTCATGTCAGAAGAAAATATATTCATTTCCGTTTGACTACCATTAACGGATGAGCCATCACCGTATGAACGGCCTTTTCACATCTTTATGAATACATTCTCGTCTCTTGTCTAGGAGACATTGTAGAAATCAGTTGTTTCTTGAAGCATTATAAAAAAATATGATTAAAAAATGCCATAAGTATAGTAATTTCCATATCTTCATGAATACAGGTTCGACTTTAAACTGAAGTGAAGATAGTGTGGTTTAAACAAATGAAACTGATTTGACGACAACAGAGAGTATCTTTGATCAGTTGATCTGTCTGCGTTAAATACCTGTGGGAGGTACCAGCTGCATCTACTTCTCTATCCGTCTCCTTACGCAAACAACTTGATGTTGAAATGGAATTCTCAAGACGCAGGTGTATGTCCTGTCAAGTTAACCAATTACCTGAAGATGCAGGTAAAGCATCCATCAACAATTAAGGTTCATTTGACACCAATCTACCAGTGCAAATTAAGACAGACTTTAACAATTTCCCTGAGGTTACATAAACCTAATCAAATGTCATGGTTATGTGTGTGAAGTGTCTCCTTTAAAATCCATTAATTATTCAATAATTGTTTAAATCTTTATAGAGTTGGCATGGACTATGAATAAACATTGTATTAATGCTGTAGAGGTCACATGTATCCAACTATGTTCTAATCTGAATTATGGCATCATAAGTGGATGATTATGAGATTGGGATCTTTACTTAAATCATGTACAATGTAGCAATTCCTCACGATGATTCCAGTGGTCTAATGGATTAATCCTTAACGTGTCTGTATCGTGAGATAGTCCTTTTCATCACAAGTAGGATACATAAATGCTAACTCGTTGCAACTGCATGGTTCCATTTATAGTCACTTGTTCATATCCAAGAGAAACCTACAGCAAAATATAAAATGGAACTTTTCAATTTGGAAATGACATTTCCTTTAAGTTTGATTGAAAATGCAGATGATTATCATTTCCCCCTATTAAGCAACAAAAAAATGTCCGTTTCATGACAGTGCAATTTTAACTGTTGCATTTCGTTAAGTCTTCTGCCACATTGACATATGGTGAATATTCAGCTGCCTGTTCCCAAAGCGTGAAGATTATTGATCACTTTTAAAAGTTATCATATTTCTGGAAGTTATTTGGATTTTGAATTTAAAAATTGAGCTGATATGAGCTTAGAATGAAACATTGCGGAATGAGAAGTACTATTAAGAATTGTTTAATTTATCAATTTAGCACAAGCATGTATTTTTTAAAACACTTGCTAAGGAAGGAAACAGCCTCATTTGATATAATTTCTTTAAATAACTTTCTCCATATAAATGTTTCCCAATGAACTCAAATTACACATATTGTATGCGATATATTTTTAACTTATTTTTTGCTGTACTTTTTGTTAAAACAATTATGTTTTTACGTTACAATATCTGTCTGAGGTAAAATCATAATTATGTTGTTTGTCGTTGATGTAAAACAGTTTAAGAAAATTTAGATTTCACTTCCTGAAAGTTTTTAATTCTGTTCAGAACTGAATTGCGGGGAACATAAAGGTAATAGAATCGTTTCATAAACCATTTTAAGCATTAATGACAATGAAATTGGCGTACTGATTGTTTTGCAATTTAGGTACAGTGATAAGATTTTGTCAGAGGTTTAATTTTCTTCCTTTTATTTCATTATTTTGATTTCGTTATCGTTTTGTAATAATGATCAGAAAATTAAATGACCTTTCACAAATTATCCTAAATTCTATGGGATCACAGCAACTGAAAAAGTTCATGTCATCATTGAGACAGAAAGTTGTAACAAAATCCTTAAACCGGTGGCCAGAGACAACTGTTTCTCCTCTGATTTCACATACACGATCATCTTTTGGTTCAAAGAAACGTTAATGAGATGACAACATGTTTCTTAGAGTATAATCACTTTTTTTTTAACTACATTTCAGTACCTAACCATTTCTCTTCAAGGACACCTAGCCTCTAGGGGGTATAATTTCGTATCCATGGCAACAGGTAGAATACATTTTACTGCATGTAAAGAATATAACATTACTTATGATATGAATATGATATATAGAGGATACTTAATGTTGTTTTCCAAATACCAGGTTCATTTCATTGAGTGTCATGGGTAAAGTGATATTTCATGAGTGGCGCATGTCACGAGATGAAATAAACCTGGTATTTGAAAAACAACATTAAGTATTCTATTTATTATATGATTTGTTAATGAAATATGTAATTATAATGACTTTAAATTCGAAAGTTACCCCCTTTAGTTGACATGACTGAAAGTAGTTCCGGCACCTGACCAGTGACGATATGATATATCGTCACTGGTCACAGTGAAAATATAATATATCATCACTGTTGCCTGATAGACAGTTTATTTCACTGATAAAACCCAGTATTTCACCGCCTATCATAAAATAAATCCTTTTTATTCAACCATAATGTTCAATGACCAGAAAATGTTTTTGAGAAATAGGAGTCGAACATTTGTTAAAAGTCTATTCTAAAATTTCAAAAACAATAAAGGATTGAATCTTAAATGTATTTGACATCCTTAATCACATAATTGTACTCTGCTATTTTGGTAATAAACCATTTGAATAATCATAAAAATATTAAGTTGAAACGAAGTCAATCAAATTACCACATCGATTCTATTCTATTAACAATGACAAATTCCTTACCTTCTAATGACTTTATTGCAGTTTTGATAATGATTTCTTCAAAGTCTTTTATAAATTCAAGATTTTAAGCTCATGCAATACAAATAACAATCAACGAAAAAGTGATTGTAATATTACTCATGTTCAGTTGGCGTGGTGGCAAAAAAAACTAAATAAGATGTTTGGCTACTTTAAAAAGTTTGTAACAATGTTTCCTTCTTGATTGAATTGCGCTTTGTTGGCTATCATCAGCTTACTCATTGAAATGTAGATATCCAAACGTAATTTAAATGTGCAATGACAAAAACATTAAAATAAACACACAGCTAAGTATTTCTGACGACATTTGTATAAAATGACTGATATTGATTTACATGTGAACCATTTAATCAGTAATAAGATTGCCAAAGCATTCCAGATAAACGTTTAGCCAAAGGTTAATGTCGTGAGGTACAGTTTAAGGGATTTCAATTCTAATTGAATGAAAGATTGAATTATCTTAATGGGTAGAGAACTGTCTTTCAATTTTCTCAGTTATTTGAAAAGTAAATAACACCAAAACTGATGTTTTATGGTATATTTTAGTTTTGAAGAAATGTGCTTCAAAGTGCTTCAGAAGTCATAGAAATCATCTGTAGCTGAGGCAACGTTCCAGAGTAAAAGTAACAGTTACATGTACACACTAACAGAAATTTCAAGGTTATCAGCTACCAAACCAAGTTATGTGCCTTCCTGGATGATCAGAAGGGTAGGAACTACTAGGTGGAGTAGTTGAATTACTTCCATGGCATGACATTAATCATTGCCGTTTTGAAGCCTTTGTCTCTGGCAAACAGTGCATCTGTTTCTTGAGAATCAAACTGTAAAGGTCAGGTTGTTAGCACAAATAGGAAATCAATAAATAGCAAGTAGTTTTAAAAAGTCTGTCTCATCAATATTTCTACTTTCTCGCTATTAACAAGTAGTAGATATGATTGCTTATATGTCTCACAGTAGGATGACGACCGGCAAAATATTGAATAGAAAACATATGTTTTATTTTGAAAATACCCTCTCTTTCAGTTTTGATTAAACTTGTAATAGCTCCAAATAAACCAATGTAATGCATCAACCATTATGCAACAAAAACATTTGTTTCAAGCCATCACAATTTAAAGTATTGCATTTCGTTAAATTTTATACCAACATTGATAGTTTCAATTTGTTAATATTCAGCTGACACTTTTACTTAAACAGGCGCTATGTATTGAAACATCACGCTGACAACAAATTTGCCTAAAATGAAACAGAGATGAATAAATATTCTGCAATTAACTATCTCTATTAAAAAATGGTTTTGCTATGAAATCTTTTACATGAATCTAGAATATGCATGTCACTCACTCATGTATTTGTAATTCATCCCAAATTTCAAAATGATGGAATGTTTAAATACTTAATGTTAACAGGACAACTTTCTGGAAAACGGATTTATGCATTCATTGCGCACTTTTTAACATTGTCACTTTTTCACAATTTCCAAAAAGTCAGTTAACATAAGCATATTATCTGTAGAAGATGTGTTGCATGCAACACGTTAAACACAGCTCAATTGCTCTTAACACTTGATGGAACATATTTCATCTCTAATTCCAATTCAAATTGGACTCTCAACGTTTCACTTATCTTTTCAAATACCAAATGACAGTAGCTTTCTTGAGAAATCAAGTTCACCCAGAATTTTTATATTTATTTTTTTTACATGTAACATATGCTAGGGTTGAGCGGGAATCTTTCTGATCTTTTCATAAACATCATCATGGACTATTCAAGACTAGCTTCGTAATTCATGATCCGTTCTGTATAATATTTTTATTTTTTTTTATTTTTATTATATGAATTTTAATATAGCGCACATATCCATCCACTCGTGGTTGCTCAAGGCGTTTGTTGTTTCCTCTGGTTAATGGTATACTTTCACCTAAAGCTTCCGATCATTTTTCCAATTCGACTTCTTGGCGAGTATTCAACCAGCATTCATATGTGGCGCTCAGCTTAAGGACCATTCTATGCGTCACAGGGTACCGATTTGCAGCAGGTTAGCCTTGATTATATTGTAATATCAAAATTTCAAACCATTATGACGTCAATGGATTAGTATGTGAACGAAAACTACAGATTATAGCGAATTTAGCCATTTGAAACAATAAATATCTTGAAATGACCAACTTTGAGATTCATTTGATGGGTTAATATGTGAATATATTTTCGAGAATGACAATGAATTGTGTGTCATTCAAAAACAGCTTAATCAAATAATGCAAATAAATGTAATAACTATGTCTTTTGATATTCAGAACAAGAATTTTGTTGACTCTTGGTGTTGATCAGCTTTGTCTGGATAGTCTCATCTATAGGTACAAAATAGTTCCTTCACTACGCATAATGAGTCTCATTTTCCCTTACCTCGTTTCACTAAATAACTGTTACCTATCTCAATTTAATTATCAAAATTCCGTTACTCTCTGTCTTAAAATTATTATCACACCATTTGTTTACAAAATCTCAGGTATTTACCGACTTTAAAACTACAGAAATTAGGAAAATTTGAAGATATGCAAAAATGTTGTAGAAATGAAATAGGCAACTTCAAGTTTTGCCTTCAAGTTAAATTTGAATTGAGCAGTGTGCTACATGTTGCGTGTTTCTATCTTTTCCAATAACAATTTGTAAATGTCAGATGCCTCTCTTCAATTTTGCGTTGTTGACACTTGTGACAAGCATTCAATGAATCTGACAGGATAGCGCATGCTGCATGGATGATGTAAAATGTTTACAAATGACTTGTTCACATGAATTTGAAAATAACATCAGAAAAAGTCAACTCCTGTTTAAGTTATCATGGCTTAGAGGCCGATGGGTTTGGTGTTTGGCATCCTTCCGTCCGTCCTTCCGGCCGCCCTTCCGTAGACTGCGTACATTTCAAATTGCATTTTTTCAGTTTGGCCATACTTTTCATTCCTTTTCTCCCGAATCTGTCTACTCTCTTTTTGAGGGCAACATCCATTTGTTGTATGGCCAAAAACAAGCTTAAACCCGACGCACTCACTCAAAGGTACACTATATAGTATATTTTCCTGCGCTTGAAATATCAAATTCATGAAATATAATTGAACCACATAAATTCATACAAGTGTATGGTAAATGAGATTTTATAAAATAGAATTTTGAAAAGATATTCATTTTCTGTTTTCAAGTCCATAAAATAAATATTGATTTTTGACGCATTGATTTAGTTTATTGAAAACCATTTGTTGAACCTGTAATTTGAAATTGACATTTTTCAGCTTCATCATCTAACAGGGCTAGGATTCAAATTGACCAACCCCATAACCAATCGCATGTATTATTTCCTTTTGCGATTTCGGTACAGCTTCGTTAGATTATCTAGGCAGCTTGGCATTTACAAAGAGAAACCATTTACTTATATCTTATAAGCTTTTAGTTTCATATTTTCATAATAGGAATTTGAAGACCTCAGAATAACATCATACGTTTAGGAAGAATCCTGTTGTATAAGTTGAACGTATAAGCTAGGTAAATGGCATTTGAATTTGTAACAAATGTTTGTTCAACAACTGAAATATACTCTTTAAAGAAAATATTTGTTTCGCATTAACGACTTTAAATGCATTATGTCCGTCTAAGTTCAGCTTTTGTAAAATATCAATTGGAGGAAACATTGATCACAGTTTCATTTAAGAAACTTAAAATTCAAGGAATATTTCCACCATATACAATTTTATAAACAAAAACATATTTTTAACTTTAATTCCAAATAAACTTTTTTTACTTTTCAAAAACTTTCAGTAATGATAGAGTAAATGGTAAAGGATACTAAGGATTACAAAAATCGTTTCTTTATCAACATACAAACAAATTAAGTCTATACTATCATACCTTGCATCAGATACATGAAAGGCCATCTTGAATATGACCTGATATATATCCATTTGCTGTCAAGTTGTATCAATGTATTTGTAACATAAGTTTGGAGGAATGGATAGAGTTAAAATTTTAAAGTAAGATTCAACTAGTAACATGTGTTTAATTACTTTTTAACTCAAATCAGTGCTAATATCATGTAATATGCTGTTTGCGTACATTAAACTCATTCAATAAGTACTGTACCAAAATTATGATTTTGAGAGTAGATAAATTAAAATCATTTTCCCTTCACATACCGAAAGATTATATTATAGTACTAGAGGAACACAATTGTCAGGGATTTTAGTCCAAAAAACAAATAAAAATCTTGATTGTCTCATTAATAATCATTTGAAAATGTTCTTGTAAATAAGTAAGTTATATCATAGTGTTTACTAATATTGACTAATTTGACCGGAACAACATATTGCAGAAAGAAGAAACTCAGAATTTATCAATTTTTACCTCATGCCTCTCTTTGAGAATGCGAGAATTGTATCTGGCATGCCACATATGCTCTATATATAATTAGAGTAGATAAATAGCATTACAACGTTTTGACTCTTACTCCTTTTGTAAAGTAATGATGACCTTTTCACAATCTCCGAAATTACATCAGAAACTTTCACAGCTTTGCAAACCCATGATTGTCTCACATTGCAGAGTTGTTTTCTGCCTTAAGCTAAGGCAAATGAGATCATGTGTACAATTCAGATTTTCTTAACATATTAAAGCAATACATCTTTGTCAGCAATTATAATATTATCTTGTTACCATGAGTAACTTTAGGAGTGAAAGTATTCTGGAAGTTTTTGCCACAATGCTGTGTGCACTACTACATATACTAGTATTAGCTAAGTATATGTATTTCTAATGCACCTCCAATATGATCTAACCTCAATTAATCAGTACAAATGCAATGGGTAGAAGCAAACTCTTATTTTTGAGATAATGACATGCAATTAAAAACCCTATTTTTAAGGTTTGAAAACACAGATTGAATAGTTTAAATATTCTTCAAATACATATTTGTCCTTCTTATCAGAGTTTCGTTCACTTCACGTATTTATATCAAACTTATGTGTCATACTTTAAAAGCAAAACATGTCAATTAAGATTACCAGATGTAACATTACAGCCGCTCTCTAACCACAAGAGTTACCAACTCAGCTCAAGTTTAATCAATACAAATGAAACATCTAACATGAACATAAAAATTCAACTTTATAGACTTAACACTGTTTCTGTCCAAACCTTGAACAAGTTTCCATGGTTATCTCCAGATTAACTTCATAAAATGTCTAAATCCAAATGTAATTGAAATGTTGCATGACATAAAATCAACAAACAGCTAATGATTTCAGAGAAGTTAATTTTGAAGTGACTGATGTGGGTTTTACATGTGAGCCATATCAATGAGTAATACGACGATTGCAACAGCACTTCAGATGAATGTTCAGCAAAAGGTTAATGTGTTGAACTAGGATTTAAAAGGTTTTGAAAGTAATTGAATCAAAAATACAATCCCCTTAATGGGCAAAATACATTTTCAATTTTCTCAATTATTCGATTATGAAATATCAGTTTGCTTGCAAAATTTATTTCAAATGTCACAAGCTCCTAACATTACTGAATATCTCACACTTCGAACACAATCATGTCTAATGCTTCATTGATGTAATGTGTCTAACAGACCTGCCAAAATTAGCTGTTTCTTGCAGCTTCTGTTTCTATGAGTAAATATCATTATTAGTAATGAATAAAATTTTATGTTTGAAACTTACGACTATTTTCACAAATGGCAAAATATCCGAATGTTCATATCTTTATAAATACATTCTCATCTATATAATGGATTATCAGATAAGAAGTGAAGATAGTGTGGTTTTACAAAATGAGACTGATTTGACGACAACATAAAGTATCTGTGAAATTAGTGGATCTGTCTGTGTTAAAAACCTGCGGGAGGTACCAGCTGCGTCTACTTCACTATCTGTCTTCTTAAGCACACAACTTGATGTTGAAATGGATTCCTGAAGACGCAGGTGTAGGTCCTGTCAAGTTTACCAGTTACAGGAAGATGCAGGTAAAGCTACCATCGACTTTTAAGGTTCATTTGACATCAATCTATCAGTGCAAATTAAGACACTCAAACAACTTCCCTAAAGTAACAAAAACATAATGAAATGTCATGTTCATATGTGTTTAAAGTATCTCTTTATTAAGCCATTAATTATTCAATATTTGCTTAAATGTTTACAAACTTCTACAAAACTATGATGAAACATTGTATTAATGCTGTACGGGTCAAGCACACATGTATTCAACCATGTTCGTATCTGTATTATGGACAACTCAATACATCAAAGGTCGATGACTATGAGATGGGGATCTTTACAAAACTCTTGTACAATGTAATAATTCCTCACGATAATCCAGTTTTTAAACGACAGTTCTAATGGTCTAATGGGTTAGTCCCTAACATGTCCATGTATCGTGCGAATCAAACTGATGGAAAGACAAGTCCTTTTCAGCACAAGTAGGATACATAAATGCTAGCTCGTTGCAACTGCATGGTTGCATTTATCATCATTGGTTCATATCCAAGAGACACGTTTAGCAAAATATCAAATGGAACTTTTCAATTTTTAAATGACATTTCCTTCAAATTTGATTGAATACTTTTAAACAAATTAATTTCCCCCCTATAAACTATTAAGCAACCAAAAACTTTCGTTTTAAGACAGCGTAAGTTTAAGTGTTGCATTTCGTTAAGATTTCTGTCACAATTGACATTTTAGATTGGTAAATATTCAGCTGTCTTTTTCATTTTAACAGTAGCTGTCCTCAAAGCGTGAAGATTATTTTTTCATTGTTAATAGGTGTTATCATATTGTCTGGAAGTGAGTTGGATTTTCATATTGAAAATTGAGCTGATATGAGCTAAGAATGAAACAGTGCCGAATAACTCCATTTTTGCCAAATGCTCTTTAGTATCATTAAAAGTTGTTAAACTTGTCAATTTAGCATAAGCACGTGTATTTAATAGTGTAGACAAGGAAGGAAGAGAAAAAACAGTCTTATTTGATATAAGATGTTTAAATAAGTCATGTTATGTAAATGTTTCTCGATCCACTCAAAGTATACACATTGTATAAAATATATTTTTAACTTATTATGTCCTGTATTTGATCACTTTTTTGCCCATGAGTTTTACGTTAATTATTTGTCTGAGGTAAAATCACATGTTGTTTGTCGCTGAGGTAAAGCAGTTTACGAAAATGTGGATTTCACTTCCAGAAAAATTTTTAATTCTGGTTTTGCTTATGAAATGGGCTTACCGATTGTTATTTCAATTCAGGTACAGTGATAAGTTACTGCCAGAGTTTTTAATGTTGTTCCCTTTAATATTGTTGTTTCAATTTCGTTATCATTTTTTAATATTGATCAGAAAAGTACATGACCATTAACAAATTATCCAAAATTCTATGTGATCACAGCAACTCACTTTTAATGAAGAAATTCATGTCATCATTGAGACCGAAAGGTGTAACAAAATCCTTAAACCAGTGGCCGGAGACAACTGTTTGTCCTCTGATATTTTACATACACGATTATCTTTTGGTTCAAAGAAACGTAAGTGGCAAGAAAAATGTGTTTTCTTTGATCATTTTGTAGGTATTTTTGAACAGAAATCTTATGAGATGACAACTAGTTTATAATCACATTTTTTCAATAAAATAACATAACTTTTATCTTTTTCGAATTCATTTCTGTATTTAACCTTTTTTCTTCAATGACACCTCATCTCTTTGGTGTATAACTGTCGTATTCATGGCAACAGTTAAAATAATACTAAATATACTGTATACAAAAATATATATCATTGCTCATAATATCATTTATATCCTTTCCTTCCACTATAATCTTCTTTGACCAGACAATTCAATTTTTTTAAATATTTGAGATTCGAACATTTGTCGATTAACTGAACAATTAAAGATTGATAATAAGTGCATCTATCATACAGATGAATTGCAAATGTATTTGACCTCTTTAATCACATAATCGTACTCTAGTTTTCCATTGCTATTCCGTAACAAACACATTTAAATAATCATATAAATATGTAGTCGAAACGAAGCATGAACTTTACAAGTTATCAAATGGATTGTATTCAAAGAACAATGACAAATTACATACCTTCTTATGACTTTATTGCAGTTTTGATAATGATTGCATCAAAGCCTTTTATAAATTCAAAATTTTAGGTTTATGCAATACAAATAATCATTAACGAAAAGCTAACTGTCATGTTACTCATGTCAAGTTGCGATTTGGGAAAAACAAAATTAAAAAATAAGATGTGTTTGGTTACTTTAAAAGGTTTAAAAATGTTGGCGGCATCTAAATGTAATTTAAATTGTGCCATGACAAAAAATAAAAATCAACACACAGCTAATGCTTTCTGACGACAATTTTATGAAGTGACTGGTGTTGATTTTATCAGTACTAAGATTGCAAAAACATTTCAGATAAACGTTTAGTTGAAGTTTAAGTGATTTCGATTGAAATTGAATGAAAAATCAAATTATCTTAATGGGCAGAAAACTATCTTTCAATTTTTTCAGTTATTTGAAAATTGAACAACACCCATACTGATATGTTTTATGGTATATTTTAGTTTTGAAGTTATATGCTTCAAAGTGCTTTAAAAGTCAAAGTCATGATCGGAAACTGAAGCAACTATATACATTAGCAAGACAAAGGTATTCCATGGATACACAATTTATTTACACCAAGGACGTTTCGGTATAGATTTGCATATCGTTTTCAAGCATGATGTGAACATTAGGGGTACAACAATATGTGCATTTGGATAACATAATGAGAGAACAATTACCGTTACAAAAGAATCAGGTAAGAATCACATCAAAGGAGTATATGCGCATAAAAACATACGACGGCTTAAATCAAAGCTAAAAAGAAAGGTTAAGTGTCTCCATGAGTTACAGTTGTTTTCAGTTAATGAATTTAGAAGTATGGACAGTTGCGGTTTCAAGTTGACTGATTCGATAACAGAGAAGCCTCAAGTGGACCTGTCAGCAATAAATACCCATGGGAGGTACCAGCTGCATCTTCTTTTATTTGTCTTCCTAAACAGGCAACTTGATGTTTAATTGACTTCTGAAGATGTGAGTCCTGTCAAGTTTACCTATTGGCAGGAGATGCAGGTTTACCATAATGGTAAATTGTCGTGTCATATCAGTGCAAATTAATTCTTACTCATACAACCCTCTTTCAGAAAGAATCATTGACGTTGTTGAATGTTTTGATTATGTTTTATGTTTTTTTTAAACTTAGTTTTATATTATATTGAATTCCCATTTTATGAATATTTATGAAATTTGTAAGGTTCTAAATTAAATGTTTGTGGTTTTATTTGTCATTAAAAAGTAATTGCCTTTTTAGAGCCTTTTTTGTTATCTTGAGAATTTAAACTGAAAAAGTCAGGTTGTTTGCACAAATAGGAAATCATTAAAAGCAGGTATCTGTAGTATCATCAATCCTCATCAATCGTTCATCCTCATCAATCGCTCATCACTGAGCGCTTTTTCACATAGTTACTTATTTCACCATTTCCAAAAACCCAATTGACATAAAAATATTGTCTGTAGAGGAGAACACATAAAACACAGCTTAATTGTTCTTAAGACTTGATAGTACAAATTTTATCTCTAATTCCAATTTCAGTTGGACTCTAAACGTTTCACTTGGCTTTTCAATTTCATATGACAATACCAGTCTTGAGAAATCAAGTTCTCCCAGAGTTTTATTATTTATTTTTCTAACATGTAACATGCTATGGTTTGGCGCTCAGGTTAGGGACCATTCTATGCCTCACAGGGTACCCATTCACAGCTGGTTGAACTGAGACACTGTCCACCACTGCTGAACACTGATAACCGACAGCTCTGCGTATGCAAGTGTTCATGTATCCACCATCCAGCCACTGACACAGGATTCCTAGGATCTTTTAAGTGAGTAGTTTTCGTTGCACTACACACTAGGGGTCCAGGGTGACACGTATAGAGTTCCAACAGAAGACAAATCTCGGTTTTTACACCTTGGCCTGGATGGCATTCGAACTCCGGACCTAAGCAACGTGAGACCGGCGCTCTTGCCGACTGAGCTATCCCCCTTAGATATTCATGATCCATTCTGGTTTTTTTTAAGTATTAAAGAGTTATCCACAGTTATCCTTGATTATATTGTAATATCAAAATTTCCAACCATTACGACGTTGTATTTGAATCAAAACTACAGATGAGAGCAAATTTAGCAAATTGAAAAAAATGAAGTTCTTGGAATGACCAACTTTGAGATTCATTTGTTAGTTCAACATGTGAACATCTTTTCGAGAATAACAATGAATTGGGTCATAAACAGCTTCATCAAATAATGCAAATAAATGTAATAACTATGTCTTTTGATATTCAAAACAAGAAGTTTGTTGACTCTTGGTGTTGGTCAGCTTTGTATGGATAGTCTCATCTGTAGGAAATAGTTCCCTCACTGCGCATAATGAGTCTCATTTTCCCTTACCTTGTTCCACTTTCTTATTGTTACCTATCTCAATTTAATTTAAAAAATTATTATCACACCGTTTGTTTGCAAAATCTCAGGTATTACATGAATTTCAAACTACAAAGTCTTCTCTTTTGACTTTGAAATAGGAAAACTTAAAAAATATGCAAAACTGAAGTTGAAATGAAATAGGCAACTTCAAGTTGTTCCTCAAAGTTTAATTTGAATTGAGCAGTGTGTAACATGTGGTGTGTTTCTATCTGCCCCAATAAAACTTTGTCAACGTCAGATGCCTCTCTTCAATTTTGTGTTGTGGACACTTGTGACAAGCATTCAATGAATCTGAAAGGATAAAACATGCTGCGTGGATCATTTCAAATGTTTACAAATGACCTGTCCACGTGAATTTAAAAATAACATCAGAAAAAGTCGACTCCTGTTTTGGTTATTACCATGTCTTAAAGGCCCGATGCGCTTGGTGTTTGGCGTTCCGTAAATTGTGTGCATTTCATATTGCATTTCTGGGCAACATCCACTTGTTGAATAGCTGAAAACACGCTCTAAAACTCAACGCACCCACTCACAAATACACTTTCGAGTATGTGATCCTGTGCTTGAAATGCTGAATTTGTGAGAAAACAATTAACCACATAAATTTATACAAGTAGCATGATAAATGAGATTTTACAAAATTAAATTTTGAATAAATATTCGCTTTCTTTTTTTAAGTCAATAACATTCATATTCATTTTTCTTGTCGATTTAACTTTATGCAATTATTTGATGAACTTGAATATGAAATTGGAATTTTTTCCAGCTTCATCGTTCAACAGGCCTAGGCTTCAAATTGGAAGTATGGGTGTATCTGACTTATAACCCACTCCGGTCGAGTTATTTTTGACGAAAACGATATTTCTATCCTTCTCTATGTATATATGTATTGACCTAACTAGATCAATAAAACAATTAAAAATACTTTTCAATTTTGGTTTAAAAACCATAAACTAATTTTATTACATTAAAACTTGGTACAACAAGGACGGATTTAAAGGAAAAACAACAATATAGACATGACACAACAGAAAGTACCAATCAAAGTATCAATCCTCTGTAGCTCAGTTGACAGAGGCGCTGCTCTGCAACACGTAGGTCCAAGGTTCGATTCCCACAATCGTTGTTCATAATTCTCAACTATTTAAAATTATAAAATTTACAAGTCCGTTTATTTGTCAACGTTGAAGATCTCTACACCTGACCAAGTGTACGTATACAATAAAACGGAGGTGTAATAGAAGTAAGTGATGTAACGGTCAATACACTTACAATTAGATCATAGAAGGTAGAGGTGCATCGGTTAATACACCTACAGTTAGAACAAAGGAAACAATAGCAACGAGACCGGAAAAGGGGTATAAAGAGGATATGATGTATTGTTGTACATACTTCATTACCATTCCACTGACTACGTCGTATCATTTTACATAATCTCAATGAGTTCCTTGTCATTTCTTTTTTCAAATTTCAAACACCGCTGAAAAACTTGCTAATCCCTTTAAACAGTATTACAATGATGATACAATAACCTCCTAAGGGAACAGCAACGGTTAAAAAGAATAAGAGAGTTTAGCGATTGAAAATTTTAAACGGTCATTTGCTTAACTATTGTTGATGGCATCTCTAACATTGTCATGCAAGGACAGATTTTTGGCAATTTTGTTCATGCATAGGACTGGTTATAGTAACGAATACATACTCCTTAAAAACAAATGTTTAATTATTGTTTGATATCTTTCTGGCTGGTATTCTTCATTACCTTTCAAATGTCTACTTAAAAACTTCCTCAAGAAGTTCGGTTCTCAAGATACAGGCGTGCTGTCTGGTCCTATCCATTAATCATTAAAATTCATATACAAAGGTGTCTCCAAAACGTCAGCGTTTGTGTGTGCCTGTTTGTTGCCAATCTTACTTTACAAAGGAACATATCAATATTTCTATATGATCATTCAAACGAGTGAAATGAAACTACTCACATCCCTGTATTATATATTTCTGAAGGGCAGAGGTTAGTATCTATCTATCTATGTACCTGGAGTTTGAATCCATGTAATTTATGCTACAGAGAACTGTTCTTCATTTAACTACATTTGGAAAAAAAATGTTTCTAGAATTAAATTTATCACGGTCTATATATTACCAGTTAAAGCAAGATTTCCAAATGCAATAAATTTAGCACCATGATGAAATTGTGTGAAATGTTGTGATTGAACATTACTATTCTCTTCTTATCATACTGAAACACACATTTTCAATCATTTTTGTCAAAGTTTTTTTTTGCTTATGTACTTGTAACACTTACTGCTAAAGAAACATTCGAAATTGTGGGGGTAGTCCAGAAATCAGATGTATGTCGCACTGAGTATTTCAAGTTCAAATTAACGAAGCAAAAATTTTTGCCTAATAATGTAGTCATGTACATTAACATGTAACGTTTCGTTAACAAACTCAACCCGAAAACAAAACGGATTGCCGTACTAAGGAAACTTCTTTAATGTCAAATCTTTACAAAAAAAAAGTCTCCAACATTATTCATTTAAACTCATTTCTTCAATCATTTAAATACTTATTATAACCTTGTTGAAATATTTACACGTACATGTACTTGTTGGTAATTCATCTTTGTAAGTGCATTGGACACATATTGTAAAGTATTACTCGAATATACTTAATTCATCAGAATATTAAGTTTGGTTTCATTCATGAAAAATATCTGATGCACATCAACAATTTCTTAAACAATTATTGGTATTATATTTACTATTTGGGGATCTAAACATTATAAATCTGTAAAAACTAGAAATATGTGCATGTGATGCACTGTGATATCCCCCGCTAACATTTAATCCGAAAGTGACCCTACCCCCATTATGTACAAATTTCAAATTGTTTCCATGGAAACCAGCAAAATAACAATTCAGAATAACCAAAGTAGTAAAAGGCACCACTCCCCCAGTAGTTCTAACCACATATCAAGTCTAGTAAAAATATTTTGAATAGTTTTTAAGCTCAAGTACGGAAACAGACCCTACCCCCCATATACACCTAGTTCAACTTGTTTCTATAGAAACCAGAAAAATGATTCAGAATAACTAAAATAGAAAAAGGCACCACTCCACCACTAGGTCTAACCACATACCAAGTTTCGTAAAATCATATTAAATAGTTTTTGCGATATGGCCCGGAAATGGTCCTCCCTCCATATGTTCTAAGTTGAAACTGTTGCCATGGAAACCAGGAAAATAACATAATTCAGAATGACCTAAATAGCAAAAGGCACCATTCCATCACTAGATCTAACCACATACCAAGTTTCATAACAAAATATTGAAGGGTTTTGGAGATATGGACCGGAAACGAAAGCATCCCCCAATATGCACTAAGTTCAAAATGTTTCCATGGAAACCAGAAAAAATAAAACATTTAGAATAACCAAAATAGCAAAAGGCACCACTCCAGTACTAGATCTAACCACATACCAAGTTTCATGAAAAAATATTGAACGGTTTTTGAGATATGGTCCGGAAACGAAAGCCTCCCCCAATATGCACTAAGTTCAAAATGTTTCCATGGAAACAGGAAAAAATTAAAAATTCAGAATAAGCAAAATAGCAAAAGGAACCACTCCAGTACTAGATCTAACCACATACACAGTTTCGTGAAAAAATCTTGAACGGTTTTGGAGATATGGTCCGGAAACGAAAGTGTTACGGATTTACGGAATTACGGAATTACGGAACCACGGAACCACGGACGGGACTGAAAACATTATGTCTCCCGCAAAGCTTTAATTAAAACTCTATTTCATAACCAAGTCGAAGGTGTACGGGTTTTTTTACATGTCAAGAAAAGAACAATATTTGTTTCAGACACAACTTTTTGTATTTCAATATTCAAATATCTATGTATCCATGAAGTGAGGTGAGGTGATATGGGGTTTGTCGCCGCTTTCAATAGTATTTCACTTATATCGCGGCTGCTAGTATTGTTGCAGGGAGGAAGCTCGCAACACTAATCTGGCTATGCATTGCGGTGAAACCTTCGAGCATCGGCTGGAACTGAATTGACAAATTGTCCCGGTACCTCAAGAAGGCTGCTTCATCTAACCAGGAAGAAATCGTCGCCAGCTGGAGACTCTACAAGGAAGGAGAGATCAACCCATCCACCTTGCTGACAATGTGTTCAAGGGCATATGGACCATGCGATATGTGAATGTGAACCAGAAATCAGAAACTTACTGTCTAAAACAGTACTGTATGAAACAAGTGTGAATAGCGCTGGACAATAATATTGAGACAATAAAAGTATTGTTGAAATGTTGTTACGATGTCAATAAAAGATTAAACCTACATTTTGCTATGTTATTTGTTGGTATTTTTGTGGTCGGCCCTTTTGACTTTCACCTCGGCCCTATTCACTTTTTCCTTCGGTCCTTTTGACTATGCAGTTCTCGGCCCTTTTGACATTCGGTCCATTTGACTACAACCCCTCTGCAACACGTAGCTATATATAGGTCCAAGGTTCGATTCCCACCATCATTGTTCATAATTCTCAACTATGAAACAACAGACATGTATGAGATTGTATTATGTTCTGTGGAGTATCAAAACAGTGCATTTAAGTTAACCTTTGAGGAATCTTGACTTTTCATCACTCGTCTTGTTTGTTTTAAGTGCCTCAAAAGTAAAATAATGTATTACTTGTGACTGCTATGAACGGGAACATATACATGCATATGTAGCTCTGCTTTCATCAGATAATAATTATGTTCACTTATCATAACTAAATATTATTTATGAGTTTTAATCCTAATTAAATCAATAAGGTTTTAAATTAATGTATGTAAGCAATAAGTCATTTTCTCTAGTTGAAGAATTTTTTGACATGCCTGTTAAAATCAGAGTTGTGAAACACGAACGGCTAGGATTGTTTATTCCGATTTTTTCAGTGTTATAATTTTGAAGCAATCAATATTTATTGTCACGTTTCTTTTCATTTCCTCTAGTTTTTTTAATTCATTGATACATTCAATGGTCATAGTTGTTTCCTCGCTTGATCTACAAGTGTTTGTATATATTATTTTTCATAAAATTTAGAAAGAAAAATTTGATATCTCAGATTGGTTCATATCTTTTCAAAACTATGTTTTTTTTTAAATTTTTAGCTGCTTTATGTTTTCTCAAAATGTTAATCCCTTTATTTTCATTTTACCATGCTCTTTGCTTCACAGTGAAACTTCAACTTCAAAGGAGCAGGGGGTTACACTGACGTCAATGGTTAAATCTGCCACGACTCTTAGCAATTGGATTGGACATTTAATCAAAGCATTTCAAAATAAACGTACTTAGGATGAACTTAATCAGTCCTTCTAAAGCATTTCAACCCCATTCAAGGCAACGCATACGGTTTCTTTAGAAGGTTTTATATAAAACGTCCATGTAAGTAATCAATGTTTTTAATTTACATAATGATTTTATATACAAAGCCGCCACATTGTCATTGGCGCTGTTAATCCCATGTTGTTTGGCCATGTCTCCTACAATAGCGTGATTGTTTCTTATTCCAACGTTTCTATAAATTGTCCATAATAAACTAAATAAAACCTCATTTCTAACACAGATATTGTATCTTGTATGATTACACATGTAAAATAAAGAGCCCTTGGCTCAAAACTTGATAGAATAAATATAGTTGTGTCTTGTGATATATTTGCAAATAACCTGGCTATGGTATAAAAAAACATATTCAAGTTAAATTCAAATTGATCACTGCGTTACATGTTGCATGTTTTCTGGGTTCATAGAATAATTTGGTAATGTCAGCTGTCTCTTTTAGATTTCAGATTCGTGACACTTGTGACAAGCAATCGATGAATCTGACAGAATAAAACACGCTGATTTGAGTGTTTAAAGTGTTTTCAATTGACCTGTCCACTAACATTTGAAAGTAACAAATAGAAAGCTTTTATTCTAATCTAGTTATTGGAACATGCCTACAAGTCTAAAAGGGGATTTGAAGATAATATTGGTATGGTTTTCTCTAGATATGCACAAAATCAAAATAATATTAGGTAATTACATTTGTAATAGTTTGTTTAATTCGTTAATATAAATAGTTATAAATATGTCCCTGAACATTTTGATTTTATATTGATAAATGTTGTTGAATGGAGCAGTAGTTTTAAATAAGTTTCCAAAACATGATTTAACTTCATATTATCATACATGTCATTATTAACTGTATTGTGAGTCATAACCAGTGACATAAGTCTGAAATGTGCCCGTATCACTTTTATCGAGCAACAATTATTTCAGTGCAGGTTCCATATGACGTCAAAATCAACTAATTGTGACGTCACCGTACCGGGCTGTCTCAAAGAAAACAGGCGTTTTTCTGGATATTTCCTTGCAACTGAAATTGAATAGAAATGGTAACAAGGATATACGTACACTTGAAGTGTGTCATATGACATTTACGAAACTCATTCAAATTTTTTTTCACTCTTTGTAAATGTCATTTGACACACTTTTCGGGTAATACTCTATATTCCCTCAAACCGACTATGCATGATCGAAAATTTGAAACTATTGACGACCTTTTTTCATTCGAGTATATGATCGTTTGAACTGCAGCTTTTGACATAAAAGCATATCTTGCAATTTCTAACATTATATCCGTGTTCCTGAGATAATATTATATACTTAAAAACATCTTACTGTGCCTTTAAATTGATAACTTCAAGACAAAATATATTTATTTAATCTGAAATCCACATGGTAAGCTTAATGTTGGCTTTTCTTTCGTATCCTGGTCAACGTTCATTGAGTTCCCCTAAACGAAATTGCTTGTGATTCAAAATTACATAGCTTAGTTCTGGATTACATCGGAAATAATGAAGGATAATTAAAATAAAACTAAGGTTACGTTTTATTATATTAAGTATGATTTCATATAAATGAATATGCTTGTATAGGCTTGATATGCACTTTATGCATGACACAGTCTTGTAAATTGTATGAAAACAAACACTATACACGTACCGAGTTAAATTTATTTCCTGTTTGTTGAGAAAATCAATGTCCTGATTCAGCCGTTTCTTTCACTATTCTGAAAACCTGTTGTTTTTTCTAATTCTAAATCTTGCATCCGCTATCGTAAGAATTCTTACAAGTATATCGTTCTTGCGTTATTTCAAGTTTTGAAAAAGTAATAACTTCAATCATACAAGTAGAAATGTTATTGACTTCATCTTTCAACTTCAGTATTCCAAATCTCAAGCAGAGAACTTAGTTAACAATTTTTAAGAATCAAAACTATTGATTGTCTTTTATAGGTGACAGCAGCTTTAAATGATCTTGACAGTAGTCCCTTTATAAATAGAGAGTGTTCTCATATACTGCTTGAATTGACAGCATCAAAAATGAAAACATGCTTTACCTCAAACTGTTAATCAAATAGCAAGACAATTCTATGAAGTTAGGTTCTGAATACAGTCCTGACAGTTAACTTCATTAAGGAATAGTGATATAGCGTGGTTAAAGATAGATTTCAAACCTTGAAAATGAAAATAGGAAAATAGGAATATGAAAAAATGAGTTTTTTAATGTTCTTAGTAGTCCACCATCACATACATCTATTGAGAAGGCCGAAAGTAGATTTTTATAAAACCACCGAAAATGTGGTATCTCACCATACGTAAATTATCAGCCTTTAGAGTGTAGGGAGTTCAATTGACTCTCAGGTTCACGCAATACCATGTTTTAATTTTTTGACACTCTTTGAAATTGTAGAATAATATGTTTTTGGATATGTTTAAATCGATGTCTTTCGTTGGTAATATTTGAAACAATTCACTTTATTTGGAAAAGCTTATTACGTTGTTGTTTTAATTTCGCAAATAGCAAAATGATCTGGCATCAAGCATATCCGTAAAACAATAAGTTTTTATTCTTATGAAGACCAAAGGGCCCTGTCAGAATTACGCGTATTACAAGTACGGATGAGATGTGTATGGAAAAGTGATGACACGCAATATACATTCCAAAATGTAACTGCGGCAAAAGAAAATATATGTTCGAAAACCTATTTGTTTCGTAAGACTTTAAAAAAGAGTGAACAACAATTGTTTACGAAGTCATTGTCCCAGTAGGATACGGGAGTAATCTCATCGATCAAACGGATCATAGTAAACCATGTTGAGTATGAATATAAACGTATTTTGTATAAGAGGTCAGAATCAGAAAGGACGAAAATGAAATGCCAAGACTACCAGGAGGCGAGCTAGAGCGAGTCGTTGGTATAGGATAGATGGGACCAACACAGGTCCAGATTGCAAGAATGTTCAGGTACACGACATCAACGTTCTCCGGACTCCTCCAACGACACAAGCAAACAGATGGGACAAAGGACAGGTCCAAAACCGAACGACCACGTGTCAGAACACCACATGAAGATCAAAATATACGAACCATTCACTTAATTAACTGATTCGTTACTGCTGCATCAACAGCGGCAACAGCTCTAGGACATCGCATTAGTCAACGCACAGTACTATTGAGACTTAGTTCTGCAGGTATCATGCCTTACCATCCCTTCAGAGGAATGTTCTTGATCGCCAAACATCGACTTGAGAGACTACAATGGGCGTCACAATGCTCACGTTCTGCCATGGCCTGCCTGCTCCTGGGACATGACATTTTGTATAAACCCAAAAGCAATTGATATGATTTGTTTTCTCTCTTTATTACTCTTCAACCCAAACCTACACTTTCTTTTTCCGCGTAGGTTGCTATTAGTACGCTAGTAATCAGTTACACATAAGGACAAATTGGACAATGCATTTTTCCATTGTTATCATTCGGTTTGGGTTCGTTCTGCATACGAGCTACATCCGTTAGGGGAACGGTTTGTGTACGTCTGCCATGCGCTATCCATACGCTGTTTTGGAACATCAACGCACACTGCGTACGAAGTGCATTTACATCAGGATAACTTTTCCATTTACAATTGACATTGATTTCCAACATTCAAGCAGAAAGGGTTTATTATGTTTAAAATTACGTGTTTGCAATATCAAGCAGAGAACTCTTTAAAGCAATTAGAAATATTGGTTGTTGCCCACTAAAACCATACATTGAACATTTACAAATTAAAAAAATCAACTGTCACATTGAACCAGCTGCAGAAAGAACAATACTTCGAATTTTTCAAGGGGTATTTTTTTTTTATCAATGCTTCGTTTTTTGGGCTACTAAGAGATTAGCTTTGTACTTATTAAGTGTATTAAAAGATGATTTCTTGAATTGCCTTTTCTTGAGTGAAATCAATGTTGGTATGTAATTTGTAAAAGAAGCTCATCTTCAGGGAGTATAAGCAACAATCTGGACCAACTTTGGTCTCTTGACTCCTTGACTTTTTCTTTTTTTGGTTTCAAGGTGCAAGTGTGTTGTCTATATGTGGTAGTTTGAACGAGGTCAAGGGTAAATTTACCAGAAGTAAAAGCAGTTTGATTTCAAAATCACAGAAGCAAATTACATTGTTCATTAGGCCCAATTATTCAATTTGACAAAAGTCTGCAAACCTTTACCAAGGCATATGGTTACAAAACGTTGTTCTTGCTGTACTATGATATCAATGAAAGGTTTTAAAGATCAGCGATCAATGTAGTCTTTCAAGAATCTTTTATTCTTCTGGCCATTCTTCATTAAAATCCAAGATTATTACAGATTTCTAAGTTTCTTTTTTTAGTCCATAATTCATTTGATATGTCATGTTATTGCAAGGCTCACTGATTATAAATGACACAATAATTAACCACGTGACTTATAGGACATGTTCCATGTAAAATGTGACACTTAAAATACATATAATCATATTATTTAAGTTTAACTTTAATTGATCATAGTGTCACATGTTTCATCTTTTCTGGCTTCTAAGAATAATTCTATAGTGTCAGCTGCCTCTTCTTAATAATAGATTCATGACACTCGTGGTACAAAATCGATGAGTCTGACAGAATGGAACAGGCTGATCAGAGTATTTGAAGTGTTTTCAATTGACCTGACCCAATAGATCTTAACGTAACATCTAAAAGGTATCAGTGAGTGCTTGCAAGCTTGAAACGTTGCCAAGGAGTAACATTTTTGATTTAACGGTTAATTTTACTTGAATTGTTTCTAGTTCTGGAATAGTTAAAAAGTATATCCCTTATTCTAAAGCTTAACTCCTTAGATATATTGTGCCTGCGTACCACGTTTTGACACTGTAATGAATTTCAGCATTCGACCTTTTAAGCAGAAACAACTTTCGCATTCAGACATATTGATTTTCTGTCTCGAATGACAACAGCTTAAAATTATCTAGACAGCTGGACGTTTACAAATAGAAACCATTCACATTTATTGTTTGAATTTGACAGATTGTCAAAAAGAGTGATATTGGCAAATATAGTCATTGCCAGAGAGCTAGAATTCTAAAAGCAGTTCGAACTTCAAATATATAACTTTGGATATATAATTGACATTGTTTTTTGGATAGGTAAAAATTGTCAAATATTTAAAATGATTAATCCTTAGCAGCTCAATTGTCTCAAATGTTCAAGATAGGAACTTTTAAAAAATAAATGCTTCATATATGCCACCGTAGTGCTGACATTCAGTTTATGCATTTTCTGATGACATCAAGACATTATTACCCTTGCTTTAGTTCATACTTACCAGCTGGAGGTAGTCTAATCAATAGAAGAACAGGCATAACCAAATGTGTTTTGGGTTTACTGTTGCTTAAATAAACCTTTTCCTTAGGTTAATAATACGTGTTATTGAATGTGGATTTAGGCTAGTGATAATAATTTTGATTTATGTCTTGAATGTGTGAATTGAATTTTAGTCGTTCACATCGTCAGTTATTTCCCTTTACCAAATATTCATTTCAAACAGTTCAGTAGGAGGGAATTTAAGCTTTCTATTTCAAATACCACGTCAGGCAGAGGACAAAATCAAACCCTTTATGGAACTGTGAGATTGATGAGTTGGTGTTTATTTAGACAGCAGGCGCCAAAAGAACAAACTATTCTATTCATTACAAATAGACACCAGTCACACCATCCACTTTTGACGTTGAACAAGATATAACAATAAAATGCTGTCATTCGATCAGCAAGTTACTTTTAGAATGAAACCGAATAAGATTTTTGCAAAAAGCAAGATGATATGACATGGTTAAAACGTGCTCCTTATATTAAATTAAACTTAAAATATGTGCATGTGATCCACTGATATGTTCCCTGCCCCAAAATTTAATCAAATCGCATCATCCTAGCCTCTATTGCCAGTGAAGCCACAACAACCAACAACGTTCCTGTACAGCTTGTTGGGGACATGATGACATCGAATGAGTAGATAAAGTCAAATATTTCCAAAGAAAAATTTATTTTACTATATAAATCCCACTTAGATGACCAGATTTGTTTTACAACTAAGAAATGTGTTTCATTCCACTATATTTATGGAAATAGTACAACGTGTGATGATAATGTGCTGTTGTTTATATATTGAGACACAAACGTTTAAGTAAAGTAGAACATTCCAACTCAAACACTAGCCTTTCTTTGAACAGATATATGGCAAACACATGGTGATCTTATTTTGAATGAAGGTCAGTTTGGAAGGCAAAACACTAATCTGAATGCATTAAAAGTACCTCATTGGTACTTGGTATGGATACCAACTCATTTGATACTCTCAACAACTCTCCGTTGCATGGACATTATCAGTCCTGCATTACATTCTTGTGGGATTGTGACATTGTTTAGCTTATGTCATTGCCTTTTCTTTTGAGGTACCTGGTAAAGTCACTGACGGAGGTTTTCAATAATGGTTTCCCCTGGAAAACTTTGGTCTACCATCGAAACAAGACACCAATCAACCCTATCTACCTATATCTTTTATGAAATTGACTTCTTGACCTGCAAAGTTACGTTTCAAGTTGCAGGTGTTTCGGGGTAAATAAGTAATAAACTATACATACAAAACCCTTGAAAGGGAGATGATGGTTACACAGAATCTGTTGTTGATCTGCCAGCAATGTGAACATTTCATTTGATATTAGATCAAAGCAAACAATTCCATGTGATCGTCCTACATCGAGTAAAGTAAAAGTCGGTAAGTGTAAGTGATAAATGAAATGAAATTCACGTAAATTTCAATTAGAACTCCGACACATTTCTTTAATCCCATATTCTTCTGACATTAACTCTCCTTACCATGACCCTTACTGATTTTCAGATTCCTCTTCATTGTCAATCGTTTACTGAATTTAGCATCACTTCTTTACAACAATTTAGTGTTTGTACAATGTCAATCTAACCAGCTGACTTACAAATAGATTGAAATTGATTTGTATGTTTCATGGGGAAAATGTTTTTTCTTTCAAAAAATATATATTCAAGTTCGAACTAAATTGATTAGGATGTTACGTGTTACAAGTTACTTGCTTTCTAAGAATATTTGTTTAATGTCAGCAGGATTTACTGGATTTCACATTCGTGAAATTTGTGACATTCGATATATCTGATAAAATAAAACATGTTGATAGGAAAGTTGAAGTGCTTGAAAGTGTAATACTGTCGATATATTACCGACGGACTAGCGAGGATGATTTGGAGCAAAACTATTTTTTGTTCAGGTGTATGTTTTGACAGCACTTAACTTACATCAAAAATAAACTGTTATTATAATTTAAAATCATTGAATGCTGCGTTAATTCAAGATCTGAAAAGATCATCAAGTAAGTTTTATAAATCCAGAGCAAATGTTGTGTCTTACAACTGGATCTTCATTTCAAAAGTAATAAATAAAAATAGGTAAAGTAAAAAAGTAAAAATAATTTTACCAAATGAGAGGCAATGTATTCTATACAAAAAAGTCATTAACGGACATACAAAGCTCAATTAATTTATGTTCATTCATTTCCTCAATCCAAATGTTAAAGATAGTTCACACAAATATGGCCATCAACAACTTGATCATCTATTCTAAAACTACTGAAAATAGAGTAAAATAACAAGATGTTACCATCTGGAGAAACAAGTATTTATTTTAGGCAATTTAAAAGAATACAAACTTTTAAATTTATGAATGTGTACTTCAAACATAAAAACTCTACGCCAGTATTGCTAAAATCAATTCCTTTCACATTAAAAGAGTATACTAAAAAGTATCAAAATATTATGTAATTCATAAATTCGTTTTTCAACACTAATTATTCTATTCAGGGTTGTCTTTGTTTCTGCAACCCTCAATGTGCCTACAAACATTTACCAACATGTTTGGTAAGTTTTTGAAAGAACAATATTAATCAAATATCATATTTCGTAAGAGTATATATTGGGGATAAACTTTGATTCATGGAACATGAATCACCATGATAAATTTTATTTCTTGTACATATGATGCTCTGAAGCAAAACATATGTTGTAATTCATCGCTAAGATTTACTGATGTGAAACGTAGTCTCCCTATGAGTATATTTATTTCTTGTCCCAACTTCACCCGAGAGAATTCCACAATTTAAGTACTGATATAGGTTTCACTTTAAACAATCTTTATGGTTGTATTTTTCATCAGGATTTTAGTCGATTTCTAGTATCTGAAAACCACCAAATTTTGATGATTAAAAGTAAAGATCATGTTGTGAAAAAAATGTGAATGTTGTAACTAAACAATCTATAGTCCTGCAACAATTATGATCGCCTCACTACAAGACTGGAAATCTGTTTGAAATTACATCGATACTTCTAAGTGACACCAGAATTAATGTATTCATGTCAATCCACAATTTCCGGCTTATATTGTTCCATGGTTTTTTTTAAAGAGATTATTGTCTTATTGTGGCATCATTTGTTCTTTTTACCACTTGAAGATCATAATACACAGCTTATCATTAAAACTGAAAACATTTTTCTCTTCTAACACTCCTATGTTTTCATCTTATTTCTTTCCTTTACTTTCGTCTAAAAACGTATTCATTCACAAACACTACACATATCTCCAATATTTTTTTCAATGACATTTGAACCAAACATTTGACGAATGCACAGATTCTTAATAGCATTTTTACAATTGCCGAAACACTCAAAGAACAATTACAGGAACAGTTTTGTTTGACAAAATGGATTAAAAGTAGTTGTAACTATAAGTTTGAGTCTTGCTGTGGGAATAATTGTTCTACCATATACATGTATGAATGTATTTCCCTTTTAAAAAAATATTGTTTTTCATCATTCCAAAGGAAATATTTTCTTCTTCAAATGAGAATTTAAATATTTTCCGTAACATCCAGAGAAGTTGATGCACACGTTAATCAATCAGAAATAATGGTTACATGTTAATTGAGAGAACAGGAGTCAAATATTTTGGATTATTTGAATATTTGAATGATAATGAAAATAAAAATAAGGTTTAGTTTTATTAAGTATGATTTCATATAAATGAATATGCTTGTATGTGCTACATATGCACTTTAATGCATGACACAGTCTTGTAAATTGTATGAAAACACAAAATATACCCATTTAAATTCATTTTTTGTTTGTTGAGATAATCAATTTCTTGAATTTCTTTCACTTCTCTGACAAACTGTTGGTTTTTTCTAATTCTAAATATTTTATCGGCTATCGAAAAAATTCTTACAAGTATATTGTTCTTGAGTTTTTTCACGTTTTGAAAAAATAATAACTTCCATCATTCAAGTAGATAAGTGATTTACTTCATCTTTCAACTTCAATATTCCAAATGTCAAGCATTAAACTTACTAAAAAAAATTCAAGAATCAGAAATATTGATTGTCTTTCATAGGTGACAGCGGCTTTAAATGATCTTGACAGCAGACCCTTTAGAAATAGAGACCGTTCTCATATTGCTTGAATTGACAGCATGAAAAATAAAAACTTGACTTACTTCAAGCTTTCAATTTAATAGCAAGACAAAGCTATGAAGATAGGTTCTAAAAACAGTCATGACAGTTAATTTCATAAACGAAAAGTGATATGTAGTGGATAAGATAGATTTGTACATTGTACTTTGAATAAGAGAAAATGTTTACCAATATTCTTATTAAGTAACATTGAATAAAAAAAAGGATAACGTCATCAAGTATAGTATTTATAATGTTTATTTCAAATATCAATAATAGGACGAAATTAAAGAGCTATTGAGTTCATTCTAAAATACTCCAAAGCAGATTTTTTTTATAAAAACACCGATAAAATGTGGTATCTCAACATATGTAAATGATCAGCCTGTAGAGAGTTCAGTTGACATTCAGGTTCACGAAATACTATTAAATTTTCAGATATTTTTAAATCGATGTCATTCTTTAATTTAGTACTTGGGGCAATTGACTTTATTTGGAAATGGTTTGATAAAAAAAAGTCTGCAGTAATGTGCAATTCATTTATTGTTTTGTTAAGTAAACATGTTTTATTATGTTCTTGTTGTTTTTAATTCCGAAAATAGCAAAATGATCTGGCTGCAAGCATATAACGGTAATTTCAAATTAACAACGCATCAAAAGACAGTATAGGTTCGAAAACTTCGATAACGTGTAAATAACATTTTTTTCAAAGTCATTGTCAAAGAAGGATACGAGAGTAATCACATCGATAAAGCAGATCCTAATTCTTGGTAAACCATGTTTTTCGCCAATAGCTCTTAATATACATATGAACATATAAGAGGTTAAAAACACAGCTGATAAAAGCACAACAAATTGCAAGACTACCAGGAGGACGAGCTTAGCGAACTGTTGGTATGAGAGGAATCGGGGTAACACAGGCTTAGATTGCTATATTTTTAGTTCGTCACTTCTTGACAAAATAACAATTTATCCTTGTAATTTTATACCACGAGAAAGCTTGTTTATTTGTGATTTGGAAAATATTGACTTTTTCATTTTACGGAACCTCGTCACACACGTTTGTCGTTTGTATAACAAAGGGTTAAATGTCAATGATGTGTCATTTAAGAAATTAAATTCGGGCCGCAGGAAGATCATTAAGGAATTAGAAATGTTGGTTGTTTGCCAATGGCTACCTAGAGCTTACTTAAAGCTGTGTACAGGTAGTTGTAAAATTTAGGAATAGATACTTTCTTTAATTGGCTTTTCTTGAGTGAAATCAATTTTGGTATGTAATTTGTAAAAGAAACTCATCTTCAGGGAGTATAAGCAACAATCTGGATCAACTTTGGTCTCTTGATTCCTTGACTTTTCCTTTTTTAGCTCATCTGGCCTGTAAGGCCCGATGGGCTTATGGCATGGCATGGTGTCCGGCATCCGTCCGTCCGTCCATCCGTCCGTCCATCCGTCCATCCGTCCGTCCATCCGTCCGTAAACTTTGTGGAATTTCGACTTCTTCTCCAGAACCATAAGGCCTAGAAAGCTGAAACTTTGTGTACAGACTCCTTAGCTAGTGAGGATTATAAATTGTAGCTTTGGTGGCCCTGTGACCCCTAATAAGGGCCACAGGGGCCACACCCTAAAAACCTATTTTCATCTTCTTCTCCAGAACCATAAGGCCTAGAAAGCTGAAACCTTGGGTACAGACTCCTTGGCTAGTGAGGATTATAAATTGTAGCTTTGGTAGCCCTGTGACCCCTAATAAGGGCCACAGGGGCCACACCCTAAAAACCTATTTTCATCTTCTTCTCCAGAACCATAAGGCCTAGAAAGCTGAAACTTTGTGTACAGACTCCTTGGCTAGTGAGGATTATAAATTATAGCTTTGGTAGCCCTGTGATCCCTAATAAGGGCCACAGGGGCCACGCCCTAAAAGCCTATTTTCATCTTCTTCTCCAAAAGCATAAGGCCTAGAAAGCTGAAACTTTGTGTACAGACTCCTTAGCTAGTGAAGATTATAAAGTGTAGCTTTGGTGGCCCTGTGACCCCTAATAAGGGCCACAGGGGCCACACCCTAAAAACCTATTTTCATCTTCTTCTCCAAAAGCATAAGGCCTAGAAAGCTGAAACCTTGTGTACAGACTCCTTGGCTAGTGAGGATTATAAATTATAGCTTTGGTAGCCCTGTGACCCCTAGTAAGGGCCACAGGGGCCACACCCTAAAAACCTATTTTCATCTTCTTCTCCAGAACCATAAGGCCTAGAAAGCTGAAACTTTGTGTACAGACTCCTTGGCTAGTGAGGATTATAAATTGTAGCTTTGGTAGCCCTGTGATCCCTAATAAGGGCCACAGGGGCCACGCCCTAAAAGCCTATTTTCATCTTCTTCTCCAAAAGAATAAGGCCTAGAAAGCTGAAACTTTGTGTACAGACTCCTTAGCTAGTGAGGATTATAAATTGTAGCTTTGGTGGCCCTGTGATCCCTAATAAGGGCCACAGGGGCCACACCCTAAAAACCTATTTTCATCTTCTTCTCCAGAACCATAAGGCCTAGAAAGCTGAAACTTTGTGTACAGACTCCTTGGCTAGTGAGGATTATAAATTGTAGCTTTGGTAGCCCTGTGACCCCTAATAAGGGCCACAGGGGCCACACCCTAAAAACCTATTTTCATCTTCTTCTCCAGAACCATAAGGCCTAGAAAGCTGAAACTTTGTGTACAGACTCCTTGGCTAGTGAGGATTATAAATTGTAGCTTTGGTAGCCCTGTGATCCCTAATAAGGGCCACAGGGGCCATGCCCTAAAAGCCTATTTTAATCTTCTTCTCCAGATCATAAGGCCTAGAAAGCTGAAACCTTGTGTACAGATTCCTTGGCTAGTGAGGATTATAAATTGTAGCTTTGGTAGCCCTGTGACCCCTTATAAGGGCCACAGGGGCCACACCCTAAAAACCTATTTTCATCTTCTTCTCCAGAACCATAAGGCCTAGAAAGCTGAAACTTTGTGTACAGACTCCTTGGCTAGTGAGGATTATAAATTGTAGCTTTGGTAGCCCTGTGACCCCTAATAAGGGCCACAGGGGCCACACCCTAAAAACCTATTTTCATCTTCTTCTCCAAAAGCATAAGGCCTAGAAAGCTGAAACTTTGTGTACAGACTCCTTAGCTAGTGAAGATTATAAATTGTAGCTTTGGTGGCCCTGTGACCCCTAATAAGGGCCACAGGGGCCACACCCTAAAAACCTATTTTCATCTTCTTCTCCAGAACCATAAGGCATAGAAAGCTGAAACTTTGTGTACAGACTCCCTGGCTAGTGAGGATTATAAATTGTAGCTTTGGTGGCCCTGTGACCCCTAATAAGGGCCACAGGGGCCACACCCTAAAAACCTATTTTCATCTTCTTCTCCAAAAGCATAAGGCCTAGAAAGCTGAAACTTTGTGTACAGACTCCTTGGCTAGTGAGGATTATAAAGTGTAGCTTTGGTAGCCCTGTGATCCCTAATAAGGGCCACAGGGGCCATGCCCTAAAAGCCTATTTTCATCTTCTTCTCCAAAAGCATAAGGCCTAGAAAGCTGAAACTTTGTGTACAGACTCCTTGGCTAGTGAGGATTATAAATTGTAGCTTTGGTTGCCCTGTGACCCCTTATAAGGGCCACAGGGGCCACACCCTAAAAACCTATTTTCATCTTCTTCTCCAGAACCATAAGGCCTAGAAAGCTGAAACCTTGTGTACAGACTCCTTGGCTAGTGAGGATTATAAATTGTAGCTTTGGTAGCCCTGTGACCCCTAATAAGGGCCACAGGGGCCACACCCTAAAAACCTATCTTCATCTTCTTCTCCAGAACCATAAGGCCTAGAAAGCTGAAACTTTGTGTACAGACTCCTTGGCTAGTGAGGATTATAAATTGTAGCTTTGGTGGCCCTGTGACCCCTAATAAGGGCCACAGGGGCCACACCCTAAAAACCTATTTTCATCTTCTCCAGAACCATAAGGCCTAGAAAGCTGAAACCTTGTGTACAGACTCCTTGGCTAGTGAGGATTATAAATTGTAGCTTTGGTAGCCCTGTGACCCCTAATAAGGGCCACAGGGGCCACACCCTAAAAACCTATTTTCATCTTCTTCTCCAGAACCATAAGGCCTAGAAAGCTGAAACTTTGTGTACAGACTCCTTGGCTAGTGAGGATTATAAATTGTAGCTTTGGTAGCCCTGTGATCCCTAATAAGGGCCACAGGGGCCACGCCCTAAAAACCTATTTTCATCTTCTTCTCCAGAACCATAAGGCCTAGAAAGCTGAAACTTTGTGTACAGACTCCTTGGCTAGTGAGGATTATAAATTGTAGCTTTGGTAGCCCTGTGACCCCTAATAAGGGCCACAGGGGCCACGCCCTAAAAGCCTATTTTCATCTTCTTCTCCAAAAGCATAAGGCCTAGAAAGCTGAAACTTTGTGTACAGACTCCTTAGCTAGTGAAGATTATAAATTGTAGCTTTGGTGGCCCTGTGAGTCCTAATAAGGGCCACAGGGGCCACACCCTAAAAACCTATTTTCATCTTCTTCTCCAGAACCATGAGGCCTAGAAAGCTGAAACCTTGTGTACAGACTCCTTGGCTAGTGAGGATTATAAATTGTAGCTTTGGTAGCCCTGTGACCCCTAATAAGGGCCACAGGGGCCACACCCTAAAAACCTATTTTCATCTTCTTCTCCAGAACCATAAGGCCTAGAAAGCTGAAACTTTGTGTACAGACTCCTTGGCTAGTGAGGATTATAAATTGTAGCTTTGGTAGCCCTGTGATCCCTAATAAGGGCCACAGGGGCCACGCCCTAAAAGCCTATTTTCATCTTCTTCTCCAAAAGAATAAGGCCTAGAAAGCTGAAACTTTGTGTACAGACTCCTTGGCTAGTGAGGATTATAAATTGTAGCTTTGGTTGCCCTGTGACCCCTTATAAGGGCCACAGGGGCCACACCCTAAAAACCTATTTTCATCTTCTTCTCCAAAAGCATAAGGCCTAGAAAGCTGAAACTTTGTGTACAGACTCCTTGGCTAGTGAGGATTATAAATTGTAGCTTTGGTTGCCCTGTGACCCCTTATAAGGGCCACAGGGGCCATGCCCTAAAAACCTATTTTCATCTTCTTCTCCAGAACCATAAGGCCTAGAAAGCTGAAACTTTTTGTACAGACTCCTTGGCTAGTGAGGATTATGAATTGTATCTTTGGTGGCCCTGTGACCCCTAATAAGGGCCACAGGGGCCACGCCCTAAAAGCCTATTTTCATCTTCTTCTCCAGAACCATAAGGCCTAGAAAGCTGAAACTTTGTGTATAGCCTCTTTGAAGAGTGAGGATTATAAATTGTAGCTTTTGTGGCCCTGTGACCCCTAATAAGGGCCACAGGGGCCACGCCCTAAAACCCTATTTTCATCTTCTTCTCCAGAACCATGAGGCCTAGAAAGCTGAAACTTTTTGTACAGACTCCTTGGCTAGTGAAGATTATAAATTGTAGCTTTGATGGCCCTGTGACCCCTAATAAGGGCCACAGCGGCCACGCCCTAAAAGCCTATTTTCATCGTCTTCTCCAGAACCATAAGGCCTAGAAAGCTGAAACTTTGTGTACAGACTCCTTGGCTAGTGAGGATTATAAATTGTAGCTTTGGTTGCCCTGTGACCCCTAATAAAGGCAACAGGAACGTCCTTCAAATCTATTTTCATCTTCTTCTCCTGAAGTATAAGGCCTAGAAAACTGAAACTTGTCGCCTATATATACTTAATTTTATGATTGGTGCCCCTGTGGCCTCTACAAAGGGGGTATCATTGGCCACAATCTACAGCATAATTGATGATGAAGCCTGATGAGCTACAGAGCCAATGGCTCTATTTTTTTGGTTTCAAGGTGCAGGTGTTGTCTATATGTGGTAGTTTGATCGAGGTCAAGGGTAAATTTACCAGAAGTAAAAGCAGTTTGATTTCAAAACCACACAAGCAAATTACATTGTCCATTTGTCAAAATTATTCAAATTGACGAAAGTCAGCAAACCTTTAGAAGGAATAAGGTTACAAATCGTTGTCATTGATGTGATGCCATATCAATGAAAGCGATAAATGTAGATTTTTGCGAAATAATTTTGATTGAAATACCGGAACATTCTTAGATAAGTTTTGTCAAATAATCATTTATTCCTCTGCCATTACTACTTTACAATCCATGATCATTACAGATTTCTTAATTCCTTGAGCTTATTGTTAGTCCATAATTCATTTTAAACGTCTTTTCATTGCAGGGCTCACTGATTAAAGTGCGACAATAATTATTCACGTGACTTAGAAACAAAGTGAATAAGTAAAAATGTGACATATAAATACATAAAATTACTATATCTAAGTTCAACTTCAATTGATCATAGCGTCACATGTTGCATGTTTTCTGGCTTCTAAGAATAATTCTTTAGTGTCAGCTACCTCTTCTCAATTATAGATTCGTGACACTCGTGATACACAATCGATGAATCTGACAGAATGGACCAGGCTGATTAGAATATTTGAAGTGTTTTCAATTGACCTGTCCCAATCGATCTGAACGTAACATTTAAAAGGTATCAGTGATCGCTTGCAAGCTTGAAACGTTGCTTATATTAGAAGTAACATTTTTTATTTAACGGTTAATTTTACTTTTATTATTTTTGGAGTAGTTACGAAGTATATCCCGTATTCTAAAGCTTAACTTTTTACATACATATTGTAGTTGCGTACCACGTTTTAACACTGTAATGAATTTCAGCATTCGCCCTTTTAAGCAGAAATAACTTTCGCATTCAGACATATTGATTTTCCATCTTGCGTGACAGGAGCTTAAAATTATCTAGACAGCTGGATGTTTTCAAATAGAAACCATTCACAAATATTGTTTCAATATGACAGTGTGTCAAAATGAATGATATTGGCAAAAAATATAGTCATTGCCAGAGAGCTAAAATTCTAAAAGCAGTTCGGACTTCAAATACTTAAATTTGGATAAATAATTAACATTGTATTTTTGATAGGTATAAAATATGTCAACTACTTAAAAGGATTAATACTACAAAACTCAAATGTACTTTAATTATTTCGTCGATATCATTACTAGGCACCAAATAACGTGTAATCTTTCTCTAGCCTTCACAAATCACGTTTTTGCTGTTCTCATATAGTGCCAGCTCATTTGTGTATGCAACTTGGCATTAATGAAAAATATTGCCTTTGCCCTCATCCAAAATGCAAAGACTCACTTTCATATCTGAAACATATGCAGACAGGCCATATACAAGTTGTAAACTCTTACATTAAATATGAGGACAAGGAATCCCCCTCGTTCTTTGTAACATTGGTTCAGAAATAAGATATTGTTTTTTAAAATTCTTTGAAGGTGCTCGAGTCCCTTAACTTATCAAGATAACAAAATAGCAATTCAGATATTCTTTGCCAATCAAATCAAAAGGGTGGTTTTAAATTCTGTTACTAACACTATGATCAAGTTTATCAGTTTTGAGTTAAACAATTTTTGAGAGTTCAAATGTAGAATAAAGATTAAATGAATTACATGTACATATCGCACGTTCTACTTACCAAGAAGGATGAACAATAAAATCTTTATATTCGGGACTGACTGTGAAGAATGTAACAAGAATTTATGTACATAAAATTCCACAATAGGCAATCATGTTATGTAACTCGTCTTAAGCTGATTGAAGTTAATTATTGAATAAGTTGTTAGATTTAAGTTTGAACTGCACATTTAAAGAATTCCACAATTATGGTGTCAAAAGGAGGGTTTAGAAAAAAAACTATATATATATATCTGTTATCAGCGTTCAGCAGTGTTGGACAAACTGCTGTGACTATGTGTCTCAGTTCACCCAGCTGTGAGTGGGTACCCTGTGAGGCATAGAATGGTCCCTAACCTGAGCGCCACATATCTTGGATGCCGGTTGAATACTCCCCAGGGAGTTGAATTGGAAAAATGATCGGACGGTGAAAGAATGCCTTTGACCAGGGGAAACAATGTAAGCGCCTTGAGCAACCACGAGTGGATGGATGTGTGCGCTATATAAATATTCATATAATATAATAATATTTAATATGATGTTTCTTTTTTTATATTTAAGTCTTTTATTAAGGGAAAGAGTGTGAAAACTATCCTATCGGACTGTCTTTAGGCAAGGCCTTAATACGAATGGGGTTGAAGAGTTGTAGAATGTTGGAAGCCATTAAGAAATATTGGTGTCTCGAAACTTTCTCCAGAGGTGTAAAGATGTTAGTGACCTGAGCATAATATTTGAAATTTCAACATGAGTATCTTGAAAATTAAAGATTAAAAAAGGATGGCTCTAATATGCAACCATAGTGCTGACATTTTACGTTTTGCATTTTCTGATGACACCAATTTTTTTCCAAAGGTTAATCATAAGGGTTATGCGATGTTTATTTAGGGTAGTGGTGATAACCTTTTTTTTTTTTTTGAATGTGGGAATTGAATTTTAGTCGTTCGCATAGTCAGTTACTTCCTTTAAGCTAATATTCATTTCAAACAGTTCATCAGAAAGGAATGTAAGCTTTCTATTTCAAAGTCAATGTTACAAGCAGAGGACAAAATTAAACCCATTATGAGATTGATCAGTGTCTGTTTATTTAGTCAACAGTCGCCAAAAGAACACACTATTCTAATTTTTACAAATAGAAACCATCCACTTTTGACACTGGACAAGAAAGAACACTAAAATACTGTCATTTAATCAGCGAGTTACTGTCATAAAGAAAGAAACACTTAATTGATTCACAAAACTGAACAAGATTTTGTTAAAAGGCAAGATAATATGACATGGTTAAAAATTGCTCCTTATAATACATTAACTAAAAATATGTGCATGTGATGCACTCAAGTCTGATATGTTCCCCGGCCCAACATTTAATCGAATCGCACCATCCTAGCCTTTATTGCCAGTGAAGCCAGAGACATTCATCAGAAAAATTAAAAATTATAATCGGTAAGTGTAACTGATTATTGAAATGAAATTCTCGTAAAGTTTTAATTAGAACTCCGCTACGGAAGCGTATAAGTGTCACGGTGAAAAAATATTTTAGAACTATCTCCTACGTAGGAGATAGTATCTCCTACGTAGGACTTAGTATCTCCTACGTAGGACTTAATATCTCCTACGTAGGAGATAGTTTCTCCTACATAGTATCTCCTACGTAGGACATAGTATCTCCTACGTAGGACTTAGTATCTCCTACGTAGGACTTAGTAACTCCTACGTAGGACATAGTATCTCCTACGTAGGACATAGTATCTCCTACGTAGGAGATACTATCTCCTACGTAGGACTTAGTATCTCCTACGTAGGACTTAGTGTCTCCTACGTAGGACATAGTATCTCCTACGTAGGACATAGTATTTCCTACGTAGGAGATAGTATCTCCTACGTAGGACATAGTATCTACATAGTATCTCCTACGTAGGAGATAGTATCTCCTACGTAGGACTTAGTATCTCCTACGTAGGAGATAGTATCACCTACGTAGGAGATACTATCTCCTACGTAGGAGATACTAAGTCCTACGTAGGAGATACTATCTCCTACGTAGGACATAGTATCTCCTACGTAGGACATAGTATCTCCTATGTAGGAGATAGTATCTCCTACGTAGGACATAGTATCTCATACGTAGGACTTATTTCGTATGAGACATTGCTCAATTTACAGGGTTTTTGTGTTAATTTGCTGGTGTATTAATTATTTCTATTTGATATGTTGATGTTAATATTACATACTATCAAATAATGAATGAAGTTCTTGAAAGTTTTGTTAAACGTTTGATGGTCATAAATGGGATATGTATAGTTTTTTTCTTACTGGATTCGGTCATTTAACAAATTATACCATATAATGTTGTATTGTTATGTGTTGTTATTAACAGACAATTTGATTTGGAACAAACGCTTTAGGTCAGTATGGTCGTAAACTGAACTAGATATTGTTACTAAGCATTATTGACTCATCGGGCCCCTTACTCGGCGAAGTTACGAAGCCACATCTTTACCCAAATTGTAAAAAAGATGATAAACAGAACTGTGATTCAAAGTTACTCTTATGTAAGTTAACAGTCACGCTATTTGTCAAAATAATCAATGATGCCCCCAATCTGGGATGAATCGATCTGATTGCATATATATATATCATCGCCACACATCTAAATTAGGTAAAGTTAACGTAACAGACAACAATATTCTTAATTCTTCAATCAAGTTTATTAGCAAAAGTAGCGATTTTGTTGTAAACTATTATCACTCATTTGTGATATATTTCCTTAGTATTTGTAGCATAAATTGACCTTAGGCTTCTCCAACAACATTTGGTCTTAACGAATTATACAAATTGCTTTGATTATAAAGATGTTAGATGGGGTTTTTTTTGGTTTATTAAAATATATTTGTGTATTTATATGTGTACAACCTTCTGTTGTTTTTAAGGGCGGCCTTTAAATAAGCCTATTGCTTGATCGACAAACCTAATTTCACCGTATGAAATAAAATGTTTCCAAACCAGGGCTAGACAATATCGAACCACCATTGAGATATGTGCTATTGTCCGTAAGATGCGCTTATCTATCTTGTATTCTTAACCGAGTTGTTCTGAATCACATGTATATTTATCTCAATATTTATAGATTATATAAGGCAGAAGTGTAGATGTCTTAGAGAATTGCGTCAACTTATGTGAATCCTCTTGCTGTAAACATTGCTATCTTTCTTAATATTGTTCTTTTTCACAATAATCAGAATACGCATTCCAATACTAGAAGTAGTATTTAATGTATCATTTATGGTAGTATGTGTAGGACTAATGTTGCATACGGTAATCAGCGAAATCAAAAAGTATTTTCTAAGCGAAAGAACGCACAAAACGTTAATAATTATGTCTCAAATATTCTGAAAAAAATTATGAGGAGTGCAGAAAAGGTATATTGTATTTGTATTATTTGAAGCGTACAATAAGGCAGTCGCTGGGCCGCACATTAAAAAAGATATGAAAACAGAAAACAGAAACCACAAAACTCAATCAAACTGATTTTCGTTTACAAATTAATCGTTACTTTTGCTTATAATCTAAGATTTAAGGATATTGTTGTCTGTTGCTTTGTAATACTGTCTAATGCGTTGCTTTGAAAAGGATTGAGATATTTGTCGATTATATATAAAACTTCAGCTGCATTTAAATCAGTCAGATCAGATTGAGGTTATCTTGACAAAAGCGAGTCTGTAACCTTTGAGACACAGTTTGAATTGTCGTATTTTAAAAATATAATATATAATATACAAAACTTAAGTTTGAAACACTACCTAAATTCCAACTAAAATAATATATTAATATCAACATATATTCATATAATATTACATGGAATAATTGTTTAACGAACCCTCTCGGTAAATAAGACGTGACATGGACAGTTTAACATTATTATGTTTCTTTGTTAGATCCATCCCTTTATGAAATTGGGTTTTAAAATGAACACACTTAAGTCACAGTTATTGAACTTATTGTAATGACAAGATCGAGTAAAATAAAGGCAAATGCTCTCTAGACAATATAACATAACGTTAACTGTTAGATACATAATCCATTTGTGACCAACAAACTTTAATACAGATGTTAACGATGATTCATTCGACATTTAAACTTTGAACATCATGTAATATTAACATCAACATACAAATAAGGAATAGTAAAGACACAGGCAAACACACAAAAAAACACTTAAATGATCAATTTCTGAAACAAATTATCTCCTACGTAGGAGATACTAAGTCCTACGTAGGAGATACTATGTCCTACGTAGGAGATACTATCTCCTACGTAGGAGAAACTATCTCCTACGTAGGAGATACTAAGTCCTACGTAGGTGATACTATGTCCTACGTAGGAGATAGTATCTCCTACGTAGGAGAAACTATCTCCTACGTATGAGATACTAAGTCCTACGTAGGAGATACTATCTCCTACGTAGGAGATAGTTCTAAAAAAAAAATTCACTTTGACACTTATACGCTTCCGTACTCCGCCGTATTTCTTTAATCTCATATTCTTCTGACATTAACTCTTTATAAAAGCATGACCCTCACTGATTTTCAGATCCCTCATAATTGTCAATTGTTTACTGAATTAAGCATCACCTGTTTGCAACAATTGAATGTTCGTACAGTGTCGATATCTAACCAGGTGACGTACATATAGATTTAAATTGATTGGTATGTTCCATTGGGAAAATGGGAAAAAGTGTTTTTGCTTTCAATAAAAACATGTATTCAAATTCAAATTGAATTGATTAGTATGTTACGTGTTACAGGTTTCTTGCTTCTAAGAATATTTTTAAGTGTCGGCAGACTCTACTGATCATGAATTTCAGAATCGTGAAACACAATCGATATATCTGACAGAATAAAACATGTTGATAGGGAAGTTTGAAGTGTTTGAAAGTGTAATTCTCTCGAAATATTTAACATCGTCTAGCGAGGATGATTTTGAGCAAAACAATTTTTTCAAGTGTAAGTTAAACTGTTATTGAACAGCACCTAACTTACATTAAAAAATATACTGTTTTTTACAAATGTTAATTAATTTAAACCTTATTTCAAGATATGATATGGTAATGGTTTTACTCATTTAAAGATGTTTTTTTACCTATGAATAATTAAAATTCAATTGTCATAATGCCAAGCAGCGAAACTTATAAACTTTCCAATATTGATTGTCTGTCAGGAAGAACAGCTTTACATAGTCTCGACAGTAGTTCCTTTACAGAAAGTGAAATTGTAATGACAGGAACTGTTTTCAAACATCTCACTTTGTCTGTATGAAGTATTGAAAAATCAAAACGAAAAGAAATATTCATATTTTACAGTCATGAATGTATACTGAAAAAAATGCTGATTTATTTGATTCGCATGGCATGCATTGAGTTTTGAGAAAATAATTCGTCTTTTGATCTAAGTTGCATTTTTATCAGATTTGGATACCAAGTTTATCCGATAGCTTTATTGCATCGATAACACCCTCCATTATATGATAAAGATCGACCTCAAACGTTGTATTTTGGAGTTCGTTAAAAACATATTATTAAATGACGATAGGGGTATACACATTGTATGAAAATGTGCGTTAAATGAATGCAAAAGCAGAAATGTGATTTGTTTAGATAGAGATAGATTCTATTTTTAAGGGTTGGGAGAAAATTGATTTCTAGTAATGCGATCAAGTAAAACATTTAAAGAGCAATTGGGCGGGAACTGTTTAAATATCTTATGAAATGCCCCTATCTGTCCACGAATGTGTTCAAGCGTCAAACAAGTGAGTTTTATAAATTCAAGAAAAACTATGGTGTCTTACAACTGGATGTTTATTTCAAAATTAACCATTTTCCTTGATTAAGAAAGGGACAAAAGCACGATTTTGACTGGAAATGTGGGTATCTCATGAAAAGTAAAAAGAACGTTACCAAATCACCAATTACCAAATGGATTTTGTACAAAAAAGGGTTCTTAAATGGACGTACAAAGCTTGGTTTATGCTCATTCATTTCCTCAACGCAAATGATGAAAAGGTGTTCACACAATGTGGCCATCTTTTATTTTTTGATTACTGACAATAGGGTTAAATGATGAGATTTTACACTCTGTAGATTATACATTTGCCTTAAACGAATATCAATTGAGACAATTTTAAAGAATACAAACGTTTAAATTTAAGAATTAGTACTTCAAACATAAAACTCTATGCTAGAACCAATTCACTTCGTAAAGTATTATCAAAACTAAAGATATAAAGAAAACAATATGCAATCGTACAATTGTTAAGTAAATTGTTTTATTTCATTAAGCCCTTTTTGTTTCTGCAACTATCGATGTGACAAACTCCAAACATTGTTCGCAAGTTACAACTTTTTGAAGGAACCAATCAATCAAATATCTTATTTCGCGTTTCACAAGCAACAGAGTCACTAACACCTAAACATTTTGAACTGTGAAGCGTGGAACATGAAACACCATGATTAATCATAATCCATGTACATTAAAAATATAATGGCAAAAATGTGTTGTAATTCAATGCTGAAATTTGTGATATGAAACGTATTCTATCTTGGGGTAATATTGTTTCTTGTCCTTACTGCACCCAAGAGAATTCCACAATTCTAGCGTTGATATAAAGTATACTTTAAAACAGTCTAATATTTTGATGGTTTTTTTTACCATGATTCCGAATTATTTCTAATATCTCAAAACTACTCAACTGTTGATGGTTCAAAATCAAAATCATGTGGTGAAAATACTCTAAACAGTCATTTTATAGTCTTGCAATCTCCTGACGCTGAGAATGGGAATCTGTGTGAACTACATGTAACATTCAAAGCAATACTTCGAAGTAAGACTCACTTAATGCATTTATGTCAACTAAACAATCCACACATGAATGAATTAACATCATTAATATTAGAATGAATGTAACCAAAGCTTGTTGTCTTGTTATAATTTGATGAAACAGACATCAAGACAACATTGTTCTGTTTACCAGGTGAACATCGCTGGAGGCAGGTTAAAACCTACATAGATATAAAGTATTTATTTCTATTCATGAGACACTCAGACTCTCTGGAGCTCTTATATGTTGCAAACCTTAGTCATCAAAAATGACAAAAGATGCCGAATATTATTTTTCAATGAAAATAGAACAATGCCATTGAAGGCAGGCTATTATCAACATAATCGCTCTTCAAATAACTTTATTAAAATGATTGGATTTTTCATATGTATGTATAGTTATTGTATTCTGCAATTGCCTGTTAATATGCCAACTCGTACATGTGTAGTTCACAAACCAACATGCTGAACCATTCGGTCTTTCTACTTTACTGTCAATAAAGTTCTAATTGGACGGTTTCCTGTTTCACTTATTATTATCATACTTCTAATTTGCCTTTACTTTTTTTTACTTTTTTTTATTTATAAAGGTTTGTTGCTATTTTGACTTATACCTAGTCCTGTAAATATACACAGGTTTTAAGGAAACTATAAAGCAAAAACGGGATGTGTGGATTGGCAAAGATAGATTACATATGTGGGTTCAGAGAGCATTGACTTCATGTTATCCTTTCAAGTAACGAATTGATTTGTGTTGAGTTGTGAAATTCTTAGTATTAAAAGACATGCCCTAAAATGTCTAGCAAAGAGCTGCACTTTCCATGCCGCAGTTAAGTAGGTGATCTCCAACAGGCTAGGTTCCTTCATCCCATGTCAGTGTTGTACATATCCTTTCAACTTTACCTTTAAAATAGTTAAACAAATTACAAATGGAACCTTGTCATACCCAGTTTTCATTGATTGATTCATTTATATGTTTTAATTTCTTCTTCGATGTATAACATGCAAAGCAGAGAACTTGATAGGTCCTTTTTTAGAATTCGGAAATATTGTTTATCTGCATTCGACAGTTTCTAAATAGAACCATTATCTTTAGAGTTAAAACAGAACAATAACATGCTTAAATACAATTTGTCATTTTAAAAGCGATTTTATGTAAATATATAGTAAACACTGTTAATTCGCGATAAAATTGAGGTCAGTTTGACATAAACATGCTTACTAAATTGTGTTTAGTTTTGTGTTCTATTCAAAACGAGCATATGCATTATACTTTTATGGTAAAAGCAAACAGGGAGAATGTACGTCATGAATAATTATTTTCTCATTATTGGTACATTGAGTAAAGTGAACATTTGTAAAGGCATTATGTCAACTTGACATGGGCAGATGCTTCTTACATAAGTATGTAATTGTATTGACACCACGTATAATTACTAGTCGCACAGGTATAGCATCTGCAAAAGTTATAATGAAACACCTCATTTAAGATAGCTCCAGGCGTTTCAAAAGTCTTTATTATTTCGGTTCTGAAAATGGATTTTACATCCTTGTTTCCCCAAGTAACAAAGTGAAAAGAATATATAGAATGTGGTATATTTTACAAAATTGACTTTCCATTAGAGAAGTGTTTTCCTTGGCTGAAAACTTTCAAATGGCTTGTAGTGCAAAATGTATGGGGAAACTGCAAGAACCAAGAAAAAATAGGTTGGATTAATATAATGCAATTTGATCGACTTCTTTAAGGAAAAGAGATCTCTACTAAAAAGGCGAAACTCTCCTAGGAAATATTAGCAACCACCGCAATTTCCTTGTAAACTTGTGCATGGATTCAGCTTCTTAACTCTTTAGGTGTCCTTTCAAAATGCTAACGTTGTCTCTCAAGAACAAGAAAAGAACATTAAATTAAACATGCTCATCATAAAAATGTGAGAACAACTTTGCTTAGATAAAAAAAAAGTTCAATAAAACAAATCAGTTTATTAGTTATGCAAGTTTTGCCTTCATAGAACAGATTGAACATTTTAGCTGCCAAACGTGCATTTTGGATTCGCGACACTTTTAACAAGCAATCGATGAATCTGAAAGAATAAAACATGCTGATTGGAGAGTTTGAGTGTTTATAATTGACCTGTACACGTGAATTTGGAAGGTATCAATGCTCGACTGTTCTTTAAGGAAGTTTTTATTATTCAATTTCACATTGCCTTGACTTCAAAACCAGGTTCGCAATTGTGAGTGAGTGACACAACAAATCTCAGTGTGGGCCAGAAAATCAACCTTCAAGTAGTTTGCAAAGTGCGGATCACCAACCAAGCATGAATTGTGATGCAATTACCAAAACATGTCCTATTATTGATTACTACGTAATCTCGCCTACTATCATCTGTAATTACAATGAATTACAAACAAATAGTATCACGATATGAATCAAAACGCACTTGATCATTTAAATGTTATGTCAATATTCATAGTCAATTATCCTTTCAATCCCCTAAACATTATACGTAGCCTTCTTGTCACCATCTGTGTCCCACATATTCAGAGTTAACCGGACTACGACTAGATATAGAAGGTTCGTATTAAAGGGCAGTAGCACGTTTTTTAATCATTTTTAATTTTTAATTTTTCACCGATAATTGAATGTTAATGCTTAATGTATTATTTTGCTAGTGTCAAAAACGTTATTACACAAGCCAATCTACCATATTCAGAGGAGAAAGTATAAAGATCAACCTAAACTTCATTGGCGGCCATTTTATGTGAACACCTTTAATTCATTTTGAGTAAGAAAAGGGAATCGCATGGCTAAACTTTAAATTACATATTTGAATTATTACTTCTCCATTTATTTTTAATACATTGTCTTTCAATTGGAACCATCACCTTATATTCCCCCTTAAAACGTGCTACTGTCCCTTTAAAAAGGTTCTTGGACATTTGCACTGTGTATGTGTGGGACACAGATGAGGACAAGGAAAGCTACGTGTACTTAAGAAATCAAAGACATTCACTAAACTTGCAAGACAATTACAAATAAATAAATAGCATTTGCTTTGCAGGGATCTGATTTGCTTAAGGCCGTCAGAGCGATTCTGTTCATACCCGTGTAAACTTAATTTCGTGACGTCATAATACATATGACGTCATGTCTAGCCACGCCCCGTGGCGGACCGTTTTTCGCGAAAATAGTGCATCTCTTTTTGTTGTTAAATTGTGTATTTGGAGAAACAATATGTCTTCAAAACAATAAGTATATGCAGATTTATTTATAAGAATTGACTTCGAAATTTATAAAGTTTATGGAGGTATAAACTTAAAAACCACAGTGCAAACTTGGCATAAATCCGCTACGCGGATTTACACAGTTTGCACAGCGGTTTTTAAGTTTATACCTCCAAAAACTTTATAAATTTCGAAGTCAATTCTTAAATGTTGCTTTCGTATCAGGAGTTCTAACCTGTAAACTGTAGGTACGGGCCCAGTGTTATTCGTGACCTGAGGTGAATTGTTTTTCGTGTTTTTCACTTAATATTTTGAATATATTATAAGAAATGCTTTGGTTTCAAATGTATTTATACATACTAAAGTTTCGTTATCAATGTCCTGCAATCACTTCTAAACTAGCTTGGACGGTCCCTTTTATGAATAAAGCGGATTGCACTTTCAGCGGGAGAGGCTCCATTAAATATCATCTACCTTAAAGAGACATTGTTTCTCCAATTTGAGTCAACGTGTCATCTTTTGTAAATTTCGAATATATTTAGGAAACGTTTACATATGGTTTCCACATTATCGGAAATTATCGGAAGTCATGCTCCACTGATTTGAAATGCGCCGCTAATAGCTGAAATATTGCCCAAGCGGCGTAAAACAATAACTCACTCAATCAAATTGGAATGGTGAAGTGTATAGTTAATGTTTAAAAATAGTAACCGGCCTAGGCCTTTATTATTCACGGGCGCTAGGGTTCTTCATCTGCATGAACACCTCGGTCTCAGTCGGTAAGAATAATGTTTCAATATTATCGTTATTCGTTTTCTTAATGAACATGTTATATCATTAGTTCTTATTCTGCACCGTGCTAGATCATCTGACTAGGTGTACATAAATAGTAAGTTGTACGTTTTCATAATAACGGTTTTTGATGAACCAAAATGAGCAATAAAGCTAAGATAAATCAGATATCTTCTTTCGTGTTTAAGAGGCAACAGCGTAATCTTAATTTATAAATTTGGGGTGAGTGTGAAACATGGTACATGAAACCCATGATAAATGATGTTCCATGTACATTAAATACTGTTAGGCAATACTATTTTTGTATTGAGGTCAATTCATTGATTTGAATCTCATTCTCCCTTTGAGAAATGTATTTTACTCCTGACATAACAAATCCACAAAGTTAATATTATGATATATAATAATATAAATAATATAAATAATATAATCAGACATAATTTGTCCTCGTTACTTGAACAAATTAATACCTGATGATCGCTACTGGCAGCTTTTATCGGGACTAAATACAGGTAAAAAGTAACGTTTTTTCTCTTGATGTGACACTCCGAAACTTTCTTGGTATTTCATTACCTTTAAAAGGGCAGTAGAACGTTTTTAGGGGGAATATAAGGTGATGTCAGGAAAATGAAAATGTATAATACCAATTTATAGACAATGTATGTAAACTAAATGAAGCAGTAATAATAAAAATATAGAATGTAACATTTAGCCATGCGATTCCTTTTTCTTACACAAAATGAATTAAAGGTGTTCACACAAAATGGTCGACAATGGATTTCAGGTGAATCTTCATACTTTGTTCTCTGACTATTGCAGATTGGCTTGTGTTATGAGACTTTTGACACTATCTAAATATTACATTTAGCGTTAACGTACAATTATCAGTGACAATTTTAGAATACAAAATTATATAAAAACGTGCTACTGCCCCTTTAACAACACCGTCAAAAACAATATTTGGATAGGCATTAAAAATATCATACCTCTTTACATCAAACATTGTTAAAACATGAACGTTATTAGCTTTTAATGATAATCGAATAACACCCACTCATACATGCACTTGTCATTGCTGAAATAATCTAATTCATAATATGAATGATAGGTGATGTTAACATGTTTGGAAAACATTCGATTTAAGTTGGGTGTTAGAACTAATTTCATCTCTTAATGTTTGAATTGGTTTTTCCCCTATTGCAAATAATTATTGATTTCAAGCATTCCAGCAAAAGTGTTTTGTTTTTTTTTTTCAATTTTCAATTTACATTTTAACCATGTCAAGCAGAGAACTTGATAACCCCTTTAAAGCAATAAGAAATAATGGTGTGCTGTCCATTGTGACAGCAGATGTCAAATCAACAAGAAAGATATACGAACAGAACCGCCAATTTTTGACATTGAACCAGAAGGAACCAGAAGGAATAACTCAATTCTGTTATACAAGCTGTCACGCAATCTGCGTAAATTGAAATGGAATGTAAGTACAGAAAAGAGCAAATGCATTTTCGATCCATTAGTTATTTGTGTGCTGCGTTATATTCTACAGAATCGTTACCGAGCTTTATTGTATATGACACTAATTATTAACTTTTAAATCGGATACATTAGATAGAAGTATCTGCTCAAACCTGTTTAAAGTTTTTCGAATTTTCCAAATTAAACCTTTTGATTCATGTTGATATACCAAAGTGTATATGATAGCATTTTGCAGATGTACTGGATTGAATCTGTTAAATTGTGAAAGAGATCATTTTTCGCTCAGGTGCATTATCAAATAATGAGCCACTCCCTTATTTACCGTCATTTAAAATTGCGGTTCCGGTTAGGGAATGCTCCCTTCACTGTCGTGTACCCGGTAAGGAGGGGACTTTTCAAAATGGTGGACGTGACAGGTCAACAGAGGTATGTGTCTGCTTTCAGTGCTCCCTTCTCCTAATCGACGAGGTTTAGATGGTCACCTTTAACTGTGGTAATCAGGAATAGAATTTCGAATACATTCCTTACGAGTTTTGGTGCACAAACTGCCAGAAATTTGCGTATTTTAGATGTCAAGTTGATGTTTATCTCACTTTCATTCTCGAAGCGGAGAGGAGACTTTTAAATGCCTTTTTTCATGCCCTTAACGACCTTGAATCTCATACATATTGTCGCGCATATCAGTGTTTGGTTATAATAAAGATTTCTGTGCAACTTGAACTGATTTGGTTCAGAAACTACGAAGTTATTGACAAAATAACAAATCAACATGGCAGTGGAGTGGACTCGCCGAATAATCAGCGGAGCGGACCCAGGAGGTCGGATATGGAGAGGACATTTTTGGATATGGATGGGACACATTTGGATATGGAGTGGACATCACTTTCAAATTTTACTGTAGTTGAGACAATACCCATGGTAATACACAAACTCCTTTGTAAACTTAGCTTAAAGAACCCTACAGAAGACGTAATCTAGTTTCATAAGCAGTGCCCTTTGTTTTTGGACCGCATGGCGGGCAAACAGTGATCAAATGTCATAATTGATTAGTTAACGCCAAATATGTTGGCCGTGAGATCAAACCTTCAGGTATATATATTTACACATATTCTAGATCAATGTGGTCACTATTACGCTCGTAAATATTAAGTGTTTTTCTTGAAATTGATGTTTATTTAAGTCCGCGGTAATTTTGGGACGATTCCATGTTCATAAATAATAGGGGTTATGTTATGCAAAAAGCGCATCATTGAAGTTAGAGCCCTATTTTCAAGTGTGTTTATTTGTTGAATGTATTCATCAGGTTTTACAAAGTGTCAGAGTATTTAGCTTAAAAGGCATCATCTTATTTCAAGCATATTTTATTGTCAGTTTGTTACAACTACCTTTCACCCCTGTAAGTGAAGTAAACTCGCCTTCCAAGAATTGGAAGAGTAACTGTTGTTGCCCGATGTTGATGGCATTGAGTTTTAGAGTTATCTCATTTGTTTGTAATTCTAATTAACAGATAATCTGTTTGTCACAAGTGTAAAGAGTATAGATATTTCTCAAACTTCAGAGTATAAATCTAGGTCATTGCGAAGTGTTGAAATATGAGTGTACATATAACTGGTAAATTTAGTGGTTCTTTTATGTACGCTTCAGTGAGTTTGAGAGTTGTATTGTTTGATCTTTTGACTCAAAGTATCTTTCCTTTGTTTCAGAATTATTCTTCAAGCTCTATGCTTCTGTGTTATAAAATCACCCATCGTGTACAACTTACAAGTAATACACAGAATAATTAGAAGAAATCCACGGCTCAGTTGTTTGTTCTATTCACACCATGTACCACAATGAGGATAGCACATTCACCTTTTCGATCAAATGATTCTTTACGTGAAGGATGATAGAATGATCAGCAATTATTTTCTCCGTGGAAAAAAACAACCATTAAGGGCATTAGAAATTATCTCCATGGAACACATGGGTTATCATGATATGTCTGTCAATATGCTGAATTATTAGTAAAAAGACTTCTCGTGTACATACCCTATAACTTTCTGTCAGTCACGTGTTATACATTGATGAATTCTGTAAATAACTGGAGAGGGCTTTTCTAAGTTGGACAACTTGTGCCCAATCCTTTTCTTGAAAATATAAAATATATTTGAATGAATCAGTAAAAACTTCATTGAAATAAACTTCGACCCAAAATTTACACTAAAATCTACAATGCACAAGTATTCTCTTTCCATACTGGAACTATCACACAAAGAATAATTTGCCTCGATTTTTCAAATGCTATTTTTCGTTACTGTTTTTTTTTTATTTATCAATGCTGGAATAATGTGATCTTTCATGTTTAAAAAAGCATTTAATTACAAATTTGCTGAGAGGAAACTACAAAAATAGAAGATATGATTACCTACAAAAGACTACATATGTGGGTTCAGAGGATATTGACTTCAAGTAATCCTTTCAAGTAAAGAATTGATGGAGATAGCGAGTTGTGAAGTTGTAAATAATTGAAGACATGTCCTAATCTGTCTGGGAAAGTGTTGCATTTTCCATGCCTCAGCTAATTAGGAGATCTTCAACAGACTGAGTTGATTCACCCAAAGTTGGTGTAACAAGCTATTCAGTATTTACCTTAATGGTAGTAGCACGGTTTTTGAAATAAACAGATGGATCTTATGAAAACAAAATAAATGTTACCAATTGCCAGGCAGAATTTTAAAACCTTATCCGAACATGTTTTATTAAAAATAACGTATCATACGATTCAAGAAACCTTAATTCAAATACAACATATGTAGATATTTGTATTTTAGAAGATGAGATAATTCAGTACTTTGGGAAATCATATTCGTATTATGAAATGATTCCTCTTTTTCGATTTGGGATACCTGTAATTTTTCACTTCCTTTTGATGTGGATTAGTCTTATCATCTTGGACAGGACTTGGTTGAATAAATGGTGAAAGTAATATGATAAAATACATTAAGATTTGTTAGTGCAGCCCTACCACATCATTGATAAATGAATAATACTTATTTGAATAAGATATTGTAAACCGAAAATATTCTTAGTGAGATTACTCTAAATCATAACATTTTCAGTACATATTTGTTTTTAACTTAACTAAGTAAACTACAGGGGGAAAACAGACGTATTTTATGTACAAATCAAACATGCTTTTGATATACAGAATTAGGTGCAGTTTGAAAAATAATGGCCATCTAAATAGGCCTGCTGTTGAATCCATATCAAAGCCAACTCAATTACTTAAACGTAAGATTTGAAGGGTATTAACAACATTCATATTTTCAAAATATTGATTTAAAGGGTTAAAAAAGACAAATCACTAGTATACATGGTAATGGGGGTTATGATTTTTGTTTAAATTCCGGGATTTGTTTCATTGAGAAAACGAAAATAATAATTGTATTTTCAAGATGAAAAACGTTAAGGGGGGAGTTGCTAACTAACTAACATTACTTGTATTTTGGTTCTCTAAATTGTATTCCATAAATTCTATGTCAATTCGAAGAAGAAATTTTCCAAACATGATCACGATATAGCCAAGCCATAACCTACCATAGAGAGCTTGATTTAGATTAGGTTTGGAGGATGTCATGCAAATTCGCAAAGATAGGACAAACATCATCGAAATAAATCCCTTTGAGATTGGATCGTCTGGCGCTTTGACATCTCATACTTTAGTGATCATTTACTTCGGAACAGGTATCAATGAATTGATTATACTCGACATACACCACTAACAGTGAGACAGGTGGAGTCTTAGACTGATATTTAGTCTCTGAAATTTTTTTTAGTAAAAATCTTATTTTATTAAATTTTTAAAAGGAGCCTCAGATAAATGGAGATTTTCAGCTAGAGCTGCCCAGATCTAGACTTGCTTCCTTGGGGTGAATTATATGCTCAAGCGTCTGTGTGTAAGACTATAGTGGAGTCTCAGACCACATGCATATGGCAGCTTTGTCAATGGTACCATAAATTAACTTCGATCTGTACATTTCTATGGAAATTTGAAGTTAAATTGATCATGACGGATGTAAATGTGAAAATTGATACTTTAGAATTAACTACTTGTATAATCTATAGAATGATTATAAGAGAAGAGAACCATACAAGATTATAATACTACTGTTTCAAAGTGAAAATTTTCACATTAGCAATAAGTCTTTTCAAATATAGAAATGAATAAAGTCATAAAAAGGACAGTATCTCATCCGTATTGTATTAAATATTTGTAAAATGTTAGATTGCATATCTATAACGCTCATGGACATATGAAAGTTCATAATAATCTACAACAGTGGGACTTTCTAATGGGAAATACTGATTATTGAACAGTCAACAAATCTAGATGTTCTTTCAAAACTTGATTTAATTTTAATATTGAAACAATGTGTTAAAAGGATAATCCTGGTCTCACTCTCTTGAGTACTAAATCGACAAAATACTTACAGTTTGGTTAAAATGTATCGTGTTCCGTGAAATATATTTGCAAAAATATTGACTATCAGGCTTCGAACTCAATCCACCTGGGTTTTTTTCTCTGACACGGTCTGACCGCATCCTCACTCGTTTTAAGTTCCAACGTAAGCTCATCTAACCACCGCAAGGACTCCGCGAGAGCTTTTAGGTTTTCTAGCGTGGGGCAGGTAAATTCAGTATACAAATCCTTATTCGTTATTAAAAACGACGACGCTATTAAATCGCTGATGACTGGGTTTATTCTACGGTACCTTGTAACAGCAATATGCGAGTACGTAGGCTGCATTCAGACCATGTGGAGGGAAAGCTTCCTTCGGAGTAGCGTCAATATTTTCGAAAATTTCTTACCCGAATACGATAGATTGTACATAGGCTAAATACCCATAGACCTTTTTAGTATTGTTCCCGTAAAAATCAAAGGCGCCGCCCACTCTTATTCCGTTTTTGAGTGATATCAACAATAGCCAATGACATCAATAGCAATCGGCTATGACGTCACTAGGTATGGCCCTGATCGAGGATTTTCAATTCGCGGCCCAACATGATTTTTAAAGGGGCAGTAGCACGTTTTTAGGGGGGATCAAAGGTGATGTCGGGAAAATGATAGCCGCCAATGGATTTTATGTGAATATTCATACTTAGTCCTCTGACCATGGATGATTGGTTTGTGTAATGAGATTTTTGACATTGTCAACATAATACATTAAGCATTAACTTACAATTATCAGTGAAATATTTAAAATATAAAATTATCAAAAAAACGTGCTACTGCCCCTTTAAAATATGTTTATTTTGAGTAGAAATAACTAAAACGAGTAAACATCGACCTACTAGAAAGGTAATAGAGTATCCCTAACATTCAAGTGTTTTACAATAAATATAGTTTTGCCCTGAACTTGTCTAACGTAAAAACATTCGGCAGTTGTTTAAAGGGGCAGTAGCACATTTTAGGTTGAATATAAGGTGAATGTCGGGAAAATGAAAATTAATGGTTCCAGTTGAAAGACAATGTATGTAAACTAAATGGGACAGTAATAATTCAGATATATAATGTAAAGTTTAGCCATGCGACTCCCTTTTCTTACTCAAAATGAATTTTAGGTGTTCACACAAAATGGCCGCCAATGGATTTTATGTGAATCTTCATACTGTGTTCTCTGACTATGGATGGTTGGCTTGTGTAATGAGATTGTTGACGCTGTCAAAATAATACATTTAGTATTAACTTACAATTATCATAGAAAATTTTGAAATACAAAATTATCAAAAAACGTGCAACTGCCTCTTTAACTAATATTTCAGGGCAAACTATAATTTATTGGAAAACCTATGATGGTTAGTGCTACTTTTTCTCTTAACTAATGTAATTAAACATTTACTGTGCTTAGAACACAGGACATCAGGTGACACAGACACACAAAACCCGATGGACATCCCGTCTTTTTGAGTTGTAACCTTTATTGGTTTAGAAATGAGTGTACATAGATTAGTTTTGACACTTGTCTCGCCCAGCAAGAGCTTGAACTAATCTAAATTCATGAACAGGTGGAAACTTTGTCATTTTAGAGTTCTTAATCAGGTTATACTGACGATATGGGTAGTCAAAGACAGTAGACATTGACATTTTGAAAATCCAACGTACATTTGTGGAGGTCCACAATGACTTCTTCCTTCTTGATGTTCTTATGTTAAATGTTCTTAATATAGTAAATATTTCGGCTTTATAACAGCGGTGGTAAATTAGCAGTGCAATATCTTTCAGTGCACATAAACACAAATCTCATATCATGTCTTTGACATTCAAATGGGTAGGTAAGGAACATTGCCTTCGAGAATGGCTTTTAAAGATAAAAAGAATTAAAATCAATATTACTCTAATCGTGCGTTGCGCAAATGTCAGTATGACGCCTCACTCGGGTTATAATCTCATCGTTAAATATAAATGGTACTTTGACAGTATTCAAGGCCAAGACCAATACGAGACAAACTGGGTAAATATGAGGCAAATTGGGCCATAAAAAGGAAAACTGGGCATTATAAATCTGATCATGCGCAGACACTCAAAAGAAGAAAGATGTCGCCTAAAACTTTCATTATTAATATTAGTTAGTAAATCTCATTAATAACAATTCTATATGATAAGCCATGAAGGATATAAATAGATTAATTAATAAATTAATTCAATTTAATTCAATCGTTTTATTGTTGCAAGATCATTTGACCCATAACTCATACATTTGATATATAATACATGAATACACACATGCTCGTTTAAGCATTTCTCCTCGTATACGAAAAACATTATATAAGAATTTCCATAACATGAACAATTAATAAATTATCAACAAAGTATACCCTTGGTGTCCAACTTTCAGGTCGTCGTCGCTTTATATAAACTCCCAATTTCGTCTTGTGCATATACAACATACGTGTACCTTGGCAAAACAAAAATACTCGATGCGATGAATTACTTTTTATTATATACTCATGTAATCTTAGGATAGTAATACAAGGGTGCAATACGGAATGCGTCTTCAAATTCCGTATTGCACAGCAAATTCCGTATTGCACGATTGTCGGTTCTACTTTTTTCAAGCTTCGGCATTTCTCGCAACTTTCCGTACGTAACAATAATTTTCCTAATTAGAACAACGGATTTGACGTAGCTCAATGCATTGGCAACAAACCTACTTTTTAATACGATATTGAAGAATAATATAGTGAGAAACAAGTGCTATCGTTAGAAAAGCAACAAAACTCCGAGAAAATCGCGAGCGACACTTCGCCCTTATGACGTCATAGCCTACCACGATTATGACGTCATTTCCATGGTGATGTCGTTTGAAAGAATCCCGTCGCTCGGAATCCTGAACTCAGAATCTTATAAATAACTACTAAGGGATAGCTTTTATCAATTTATTTTGTTTTCACACTTGAGAAAATTGCCTCTTACGTTTAACTACGCAAAGTTATGAGAAAATAAAAGATAATTGAGGTATCAAATCATCAGTCGAGCGCCTTGTTCGCATTATGTATCAATGCGCAGTGCGACGTCTCGGATTATTTAAGCAGTTCAAAATTACTGTTAAAAAATAGAGCCATTGGCTCTGTAGCTCATCAGGCTTCATCATCAATTATGCTGTAGAGTGTGGCCAATGTGATTCCCCCTTTGTAGAGGCCACAGGGTCACTAATCATAAAATTAAGTATATAGGCAACAAGTTTCAGTTTTCTAGGCCTTATGGTTCTGGAGAAGAAGATGAAAATAGGTTTTTAGGGTGTGGCCCATGTGGCCCTTATTAGGGGTCACAGTGCCACCAAAGCTACAATTTATAATCCTCACTAGCCAAGGAGTCTGTACACAAAGTTTCAGCTTTCTAGGCCTCATGGTTCTGGAGAAGAAGATGCAAATAGGTTTTTAGGGTGTGGCCCCTGTTGCCCTTATTAGGGGTCACAGTGCCACCAAAGCTACAATCTTTAATCCTCACTATTCAAGGAGTGTGTACACAAAGTTTCAGCTTTCTAGGCCTCATGGTTCTGGAGAAGAAGATGCAAATAGGTTTTTAGGGTGTGGCCCGTGTGGCCCTTATTATGGGTCACAGGGCCAATAAAGCTACAATTTTTAATCCTCACTAGCCAAGGAGTCTGTACACAAAGTTTTAGCTTTCTAGACCTTATGGTTCTGGAGAAGAAGATGAAAATAGGTTTTTAGGGTGTGGCCCCTGTGGCCCTTATTAGGGGTCACAGTGCCACCAAAGCTACAATTTATAATCCTCGCTAGCCAAGAAGTCTGTACACAAAGTTTAAGCTTTCTAGACCTTATGGTTCTGGAGAAGAAGATGCAAATAGGTTTTTAGGGTGTGGCCCCTGTGGCCCTTATTAGGGGTCACAGTGCCACCAAAGCTACAATCTTTAATCCTCACTATTCAAGGAGTGTGTACACAAAGTTTCAGCTTTCTAGGCCTCATGGTTCTGGAGAAGAATATGCAAATAGGTTTTTAGGGTGTGGCCCCTGTGGCCCTTATTAGGGGTCACAGTGCCACCAAAGCTACAATTTTTAATCCTCGCTAGCCAAGAAGTCTGTACACAAAGTTTCGGCTTTCTAGGCCTCATGGTTCTGGAGAAGAAGATGAAAATAGGTTTTTAGGGTGTGGCCCCTGTGGCCCTTATTAGGGGTCACAGGGCCACCAAAGCTACAATTTTTAATCCTCACTAGCCAAGCAGTCTGTACACAAAGTTTTAGCTTTCTAGACCTTATGGTTCTGGAGAAGAAGATGAAAATAGGTTTTTAGGGTGTGGCCCCTGTGGCCCTTATTAGGGGTCACAGTGCCACCAAAGCTACAATTTATAATCCTCGCTAGCCAAGAAGTCTGTACACAAAGTTTAAGCTTTCTAGACCTTATGGTTCTGGAGAAGAAGATGAAAATAGGTTTTTAGGGTGTGGCCCCTGTGGCCCTTATTAGGGGTCACAGTGCCACCAAAGCTACAATTTATAATCCTCACTAGCCAAGGAGTCTGTACACAAAGTTTAAGCTTTCTAGGCCTCATGGTTCTGGAGAAGAAGATGCAAATAGGTTTTTAGGGTGTGGCCCCTGTGGCCCTTATTAGGGGTCACAGTGCCACCAAAGCTACAATCTTTAATCCTCACTATTCAAGGAGTGTGTACACAAAGTTTCAGCTTTCTAGGCCTCATGGTTCTGGAGAAGAAGATGCAAATAGGTTTTTAGGGTGTGGCCCCTGTGGCCCTTATTAGGGTCACAGTGCCACCAAATCTACAATGTTTAATCCTCACTATTCAAGGAGTGTGTACACAAAGTTTCAGCTTTCTAGGCCCCATGGTTCTGGAGAAGAAGATGAAAATAAGTTTTTTAGGGAGTGGCCCCGGTGGCCCTTATTAGGGGTCACAGGACCACCAAAGCTACAATTTATAATCCTCACTAGCCAAGGAGTCTGTACACAAAGTTTCAGCTTTCTAGGCCCTATGGTTCTGGAGAAGAAGTCGAAATTCCACAAAGTTTACGGACGGACGGACGGACGGACGCCGGACAACATGCCATGCCATAAGCCCATCGGGCCTTACAGGCCAGATGAGCTAAAAAGGTCAAAAAGAGAGTATATAAAAATACAGAACGTCATACGTGTGCATTTTGGTCGTTTGTATTGAACTCATTGTTCCTCCCCGCGTCAATGACATCTACTCGTTCAATACAAACGACCCAAATGCACACGTATGACGTTCTATATATATATTTTTCCTACCCAACACGTCTTCATCAGTATATAGGTAACATAGACATCGATGATAGATCACCATATGAGCACCTGATTTATTCTCACGAGACGTCAATATCGCTGATAATAATGTATCATGTTAAGAGTAATTATGCTGAGGCGCCATAGCTAAATTATTAACATTTTATCATCATCAGAAGTCAAGATTTATCAGATATCATATTGCTTTGGGCATTTACTTTCGTCATTTCCATTAGTTATTTTGGTTCAAACAAGACACATGCATCAATGTTGAACACATGATTTGTAATGGTATGATTGTAACTGAAAAACAGAACATATGCTAGTCTTTGATGATGAGAATGGCTTTAACAGTATGTCAAAAATATAACCAGAAAATTTAATGTTTATAAAATCCATTATCTATGGGTAAATAAGGCTCAATAAGACAAGGAAAGAAATTTGAAGGACCTTTAAAGAAATGTTACTGTCTTTTCTTAACTTTATAAACGAGGTAAAAGTCATGTTGTGCAGCAACGAGTGACACTAGTGTTGTGTATCCTTTCGATAACGAAATAATGAGTGTTATATCGCAATGATTTGATGAGGGGGGGTGGGTGGTGTTCACCTCATAGAACAGTATTTTACATTATTCTTCTCATATCAAATAACCAGTGTTACAGACTTGTTGCCTTTGAATTGGGTTTTGATATAGTTTAGTTAAAAGGGGGAGAGTATATTATTGACAATATCGTTCATACTAATGAATCATTTATCATTGTTTTCAATTGCTTATGCTTATTGGATGACGGCTGAAATAGAAACGGCATGTCTTCGACTAACTATAAATGTTTACAAAACCATAATTGTTTACCAGATTTTCAACTCATTTCCCTCTCCAAGTTTTGTCTTTTCCCAATTCGCTAACCCTACATTTACAAATACAAATACTCGTATACTTATGCTGTGAGTAAACACAGACAACTCTACTTTCCAATCTTTAAAAACTATTGCCAGGGATATTGTTATTAAACACCAAAAAACAACAATTATCTGAAAGTGTCTTCTACAACATCATCTTCAACTTCGAGATTAACATTAGCCAGATATCGACATCTCTAGAACATTTTGGAAAAAAGATTTTACTTTTTACAACATCAACTATCACACCTCCAAAAATAAAACGTGACATTATTCGGCGCCGAAATACAGAGGCTATGTAGATATGCAGGCACATTTCTACATAAACAGGGATATGTTTAGCAGTTTCACCGGAGTGCACTTTTACACATGATGGTGTACAAACCTATTTCTATGATAGTCTCATTCACGTTAACTTATCCTTTCATTGATTATTATTTAATGTCGTTAGTGCCCTGTGTCATCATTTTCTTATCACCTTGTGGTAACTTACTTAGCTACATGACAAACCTGTAAGCTTTAAAAGGTTCTATTATGAAACACTTGTATAATTTTCAGTTCATAATTGATACAAATGATACATTTGCAAGTGATACAAGAATTGAAAACGCATCTTAATCACTGCCAAGCAAAAAATACAGATGTTGTTATTACAAATAGTTTTTTCTCACTTTGGACGTAATTATCTCTTTTGCATTGCACTAATGATTATGATAAATAATGAGGATACAACAAGGGCGTTAGCTCCCGAAAATCATTTTGTTATTTATATAAAATGTTTTTTATATTGATGTAATTAACGGAGTGTTAGATCCTTCTGAGAGCATTTCTGACTTATATAAAAGCGCACCGTTGACTGGAAATGCATCGGCGAAAATTGGATCCATATAACGGCAAGCACTATATACATTTGACATTTGGAGGTTTGTTAGTAGAAAGCTGGTCTCTGTAAAGGAAGATGAAATGATTACCTTAGTCTCTTTGGACCGCAAAAATCAGGGAAACATTTTACCCAAATATTTCAATATAATATCTGTTTTGTCAAAATAATGAACACACAATTTAAGCATCAGTTTGTTTGAGACGTTGAAGGGTTAATTAACCTTTCTACACCAGCTTAAATCGACTTTTTCAAATTAGGAAGACAATTTCATAAAATGACAAGCCGTTTATCGCTAAAGGGGCATTAGCACGTTTAAGGGGGAATATAAGGTGATGTCAGGAAAACGGAAATAATGGTTCCAAATGCAAGACAATGTATATAAACTAAATGAAGCGGTAATAATTCAAATATATAATTTAAAGTTTAGCCATGCGATTCCTTTTTCTTACACAAAATGAGTTAAAGGTGTTTACACAAAATGGCCGCCAATAGGTTTTATGTGAATCTTCATAATTTGTCCTCTGACTTTGGCTGATTTGATTATGTTATTAGATTTATGACATTATCAAACGAATACATTTAACATTATGTTACAGCTGAATATAAAAACCATTTCATAATTGTAATTCCATCAAATCATTGACCGGTTTACTGATAGTAACTGACAATGACAATGATGTAATAGCCCAATAAAAAGTCATTATTTAGCAAAATCTCCATAAATCAAAGTTCAAAAATTTATTTAATGATCTTAGTACTTGTCCTTTTAAAAATGACGATGCTGGTACAGGCTTATAAAAAAATCAAGTTTAAAGAATATATGTTTTATTTTTCTTATTACAAAAGGAAATGTTGATTGATGATTACTGTAGTAACCGAAGATGATGATGAAGATAACGTTGCTGCTCCTGCTTGCGATGGTGGTTCTGATCGAGGCAAGTGTCAACACCAACAGAGGAGGATACGGGAGGGGACGCACTAGATCAGGCCGCGGTCCTATCTCACGCCGGGGTAGGTAGCATTTCTGAATCAGAGATTGGGTGCAAAATGAGCAATCTTATGAAAAACATGCTTGGTAATCATGGTTATTGTTCCTTGTGGGAATCCAGCAGTCTCTCACCACAGAGGCAGATCAAGGCATGAAATGTTGAGCTTCTGTTCTTATTAGACCAAATCTCTGGGTTCCGCAGTTTACTCTTGCGGGGAAAATGTGCACCACAATCCGTTTGAATTTTTTAAGCAAATAACAACGCTTTTGGCATTGAAAGGGTGATTCATATCACACTTCCTTTGTCATGATTCAGTAGTTAAAATGATGATGATTTTTTTAGAACAGCGTCGCTGGTTGCAAAACTTACTTCCAGGCATCCAGGCATCTCCCATTCTCCTCGCAAAACTCGGCGAATAAGAAAAGATGCTCGATCAACATTTAATGACTTCATCTGCCTTTGTGGACAGAGAATTGGGGTCCAGAAGATAGCGCTAGTGTCAGACCCCCTCCCCAGAGAGTTCAAAATATAGTTAATGTTGAGAGTTGGATTGAAATTCTTATACATGGTATATGTTACATTCTCTATTTCACCAAGCATTTCAAAAGTTAGAATTGTGACACCGCTCCTGTGTTCCCATGATCTTCACTTATTTCACCTCTGGCACTTTTCAAAGGGAACATATTTACTCAATTTACCCTCTAAGCCGTTTCATTAAAGGTTATTACAAAAACAGAGTAAAAATAACGTGTGACGTCGCTTCAGATTCTCCTGGATAAAAGTCCCAGGGTTAATATGGTTCAGATTTTATGAGCATTACGCACATTGTTTACCGGAGATATTTTAAAGATTTTCTTAACATAGCATGCAGAGAATAAATTATTATTGAAATATAATGTTATTTGCTCACGTTTTGAACCTATAAGTAGTTAAAATGCTTTTTCTCACAAAGAGGAGACATTAGGAACGCTTGATTAAATATGAGGCACAATTTATGATTCGTTAAATGATATTTTTTTGTACAAAGCGACCCCAATCAGAAGACATGTATTATTAGCAGAGATTTTCTTATATTACATTTTATTATATCCAGATATCTCCGAAGAAAACGATCCGCTGGAGGAGAGAAATCTGGTGAATGTTGCACAAGGTGAGAGGTTACATAACATTTCTATCGTGTCCCTATATAGTATTTTGCATAGGTTGTATATTCAAATGGTTGGCTTCAAAGGGTTGAATACATATAATATACATAATAATCATACTTTATTGCTTGACAAAGGATTTTGGTTTAGAACATTTAGAGTCAGCATGGTTAATACAAAAAGACGTTGAACAAACGAATAAGATAAAAACACCATCAACAGAAATCGCGCGCACCCAAAAGCACATAAACAATTGACTAATCAAAAGTGGGTGTTACATTCGTTTAAAAACTTAATTCTGACAAACTTGGAATCTTGGATCTAACAATCTGCGTCCAGAAAGTTAAATTTTTTATACAAGAATGTAAGTATAAGATGGGTCAGATAAAATGTAAGTCATGAAAGGGTAACATATTACAGTTGTGTGTGTTGTTTTGCAAAACCGAGGTATCATCAATATAACATGTATTATATGAAAACTCGTTAAAAATCTGTGAAAAAATATTTAATAACTGGTAAATTCTGGTTTGGGATACCATGAAATTTGATCATGCCATCGTCAGGTATACATGTAGTAGATACAAAACAAGGCGGGTATAAGTAAGTGACTCCCTAATATCCCCGATCGTGCATTGCTGACCCACCTAATTATTGTTTAATTTCAAAACTTTAAATCCTTAACCAAAACATCAACAGAAAACAGAAATTGGCCCAAAACGTAAATTGAGAGGAATAGTTTTCAGCAATGGGTCGTAGAGTCTGATTTCATAAAATGACGATGTACAAAATATAGACATTTGTACGAGTTAAAACAATCATGAAATCTCTTTTAACTTGGCACATTTAACTTAACACATTATCTTATGATAACATTTATTAGAAATGATGTTTATAGATAATAATTAACCATTTTAACACCAGAAACAGAAGATACTTTAGTTTCATAGCCATTGTATATATTATAAAACATTGCCTATAGCCATTGTATATATTATGAAACATTGTCTATAGCCATTGTATATATTATAAAACATTGCCTATATAGCCATTGTATATATTTTCAAACATTGCCTATCGCAGGGGATATAGACGACTCCTTCTCTTGTATCAACCTCCATTGGCGATGTTGTGAACAATAAATGGTTTCATATTACAATATATGTATTCCATACTCAACTTGTGACCATTCATCAAAAAGAGCGCAGAAAGAAGTTTATATACGCAATCTAGTTAAAACTAGCTGTAATGTTATCGTCCCCTAAGTCCTTACGTTACATCTAGCTACTAACCAACCTGGTTTGTGTCCCGCATTCGCGGACATCAACCAATGGAAAAAGAACTGGCTGATCTCTTTGAATCGGGCGTCGTTAGGATTAATATTGCATTTTACACATTATCAGCATAAATATCAATGATTTAATGTATGACTTATTGGAAATAGACATTACAGCTAGTTTTAACTAGATTGACCGATTCTAACAGCTTGTATTAACTATAGATTGTCCGATTCAAAGGGATCAGCCAGTTCTTTTTTCATTGACTGATTTCCGCGCATGCGTGACACAGACCAGGTGGGTTAGTAGATGTAACGTCATGACTAAGGGGACGATAATATTACAGCTAGTTTTAACTAAATTGTATTATACGAAGACACTAGAATCACTTTAATGTTATCTACTATGACAACGTTGCGGCATAGCATTTTCCAAACGGGCATTTTTAACGAAGTGCCATACATCAGAAAATGTTTCACTTGTTTCGTAATAAAACAAATGTAAAATGACATAACAAACATCACTTCAAATTCTGTGTCAAAATTTCCTCAAGAGATAAAATTTCAAACGAATGCACTCTTTGCAATAACAACACTTTTGATTAATATGATTATCATATACTTTCTACTCTGAAAAATTTATGCAACAAATAAACGATTTCTTTACTTTTCTACTAGACAACTTGGTCGTGGAAACGTACGTCATTAGAGAAATGCAAGAAGATATAGATAAGCTTTGATTTCTCTTAGGAGCAAAACAAAACAATTTTATTACTCTGAGATAAAGAATCTCTCTCATTCTCTCAGAAAATGAATAACTTGTTTCGTATTAGTCAAATGGTAGGTAAATTGATCTCAACATGACATTTCTGTTATCTATGACAGCACTGAAGACCATGTCGGAGGAGATGCTTCGCTCTAAGAGGAGTGCAGACCGCCGTAGAGGTAGTTACATCAACAATTATCAATTTTCTCAATCAAAACTAATGATGCAGTACCATGCAGACTTGGTTACTTTTTAGAAGTCTGAAGCTACAGTAAATACATAATATTATAGTAATGGCAAGAAAAACCTAGAAAAAGTTTCGTATGCACAGAAGAAATATGTGAAATGTACAAGATATTAAAATCACTCAATCTAATCAAATCTTTAAAAAACAAAACATAAAAAATATACATAAATATATTTTTTTACCATAACAGATTGTGATCATGCTTTGTAGTTATTATTAACGGGTCACATTTTCATTTCAGGGATGGATGATGAATTCTAAAACTGCAAAATGCAATGTAACTAGAATGAACCTTTTGTCATCGCTTCAAAGACAATAAAGATTTTTAAAGCAAAGTTTTAACTCATTTAATTAGGGAGCGTTCACAATTAAACTCCCATTGCTTTGCAGAAGTTCAATCCTTTTTGGAGTAATTAATCTGTTTTAAATTAGGGAAATTATCTTTTCTTCCCTTCAATCTTCTCTTCGTTGTTCCTCCGCGTCCATGACATCTACTCGTTCAATACAAACGACCCAAATGCACACGTATGACGTTCTGTATATATATTTCTCATTACCAACACGTCTTCATCAGTATATAGGTAACATAGACATCGATGATAGATCACCATATGAGCACCTGATTTATTCTCACGAGACGTCAATATCGCTGATAATTATGTATCATGTTAAGAGTAATTATGCTGAGGCGTCTTAGCTAAATTATTAACAATTTATTATCATCAGAAGTCAACATTTATCAGATATCATATTGCTTTGGGCATTTACTTTCGTCATTTCCATTAGTCATTTTGGTTCAAACAAGACACAAGCATCAATATTGTACACATGACTTGTAATGGTATTATTGTAACTGGCTTTAACAGTTCGTCAAAAATATAACCAGAAAAAAATTGATGTTTATAAAATCAATTATCTATGGTTAAATAAGGCTCAATAAGACAAGGAAAGAAATTTGAAGGACCTTTAAAGAAATATTACTGTCTTTTCTTAACTTTATTAACGAGGTAAAAGTCATGTTGTGCAGCAACGAGGGACACTAGTATTGTGTATCCTTTCGATAACGAAATAATGAGTGTTATATCGCAATGGTTTGATGGGGGGGGGGGGGGGGATGTTGTTCAGCTCATAGAACAGTATTTTACATTATTCTTCTCATATCAAATAACCAGTGTTACAGACTTGCGGCCTTTTAATTGGGTTTAGATATAGTTTAGTTAAAAGGGGAGAGTATATTATTGACAATATCGTTCATACTAATGAATATTTATTGTTTTCAATTGCTTATGCTTATTGGATGACGGCTGAAATAGCTACGTCATGTCTTCGACTAACTATAAATGTTTACAAAACCATATTTGTTTACGTGATTTTCAGCTCATTTCCCTCTCCAAGTTTTGTCTTTTCCAAATTCGCTAACCCTACATTTACAAATACAAATACTCGTATACTTATGCTGTGAGTAAACACAGACAACTCTACTTTCCAATCTTTAAAAACTATTGCCAGGGATATTGTTATTAAACACCAAAAAACAACAATAATCTGAAAGTGTCTTCAACAACATCATCTTCAACTTCGAGATTAACATTAGCCAGATATCGACATGTCTAGAACATTTTGGGGAAAAGATTTTACTTTTTACAACATCAACTATCACACCTCCACAAATAAAACGTGACATTATTCGGCGCCGAAATACAGAGGCTATGTAGATATGCAGGCACATTTCTACATAAACAGGGATATGTTTAGCAGTTTAACCGGAGTGCACTTTTACACATGACGATGTACATACCTATTTCTATGATAAGTCTCATGCGCGTTAACCTATCCTTTCATTGATTATTATTTAATGTCGTTAGTGCCCTGTAATCATTTTCGTATCACCTTGTAACTTTCTTAGCCACATGACAAACCTTTGAGCTTAAAAAGGTTCTATTATGAAACACTTGTATAATTTTCAGTTCATAATTGATACAAATGATACATTTGCAAGTGATACAAGAATTGAGAACGCATCTTAATCACTGCCAAGCAAAAAATACAGATGTTGTTATTACAAATAGTTTTTTCTCACTTTGGACGTAATTATCTCTTTTGCATTGCACTAATGATTATGATAAATAATGAGGATACAACAAGGGCGTTAGCTCCCGAAAATCATTTTGTTATTTATATAAAATGTTTTTATATTGATGTAATTAACGGAGTGTTAGATCCTTCTGAGAGCATTTCTGACTTATATAAAAGCGCACCGTTGACTGGAAATGCATCGCACAATTGGATCCATAAAACGGTAAGCACTATATACATTTGACATTTGGAGGTTTGTTAGTAGAAAGCTGGTCTCTGTAAAGGAAGATGAAATGATTACCATAGTCTCTTTGGACCGCAAAAATCAGGGAAACATTTTACCCAAATATTTCAATATAATATCTGTTTTGTCAAAATAATGAACACACAATTTAAGCATTTCTTAATTCTAAGGCTATCAGTTTGTTTGAGACGTTGAAGGGTTAATTTACCTTTCTACACCAGCTTAAATCGACTTTTTTAAATTAGGTAGACAATTTCATAAATTACAAGCCGTTTATCGCTAAGATAATGCCTTAAAGGGGCAGTAGCACGTTTTAGGGGGAATATTAGGTGATGTCAGGAAAACGGAAATAATGGTTCCAAATGCTTGACAATGTATATAAACTAAATGGAGCGGTAATATATTAAAATATTTAATTTAAAGTTTAGCCATACGATTCCTTTTTCTTACACAAAATGAATTAAAGGTGTTTACACAAAATAGCCGCCAATGGATTTTATGTGAATCTTCATACTTTGTCCTCTGATTTGGCTGAATTGATTATGTAATTAGATTTATGACATTATCAAACGAATACATTTAACATTATGTTACAGCTGAATATAAAAAACATTTCATAATTGTAATTCAATCAAATCATTGACCGGTTTACTGATAGTAACTGACAATGACAATGATGTAATAGCCCAAAAAATAGTCATTCTGAAGCAGAATCTCCATAAATCAAAGTTTAAAAAGATTATTTAATGATCTTAGTACTTGTCCTTACAAAAATGATGGTGATGGTACAGGCTTATGAAAAAATCAAGTTTAAAGAATATATGTTTCATTATTCTTATTACAAAAGGAATTGTTGATTGACCTTATTACTGTAGTAACCGAAGATGATGATGAAGATAACGTTGCTGCTCCTGCTTGCGATGGTGGTTCTGATCGAGGCAAGTGTCAACACCAATAACAGAGGAGGATACGGGAGGGGACGCACTAGATCAGGCCGCGGTCCTTACTCACGCCGGGGTAGGTAGCATTTCTGAATCAGAGATTGGTTGCAAAATGAGCAATCTTATGAAAAACATGCTTGGTAATCAGGGTTATTGTTCATTGTGGGAATCCAGCAGTCTCTTACCACAGAGGCAGATCAAGGCATGAAATGATGAGCTTCTGTTCTTATTAGACCAAATCTCTGGGTACCGCAGTTTACTCTGGTGGGGAAATTGAGCACCACAATCAGTTTGAATTTTTTAAGCAAATAACAACGCTTTTTGCATTGAATGATTCAGTAGTTAAAAAAATTATTTTTTAGAACAGCGTCGCTGGTTGCAAAACTAACTTCCAGGCATCCAGGCATCCAGGCATCTCCCATTCTCCTCGCAAAACTCGGCGAATAAGAAAAGAGGCTCGATCAACATTTCATGACTTAATCTGTTTCTGTGGACAGAGAATTGGGGTCCAGAAGATAGCGCTAGTGTCAGACCCCCTCCCCAGAGAGTTCAAAATATAGTTAATGTTGAGAGTTGGATTGAAATTCTTATACATGGTAAATGTTACAAGTTTTTACATTTTCAATTTCGTCAAGCATTTGAGTAGTTAGAATTGTGACACCGCTCCTGTGTTCCCATGATCTTCACTTATTTCACCTCTGGCACTTTTCAAAGGGAACATCTTAACTCAATTTACCCTCTAAGCCGTTTCATTAAAGGTTATTACAAAAACAGAGTAAAAATTACGTGTGACGTCGCTTCAGATTCTCCTGGATAAAAGTCCCAGGGTTAATATGGTTCAGATTTTATGAGCATTACGCACATTGTTTATAGGAGATATTTTAAAGATTTTCTTAACTTAGCATGCAGAGAATAAATTATTATGGAAATAAAATGTTTGATAAATTATTTGCTCACGTTTTGAATTTATAAGTAGTTAAAATCCTTTTTCTCACAAAGAGGAGATATAAGGAACGATTGATTAAATATGAGGCACAATTTATGAGTCGTTAAATAATGATTTATTTAACTAAGCGACCCCAATCAGAAGACATGTACTATTAGCAGAGATTTTCTTATATTACATTTTATTATATCAAGATATCTCCGAAGAAAACGATCCGCTGGAGGAGAGAAATCTGGTGAATGTCGCACAAGGTGAGAGGTTACAAAACATTTCTATCGTGTCCCTATATAGTATTATGCATAGATTTTATATTCAAATGATTTGCTTCAAAGGGTTGAATACATATAATATACATAATAATCATACTTTATTGCTTGACAAAGGATTTTGGTTTAGAACATTTAGAGTCAGCATGGTTTATACAATAAGATAAAAAACAGAAATCGCGCGCATCTAAAAGCACATAAACAACTGACTAATCAAAAGGGGGTGTTACATTCATTTAAAAACTTAATTCTGACAAACTTGGAATCTTGGATCTAACAATCTGCGTCCAGAAAGTTAAAATTTAAAACAAGAATGTAAGTATAAGATGGATAAATGTAAGTCATGAAAGGGTAACATATTACAGTTGTGGGTATTGTTTTGCAAACCCGAGGTATCATCAATATAACATGTATTATATGAAAACTCGTTAAAAATCTATGAAAAAATATTTAATTACTGGTAAATTCTGTTTTGGGATACCATAAAATTTGATCATGCCATCGTCAGGTAAACATGTAGTATATACAAAACAAGGCGGGTATAAGTACGTGGCTCCCTAATATCCCCTATCGTACAGTGCTGACCCACCTAATTATTGTTTAATTTCAAAACTTTAAATCCTCAACCAAAACATCAACAGAAAACAGAAATTGGCCCAAAACGTAAATTGAGAGGAATGGTTTTCAGCAATCGGTCGTAGAGTCTGATTTCATAAAATGACGATGTACAAAATATAGACATTTGTACGAGTTAAAACAATCATGAAATCTCTTTTAACTTAACACATTATCTTATGATAACATTTATTATAAATGATGTGTATAGATAATAATTAACCATTTTAACACCAGAAACAGAAGATACTTAAGATTCATAGCCATTGTATATATTATAAAACATTGCCTATAGCCATCGTAAATATTATAAAACATTGCCTTTCGCGGGGGATATAGACGACTCCTTCTCTTGTATCAACCTCCATTGGCGATGTTGTGAACAATAAATGGTTTCATATTTCAATATATGTATTCAATACTCAACGTGTGACCATTCACCAAAAAGAGTACAGACATCAACCAATGGAAAAAGAACTGGCTGATCTCTTTGAATCGGGCTTCGTTAGGATTTATATTGCATTTTACACATTATCAGCATAAATATCAATGATTAAATGTATGACTTATTGGAAATAAACATTACAGCTAGTTTTAACTAGATTGACCGATTCTAACAGCTTGTATTAACTAGATTGTCCGATTCAAAGGGATCAGCCAGTTCTTTTTTCATTGACTGATTTCCGCGCATGCGTGACACGGACCAGGTGGGTTAGTAGCTAGATGTAACGTCAGGACTTAGGGGACGATAATATTGAAGCTAGTTTTAACTAAATTGTTATATACGAAGACACTTCAATCACTTTAATGTTATCTACTATGACAACGTTGCGGTATAGCATTTTCCAAACAGGCATCTTTAACAAGTGCCACATAACCATACAACAGAAAATGTTTAACTTGTTTCGTAATAAAACAAATGTAAAATGGCATAACAAACATCACTTCAAATTCTGTGTCAAAATTTCCTCAAGAGATAAAAATTTCAAACGAATGCACTCTTTGCAATAACACCCCTTTTGATTATGATTTTCACATACTTTCTACTGTGAAAAATGTATACAACAAATAAACGATTTCTTTACTTTTCTTCAAGACAACTTTGTCGTGGAAACGTACGTCATTATAGAAATGCAAGAAGAAGTAGATATGCTTTGATTTCTCTTAGCAGCAAATCAAAACAATTTTATTACTCTGAGATAAAGAATCTCTCTCATTCTCTCAGAAAATGAATCACTTGTTTCGTATTAGTCAAATGGCAGGCAAATTGATCTCAACATGACATTTCTGTTATCTATGACAGCACTGAAGACCATGTCGGAGGAGATGCTTCGCTCTAAGAGGAGTGCAGACCGCCGTAGAGGTAGTTACATCAACAATTATCAATTTTCTCAATCAAAACTAATGATGCAGTACCATGCAGACTTGGTTACTTTTTAGAAGTCTGAAGCTAAAGTAAATACATAATATTATAGTAATGGCAAGAAAAACCTAGAAAAAGTTTCGTATGCACAGAAGAAATATGTGAAATGTACAAGATATTAAAATCACTCAATCTAATCAAATCTTTAAAAAACAAAACATAAAAAATATACATAAATATATTTTATTACCATAACAGATTGTGATCATGCTTTGTAGTTATTATTAACGGGTCACATTTTCATTTCAGGGATGGATGATGAATTCTAAAACTGCAAAATGCAATGTTACTAGAATGAACCTTTTGTCATCGCTTTAAAGACAATAAAGATTTTTAAAGCAAAGTTTTAACTTATTTAATTAGGGAGCGTTCACAATTAAACTCCCATTGCTTTGCAGAAGTTCAATCCTTTTTGGAGTAATTAATCTGTTTTAAATTAGAGAAATTATCTTCTCTTCGCTTCAATCTTCTCTTCGTTGTTCCTCCGCGTCCATGACATCTACTCGTTCAATACAAACGACCCAAATGCACACGTATGACGTTCTGTATATATATTTCTCATTACCAACACGTCTTCATCAGTATATACGTAACATAGACATCGATGATAGATCACCATATGAGCACCTGATTTATTCTCACGAGACGTCAATATCGCTGATAATTATGTATCATGTTAAGAGTAATTATGCTGAGGCGCCTTAGCTAAATTATTGACAATTTATTATCATCAGAAGTCAACATTTATCAGATATCATAGTGCTTTGGGCATTTACTTTCGTCATTTCCATTAGTCATTTTGGTTCAAACAAGACCCATGCATCAATAGTGTACACATGACTTGTAATGGTATGATTGTAACTGGCTTAAACAGTACGTAAATAATATAACCAGAAAATTTAATGTTTATAAAATCCATTATCTATGGGTAAATAAGGCTCAATAAGACAAGGAAGGAAATTTGAAGGACCTTTAAAGAAATGTAACTGTCTTTTCTTAACTTTATTAACGAGGTAAAAGTCATGTTGTGCAGCAACGAGTGACACTAGTGTTATGTATCCTTTTGATAACGAAATAATGAGTGTTATATCGCAATTATTTGATGGGGGGGGGGGGGTTGTTCAGTTCATAGAACAGTAGTTTACATTATTCTTCTCATATCAAATAACCAGTGTTATAGACTTGTTGCCTTTGAATTGTCTTCTACAACATCATCTTCAACTTCAAAATTTACATTGGCCAGATATCGACATCTCTAGAACATTTTGGGAAGGAGATCCCTACATTTTATAACATCAACTGTCACACCTCCAAAAATTTAACGTGACATTATTCGGTGCCGAAATACAGAAGCTATGTAGATATGCAGGCACATTTCTACATAAACAGGGATATGTTTAGCAGTTTCACCGGAGTGCACTTTTACACATGATGGTGTACAAACCTATTTCTATGATAGTCTCATTCACGTAAACTTATCCTTTCATTGATTATTATTTAATGTCTTTAGTGCCCTATGTCATCATTTTCTTATCACCTTGTAGTAACTTGCTTAGCCACATGACAAACCTGTGAGCTTAAAAAGGTTCTATTATGAAACACTTGTATAATTTTCAGTTCACCATGTTCCTTCATTTCTCTCAACTAATTGATACAAATGATACATTTTCAAATGATACACGAATTGAGAACGCATCTTAATTACTGCCAAGCACAAAATACAGATGTTGTTATTACAAATAGTTTTTTCTCACTTTGGACGTAATTATCTCTTTTGCATTGTACTAATGATTATGATAAATGATGAGGATACAACATGGGCGTTAGCTCCCGAACATCATTTGTTATTTATATATTATGTTTTTATATTGATGTAATTAACGGAGTGTTAGATCCTTCTGAGAGCATTTTTGACTAATATAAAAGCGCACCGTTGACTGGAAATGCATCGACGAACTGGGATCCATGCATAAAACGGTAAGCACTATATACATCATTCTCTCCCCACAGAGGCAACTCAGTCGTACCTGAATTAGCCTCTGTTCCATTACGCCTAGATCCTGAGGTTCCGGCAGATTGCCCTGGCGGCAAAAAGTTGTAACTTAAAATATCTCCCTTATTTGCAGCCAATGATAACACCTTTTAGATATCCATGACTTGGGGAGTTCTTGACGGTTGGATAGTGACATGGAAAATAGAATGTCTTTATGTTTATTTTTCATTAACAGTGTTAGAGGGAAACAATTTGAAAATCAGGTGTTGATAGGGTTTTTTATTAGATGGAAACTGTTTTATAATTGTGTAAATTATTACTTGTTTTATGATAGATTTTATTTTACTGATCAACCAAATAATAACTAATGCGAAGGTAAAATGCGATGGTTTGTAGTATTAATGATTACCTCCCCTGGATGTTAAATTTCAACGAAAGCTTTGACGAAGAACACGGAGATAGCTGAGGTTTTGCGAATGACTACTTTTGAAACGGCGTCGCTGATTGCACAACTAACTTCGATTGCCTCCAATCATATTTCTACCTTTCTATCCCGTGTATTAGCCGTAATAGAACAGAGGCTAATTCAGGTACGACTGAGTTGCCTCTGTGGGGAGAGAATGTATATACATTTGACATTTGGAGGTTTGTTTATAGAAAGCTGGTCTCTGTAAAGGAAGATGAAATGATTACCTTAGTCTCTTTGGACCGCAAAAATGAGGGAAACATTTTACCCAAATATTTCAATATAATATCTGTTTTGTTTAAATAATGAACACATAATTAAAGCATTTCTAAATTCTAAAATGTAGGGTTGTAGGGTTAATTTACTGTTCTACAACAGCTTAAATCGACTTTTTTAAGTTAGGTAGAAAATTTCATTAAATTTCAAGGGGCAGTAGCACGTTTTAGGGGGAATATAAGGTGATGTATGCAAGACAATGTATATAAACTAAATGGAGCGGTCATAATTAAATATATAATTTAAAGTTTAGCCATGCGATTCCTTTTTCATACAGAAAATGAATTAAAGGTGTTTACACAAAATGGCCGTCAATGGATTTTATGTGAATCTTCATACTTTGACCTCTGACTTCGGCTGATTGACTTATGTAATTAGATTTATGACATTATCAAAAGAATACATTAAACATTATGTTACAGCTGAATATAAAAACCATTTCATAAATCGTAATTCCATCAAATCATTGACCGGTTTACTGATAGTAACTGACAATGACAATGATGTAATAGTCCAATAAATAGTCATTCTAAAGCAAAATCTCCATAAATCAAAGTTTAAAAAAATTATTTAATGATCTTAGTACTTGTCCTTTCAAAAATGATGGTGATGGTAAAGGCTTATGAAAAAATCAAGTTTAAAGAATATATGTTTCATTATTCTTATTACAAAAGGAATTGTTGATTGAACTTATTACTGTAGTAACCGAAGATGATGATGAAGATAACGTTGCTGCTCCTGCTTGCGATGGTGGTTCTGATCGAGGCAGATTTCACCACCGGCAACAGTCGCTACGGGGGACACGGGAGGGGACGCACTAGATCTGGCCGCGGTCCTTACTCACGCCGGGGTAGGTAGCATTTCTGAATCAGAGATTGGTTGCAAAATGAGCACTCTTTTGAATAAATATGCTGGTAATCAGGGTTATTGTTCCATGTGGGGATCCAGCATTTTCGCCCAACAGAGGCAGATCAAGTCGTGACATATTGATCGAGTTTCTGTTCTTATTAGACCAAATCTCGGGTTCCGCAGTTTACTCTGGCGGGGAAATTGTGCACCACAATCCGTTTAATTTTTTGAAGCAAATAACAACGCTTTTTGCATTGAAAGGGTGATTCATATCACAATTCCTTTGTCATGATTCAGTAGTTAAAAGGATGGTTTTAGAACAGCGTTCCTGATTGCACAACTAACTTTGATTGCCTTCAATCAGGCACCTCCCATTCTACTCCATGAACTCGCGAAAAAGAACAGAGGCTCGCAACTGGGAAAGAATCAGGATCCACTAGTGTTAGACAGCCCACCAACCAAAGAGAATATATTTAATGTTGAGAGTTGTAATTGTAAACGTTGTAAGTTTTTACCTACTCAATTTGGTCAAGCATTTCAAAGTAGTTAGAATTGTGTCACCGCTCCTGTGATCAATGATCTTCACTTGTGTCACCTCTGGACATTTTCATCGGGAACAACTTTACTAAAGTTACCTTCTAAACCGTTTCATTGGGTTATTGTTACATAAACAGAGTCAAGGTCGCGTAACGTCACCAGGGGTGATAAAGGGAATATTTTCTTAACATTATGCACCTGGTTTGACGAGGATACAGACAGACAGACAGACAGAAATAGTTTATTTAAGTGTCACAAGTTAAACATATACATAAATATAAACATGGCACAATGGTACAAAAGTATGTTTAACAACCAGCCTAGTTTGGCTTATGAGACACTGTTAAAAAACAGTAAAACGTATAATACAGCACGTGAAGTAAAAATGATAAATAATAAAAAGCGATTATCATAATAAAAGCCACAATAAAAATATCTTTATATAAAATTTTAATGTAGTAAACACATTATTATCAAAAAAGGAATTGTTGATAAAGAAAGTGTCTAAACACTTGCTAATGTTTTGAATTTATATGCAATAAGAATTTTGTTTTGCAAAAACAAGTAGTTAATCTTAAGATCCTTTGCTCTCAGAGAGGAAACATTAGGTCCGATTACTTGAACACGAGGCATTATTTATGATTCTTTATGTAATCATTTAATTTACTTGGTAACACAAATCTGCAGACATGTACTATTGGCACTCATAAATGATGAATTAATATATTATGTTATATTAATATATATTCGTTGGAGAGAAAATAAATGCTTGAATCGTCATTAAATTATCATTCTATTCAGATATCTCCGATGAGTACAACCCTCTGGAAGAGAGAAACCTGGTTAACGTCGCACAAGGTGAGAAGTTACAAATCATTTCTATAGTGTTCCAATATAGTATAATGCATAGATTTCTATTTGCAAAGGATTTGGTTCAAAGAATTGAATACATACAATCTACATATTTTAGTTGACTCCATTTGCAAATCCGAGGTACATGTACATGTAGAATCAATATTTCATATACCATATGAATGTTAATTCGTTTAAAATATATTAAAAGAAATCTAAAAAAACTGCTACAACATTAACATTGAAAATATGTTTTATGCTTACTGTGAACAGATATAGTTCGTTTACAATGTGATCATGTACGTACATACTTCATACAAAACAATTAAATCATTGCTTCATTTCATAACTTAAAATCCATAGCCAAAAAGAAATAGATTGACCCACAACGGAAATTGAATGAAATTGTGGGATTTCAGCAATCGGTCGGACAGTCTGATGCCATAGAATGACGATGTACAAATAATAAAAATTCCTAAAAAAATTAAAAAATCATGAAATCTCCTTTAAATTAGCACTTTTAACTAAACACAGCTGTCTAAATAAGGTTAAGTAATTCAATTGTAACGAAAGTCTTTGTATTTGATAATGCCTTATTTATACTCTTGTTAATTCGGAAAAGAGATAATTTGTCTGTTATTTAAAAAAGTTTGACAGTGATCTTAGATGACCTTAAAATCAAAATTGAAACAATCTATTTTGCATTTTGTAAACGAGGTTGGTGGCTGATATTAATATGGCCCCCCTCAATCTATCAACCGTCGGTCCAAATATCGTTTACATATCACAACACAAAATGGATCGATCAATTTGTGTACATGTGTCTTTTTGGGGTTTCAATTATATTTTGATGATTATTTTGTGCCGCTTCCATTGAAAGGAAAGGTTGAATTTTGTTTCTGGGACAAAACAGAAGAACTGTAAGACCTGGCCAGAAGAAACTTAGTTCATTTTTATTTTTCGCAGTTCTATTGAAAAGCAATGAAAATAAAATTATGAAACAATTACCTTATAATTACATTTATTAGAAATGATTTTTATATCTGATAATTACCCATATTTAACACCCGAAACAGGAGTTACTTTAGATTTAAAGCCATGGTTTATATTTTCAAACATTGCCTATGGCGGGGGATAAAGACTACTCCTTCTTTTTTATCAACCTCCATTGGCGATGTTGTGAACAATAAATGGTTTGATATTTCAAGATTTGTATTCCATACTCAACGTGTGACCATTCACCACAAAGAGTGCAGAAAGACCTTTACGAATTTGTATACGAAAAACGCCTCAATCACTTGAATGTTATCTACTACGACAACGTTGCGGCAAAGCATTTTCCAAACGGGCATCTTAAAGGGGCAGTAGCACGTTTTTTGATAATTCTATATTCTTTTTTTTTCCACTGATAATTGAACGTTTATGCTTAATGTATTATTTTGACCATGGCAAAAATCTCATTACACAAGCCAATCATCCATAGTCAGATGACAAAGTTTGAAGATTCACATAAAATCCATTGGCGGCAATTTTGTGCGAACACCTTTAATTCATTTAATGTAAGAAAAAGGAATCGCATGGATAAACTTTACATGATATATTTGAATTATTACTGCTCCATTTAGTTTAAATACATTGTCTTTCAATTGGAACCATTAGTTTTCATTTTCCTGACATCACCTTATATTTCCCTTTAAAACGTGCTAGTGTAACATTACCATACCTCAGAAAATGTTTCACTTGTTTCGTTTTAGTCAAATGACTGACAAATTGATCTCAACATGACATTTCTGTTATCTATGACAGCACTGAAGACTATGTCGGAGGAGATGCTTCGCTCTAAGAGGAGTGCAGACCGTCGTAGAGGTAAAAACATCAACAATTATTGATTTTCTCAATCAAACCTAATGAAACTCTAACCAAATTGAGTTGACATATTTATTTTTACACATACATGTATTTGCCTTGATGCAGTACCATGCAGACTTGGTTACTTTTTAGAAGTCTGAAGCTACAGTAAATACATATAGTAATGGCAAGAAAAACCTAGAAAAAGGTTCGTATGCACAGAAGAAATATGTTAAATGTACAAGATATTAATATCACTCAATCTAATCAAATCTTTAAAAATCAAAACATAAATATATTTTATTACCCTAACAGATTGTGATCATGCTTTGTAGTTATTATTAACGGGTCACATTTTCATTTCAGGGATGGATGATGAATTCTAAAATTGCGAATGCAAAGTAACAAGAATGAACCTTTTGTCATCGCTTTAAAAACAATAAAGATTTTTAAAGCAAAGTTTTAACTCATTTAATTAGGGAGCGTTCTGAGATACACTCCCTTTGCCTTGCAGAAGTTCAATCCTTTTCGGAGTATTTAATCTGTTTTAAATTAGGGAAATTATCTTCTCTTCGCTTCAAGCGTAGAGATCTGAAAACTTACAAGCCAAGACGTGATTGACCTTCATATAAACTATAATTTGGTTAATGTAGAATGCAATAGATAGTCTTTGAGTAATATTAAATTATTGTTTTAACTTTTTAAATTTTAGTTTGCATGAAAATACGTAACCAGACATTTCCAAAAGCTTAACGTCTTGATCAATCGATAGGAAATGTATTCTATTTTAAGCACTTCGAATCGTCGATATCGGGAAAGAAAAAAATCAATCTGAATGAAACATATAGAATTTAACAAGGTTTGGGACATGTATTGCTATAACAGGACCACTGTGTATAACCGTACACCGGAACTAGTGAGGTGTACGACGGAGAAATGTTGCTAGCGAGGAGCCGAAATCGAAAGTTAGGTAATATTTTACTTCATAACTTTCAAATCATCAACATCATGTGCTAATTTTAGCACACATACTTAGTAAAATGTATGTGCTTGTCATTCTGTATCCAAGGGACAGTAACAATGACAGTTGCGAGTAATGCTGTTGTTAGTAACATATTTGCTATCTCTGACCATGAACAGGATATGACACTAAATAGATATGTCTCGGAAAGCTATTGACATGATAATAACATAGAAAAAGTTGATGAAACGGCGATGATTGCTTTTTAAGTGATCCCGTTTGCGATCACGCTCCTCGCTAGCAACATTTCACCGCCGTACACCTCGCTAGTTCCGGTGTACGGTTATACACAGTGAGGATGAAAAGCATTAATTTTGCTTACCATTATCGATGGTGTGAGAAGCCGCCGGGCATTCGTTCATAGTGAAGGTTGGTGTTAATGTTTGGAAATGAGAAGATGTAAGGACAATTTTGGCAAGGGGTAAATAAAGTCAAATGAATGACACACGCTTCTAAAAGAATGTTTTGTAAAAAAAATTTGGTTATAATAATATAATTGAACCGCACATTAAAAAAGTCGGCGTGTCCAGTTTTCGATCAGGTTTTAGCGACCTTAGTAGGGCTGCCTTGTGTTTTTCTATATAATAGGTCTAGATTATTCTAAAGATTTTATTTCTTAACTAATTTCATTCAAATTTGGAATATATATTTTTGTGAGGAGGAAAACTACATAAATGTAAAAAAACATATTCTGCAAAGCGCATATTTCTAAAAAGAATTCATGTGATAGATAATTATTCAGTTTCAATCTGCGCTATCCATCGGATTTCCATAACAACGTCACGTCAAAGTAAATACAAGAACGACTATAGCGTCTCAATCGGTTTAAGTTCCGTATGCAATCACAGGCAGTCACAAGCTAAGATCGTGTATACGGCTTAAAGGGGCAGTGGCACGTTTTTTGATAATTTTATATTTTAAAATTTTCAGTGATAATTGTAAGTTAATGTTAAATGTATTATTTTGACAGTGTCAAAAATGTCATTACACAAGTCAATCATCCATAGTCGGAGGACAAAGTATGAAGATTCATATAAAATACATAGGCCGCCTTTTTTGTGTGAACACCTTTAATTCATTTTCTGTAAGAAAAAGGAATCGCATGGCTAAACTTTATGTTAAATATTTGAATTATTACTGCTCCATTTAGTTTAAATACATTGTCTTTCAATTGGAACCATTAATTTTTATTTTCCTGACATCACCTCATATTCCCCCTAAAAACGTGCTACTGCCCCTTTAATATATGGACAGAAACAATTTTTCCTAAATCTTATCAATGCGATGTTTCATGAACAGATAGACGGAGGAAACATAAAACACATGCCTTCATATTTTAATTCATAATTTCCGGCGCAGAAGAAGGTTGGGTAAAATTGTTATTAATCAACAAATGACACAATGATAAACGTTTTTAGCACTTTGATACCAGCAGTAAGTTTTTTACTTTTAATTCCAAAATTAAACTGGTTCTGCTTCATCAATCATTCTAAATAAAATTAAGTTTATCAAATTTATTTAGTTGTAATTTTTACAACTTTACTCGCTGAACCTATCAATGATTGACACACATATTTATATGTTGAACTTCGTTTTGATAACTTATACTTACCTTTGGCTATACATGATAGTTTTTGGGGTTTTTTAAACACGTAAATATTTAGATATCACTCGATGCAAGTATGCATCTGTAGACATTCAACCAGCAACGCTGGCTCTCACCTTAATTGAGCTGTAAAATATTCCCTGTTTCACTTTTAAAGGGGCAGTAGCACGTTTTTTTAATAATTTTATTTTTTAATATTTTCACTGATAATTGTACGTTTATGTTAAATGTATTATTTTGATTGTCTCAAAAATGTCATAACACAAACCAATCCTCCATAGTCAGAGGACAAAGTATGAAGATTCACCTAAAATCCAAGGGCGGCCATTTTGTGGGAACACCTTTAATTCATTTTGTATAAGAAAATGGAATCGCAGGGCTAAACTTTACATTTGTTCATGTGTCTGAGGTTCTCCTGTTCCGTATGAGACAAATAACAATTACTATCAGCTAACTGTGTTAAAGGGGCAGTAGCACGTTTTTTGATAAATTTATATTCTAAATTTATCACTGATAATTGTAATTTAATGTTAAATGTATTATTTTGACAGTGTCAAAAATCTCATTTCACAAACCAATTATCCATAGTCAGAGGACAAAGTATGAAGATTCACCTAAAACCCATGGGCGGCCATTTTGTGTGAACACCTTAAATTCATTTTGTGTAAGAAAAAGGAATCGCATGGCTAAACTTTATATTATATATTTGAATTAATACTGTTCCATTTAGTTTAAATGTATTGTCTTTCAATTGAAACCATTAATTTTCATTTTCCTGACATCACCTTATTTTCCCCCTAAAAACGTGCTACTGCCCCTTTAAGGCTAGAAAGACTCGGTTAACAATTGCAATGACCACAACAACATAGTTTTCTGAACGTTTATACAGTCACTTATTCACGATATTCAAATGGATATCGTGACAAATAGAATTACTACTCTTACAGGGTCAAATTATCGTACGAAATTTATATCATATATACTTTTATTGAGTAGTCATAAATGATAGACAAGATTCCAACGAATACAATGGATACTCAAATTAATTTTTATAATAAGTAGAACTATTTTATAAGATCCTCTCTGAAAAATAAATTTTTTGGAGGGTCAGTGTCTTTTAAATCAAATATCTTTTTAATTAAATTTTCATTTTGGTTATTCGAATTGCATATTATTATTGAAACTTCACTCTATCAACACACCAAGTTTTGTTGATTTTGGTTGATTATTAAAAAACGACTGCCCAATAAGATACTCGTTGAAAATACTCTAAGAATTCTTTTTCATTTCGAGGTCACCATATTTTCATTGCCTCGAGATCCTCTTTCTCTGTCCTAGCTTCAAGGTGTCTGCCACAAAATCTTGGACATTGGACAATTTTCCTCGGTCAATTTCCAGAGCCAATTATTAGTCTCGTGAGAAAACGCGTGATTTAGTATCCAGATGAGAAAGACAGACAAACCGGAAATAGATGTACGTCAAAGCCCGCTGATGCGGTCCGCGTTTTGATTACTATCTTAATTATATAAATACACTACATTCCCTTGGCTTTCACTATACATTCGTTGTTCTATAATTTTATTATATATTATACGAGATGTACGTTATGAAGTACGTAGGAGTTATATTAATTACACCAACATATTTTAGAGTCTCCTATTTCCAACTTGAGGTTTTATTATTAAAAACACGGACCGTCCCTGAAATAAGAATAGATTACTTGAATACTTATTATTTGTTTTTATTTGTTGTCATTTCAAATTGCTTTGTAACCGTTGCCAACAGCTATCAATTTGAAATGACACACGAGCGCACGATCCAATGAGAGGCGTTTTCTATTTCCGATTCATTTGATTCATTGCCGATATTTTCCCGCAATCGTCCAGGTTTTAAAAAATTATATTTTTATCATAGTGTTCACTCCGAGACTCGAACCCCTGTGCTACTAATACTACTACTACTACTACTACTACTACTACTACTACTACTTCTACTACTATTCTTTCATATAACCATTTAACATATACATTGTATTTGACATTTCGGAAAGATTACGTCAGTCGAATGAGATGATTTCGTAATTAAATCATCACTTTTATTTTGTCACTAATTCTTTGAATGTTACAAATATATTCAGTGTCGCTCTTAATTTGATTGAATAATAAATGGTGAGCTTAAATTATTTCAGTAAGGAGATAAAAATTTAAAAAACAAAGTAAGACAAAATTGCCATTCAGTATATCGTAGAGTATTTGAGCATGGCCGCCAATCATTGAATCAGATGTTTCCTCGTGATCCTTTTTTTTAAATATATTTTTTCAAAACTCCATACATGAAAAGGACATGTAAGAATAACAGTGAGTGAGTCTTAATCAACATATAATGAATATATAAAATATAAGCAAGAGTCATCAAAAAATGTCAAATGCACTATGGTCCCCAATAAATCAGAATATCTGAGATTAATACAAAGAAAATCATCTTCAAAATTATAAGTTTCAATTAAAACTACCAAAAATAAATATCAGAAATAGTTGAAATCATTAATGCACATTTTATTTGCTGACTGATCCATGTACATGTACCAAAGTTTCAATTACGGACGGACGGAAGGATTTTTTTGCGAATCTTCATACTTTGTCCTCTGAATATGAATTATTGGTTTGTGAAATGAGATTTTTGACACTGTCAAAATAATACATTTAGCATTAACGTACGATTATCAGAGAAAAAGTTGAAATATGAAATTATCAAAAAACGTGCAACTGCCCCTTTAACACAGATAGCTGATAATCATTGTTATTTGTCTCATACGGAACAGGATGAACCTCAGCCACATGAACAAATCTCAGAAATTACACATAAGTCACAGATCTCACTGGAAAAGGTATTGAACGAGCGCTTCAGACGTAAATTGTGATTAATTTTCCTGAACTTTTCTCGAAGATCTCATGATTTACTCTCTTTTAGGCAGCAACATCCACGACTTTAGTAAGTAAAATATTGGCGAAAACACATAAAACTCAAACTCCCTCACTAAAAGGTTTGTTAGGTATTTTGTCTCCGTTCTCAATATAGTCAATGTAAAATGTTTGTTAGGTATTTTGTCCCCGTTCTCAATATAGTCAATGTATGGTTTTAATCTTTAAAAGCCTAAAAATATGTTTCAACAGTAAAGTTCATTGTTTTTTTTAAAGATTTGTGATTGTACAATGATTAAATTGAAATTTTTTTTTTTAATTAAATTTATTTCATAACTGGATGATATTTAAGAAACGCAATTCGTAAACTTGTGTAACTGGCCAATCATACAAACATTTAAAATAATGAGGACATTTAAAGGGTCATGCATAAATCACTACACACATTTAAATAATGACATTGAATTTTTAGGGAATCTTAATCTAAAATTAAACTTCAATTGAAGACGGTATGTAATGATGTCTTTTGTTTCGTCATTGCCTAATGATATATTGTTTAGACAGTCCTTTAGTTTATATGGCATTGTTCCGTCCAATCATCAGGCAACATTCGTGTAAACGCCATAGTGGGACGGTTATTTTGTATAACCTCCACTTGAGAGTTCATCATAAGTGAATATATTCTTTATTTCCTTGATGAGTGTAAGCATGTTTATAATGTATTGCACATTTTTTGAATGTTGAATATATATATTTATATGATTTAACCGTTAATTTGGAAACATAGGTATTTTAAAATCTGTGAGAGTAACATATGCTGACCGATTAATAAATAAACACCTATAACAATATCTCTATTGTGTTTGATGAAAAATGTTTGAATCATGGCCGAACAGCATATACGTTCCATAATCTGTCTAAGGTTCCGTTTTACAACATTTGCAGTTATTTTACGGGTGCTTCGTCGTATTATATTGAAGTGTAATACTTACTGGTCTTTTTTTTTTGAACAGCTATTGCTGTTTTATATAAGAGGTTGAATACAAGGTATAACAAGATTTTGTATTGATCGGCGATTATTCAGTAATTATTCAGAAAACTAAGGACTTCAGGCAATTGGTGAATATGTCTAAAACATTCAGAATTTGATGTGCAGCCATTAAGAACTATATATTAGATAGATTAATGCGTTGGGTTTTTTTACAAGGTTATAACCTTTTCAAAACTCGGGAGTTAGGGGTAAGCTCCCTTCTAGTTAAACAACCGTTCAAGTATTGCGTCTACGCAAATGCAAAGGCAATATAAGTTCCCTGTACAGAGCTTAAAGTGGCACTTTAGTACCTTTTCTTTGAGTTATTTAGAAGTTGTAGAGTTAAAAGAAAATAAAGTGGTAACAACAACAGATCACTTGTCCATAAACAATATGTTCTACCTGTTTTACAATCCATGCATCACCTGCTTATAAAAGATGGTTTTCACCGACACTAACCCCTTGCTGGAACAGGTTCGAATCCCTTTATCGTTAATATTTTGAGACTTCACCTCTTGACTCAATAACTTACCGCGATGTGATGTGATGGTTAGTTTGCTTCAGCGACCCTGAGGGCTATGCAAGTTGGAGCTTACATGCTTCTTGTCATCTAACTACACAAAGCCTAAAACGCTAATTTCGGAACTGCTGATCCTTGAGTTTTCTGTGCTGATATAAGCGCCTCTACATGCGATTTTTAGCAACCTCCACTTTCTAATTGGACTATTGCTTTCTCTCATACTAAAGAGCAAGCACAGAAAACTCAAGGGTCGACAGCAAGGCAAAAAACTGACAGTTCGGAAACTGGCGTTTCAGGCTTTGCGTAGGAAGATGGCTCCAGGTAGGGTCACCCATGTATGACAGGCCAAACGGTAAAGCCAGACCAAATTTGTTTAGTTCACAACCTGCTGTCTTTCTCTCACTATGCCTTTCCTTCCGTCTGTTTCCCTCATCCCGTCGATCTTCTTTCTCTCGGATTTGTCTCTTTTGGATGGCAACATGCATGTGTTAAATAGCTGAAATATTGCTGACAACATGTTGAACCCCACTCACTTACTCTCTTACTCTGAAATTCCTCGGAACAGGGATGATTCTGAGCAGGCTGAACCGTATCATACTATAGCCATGACCCGTGAGGCAGGAGGAGAATAACGAGAGGAAAATGACGTCAATATAAGTTTATTTAACCACAAAATATATTAAAATAGCATGGAAACAGCCATAATCAGCGGTCATCTGTGGTAAACAATGTGACGTCACGAAAAGTAGTAATGGTAGGATGTCACCGTAAAGACGAAAAGCTGGCGATGAAACAATGCTCTTAAAGGTTCCCCGTTTTCTTCACTGCCCCCGAAAAAGTACTATGAAACCATAAAGGTGTTGGAGTCAGAGGGCCGACACTTGATATAAAGGGCAGCGGGAATAGTGGGGAGTCTTGAAGTGACCCAGCAGCTTGTGCGTAAAGATTCAAACATACATTACACCGCCTATGATTTCTTCATATATGAAATATGAAAAAATATCAAATAGTTTTCCGAACACATATGGAAGTCATTTTCTCTATGCTTGGAGATGATAACCTCGTTTTCATTTTTTTCTTACCGAAATTCTTCACCTGAAATTTCGTTTTCGTTGAAATATACCAATCGACTTCTATTCACAGGAAACTCTCCATTTTCTGTCTATGCAGACCGCTACACGCTCAGTTACCTAGAGCGCTTAATGTCAATTTTATTCCATAAATTCCTGTTGAAAAGTTCAAGGGGTGATATAAGAAGATTGGTGGAAACATTCATCCCTGGGAGACCGAGGATGGGACATTTCCTTTTATCACTCCATCACCTGGCTTTGGTTTACAATCATCGACGGCAGTGTTTCTGCAGCAAATACGGAGCACCTTCCATCTGTACTTTCTTTTCATTGAAATGTATATAAAGGGATCGATGGCGAAGTTGATGCCATATAGAACGTGTGATAGCGTCGTAAGTACATGGTCCGTCTTATTAGAAACCTGGCGATACACAAGGTCAATCTGAAAGTAAAAGTAAAATAAAATAAAAATTAAAATTAAAAATAAAATTAAAAAAATTAAAAATAAAGTAAAAGTAAGTATAAACGTCATGCCAAAGTTGACACAAGAAATTTAAAATGGCATCTGACTCTCAACAGGATCATACATCATAAAATATTCTACAATAAATGTGCAAATTACTCATTTCTGATTGGCTACTGTGAAAGGGCGTATAGTTTGTTTATACGGTCCTCTGTTTAGTTCGTCTAATGCGCAGGAATTAATATGTAGCAATAGTGGTTATCATTAATTGCTCATACTGTTGTGTCGGGCATTTACAATGTAGATTAATGCACATCATTTATCTAATCTAATCAAACATTCCACAGGTTAAACGGGCGAATGCTGACTACAGTTCAAATCAGATTTCCTGTTGCCAAGGATATACATATAGCGTTCGGTCAAAACGGTCCCGAAAATGTTTAAATAATTGGGAATGCATGAGATTTAGTGGAATCACACTTTACATCATTCTCTCTTAAAAGAGGCATATCAAGTCATGAAATATTAATCGAGCCTCTATTGTTCATCGCCGAGTTTGTCGGGTAGAATTGGAGACGCCTTATTGGAGACAATCAAAGTAGGCTGTGCAATCACGCTGTTCTAAAATCATCATCTTGGCTACTGAATCATGGCAAAGGCATTGTCATATAAACCTCTTTCCACGCGAGAAGCGTTGTCATTTGCTAAAATTAATATGTATTTAATGATTATATTTAGAGCTATACTAATTCCGTTATATACCGCTGATTTCAAAACACAGCATGTTTTTCTCCTAATTATATACGATAAAGACATCAAGAAGCAATATGCCATCAGACCATATGCATACGGTCAACCAACCATATTAAATTAGATATCGTTTTTTGGGTATCATTAAAGGCCAATACATAAGATCTCCCGATCTGTTCTTCATTACGAGTTGTTAATAGAAGAACATACTTCAACCAACCCTTTCATAACAGTTTACTTAACGAAATACAATACAATTACAATACAATGATAAATTCAAATTAATGTTTGCAAAATAAAATAGTTTATAGAAAATACTTGATAAATCGGTGTTTCGGGATAAAATCCCGCTACATCAGGATACAAACAGAAAAAGGTACCCATCATCCTTAAATTATTTTCTGTGTGAAGTTTTAGAAAGGCTTGTTCATGTACCATTTATTTGAACAAACGCACAAAACAATGCTTTTATACAACATATTTTAAGCTATTTATCATTGAGGAAAAACGTACTTTCTTTCTGGTTTCCGCACGCGTCAGATTCAATGCCACGCATTAAGACTTTTTATTCAATGTTGAAAAAAGAAGATAAACGAAACTGTATTCCCATAATCTAGGTTAAAAATGAAACCATGATTTTTTAATGCGTTTCGTTTCTGTTCATGTACACCCTAAATATGGCTTTTCGCAGTTATATAGATATTATTTCTATATTGCTTTGTTGTTTTCTATTCATGTTAAAAACATTTGGTATTTTAATTTACACACACAAATTGTACTGATAAATAAATCCGCGTCACTGCATCACCGCATCAAATGTGCTTCTTTTAAAGACCATAATCATTATTTGGCCCAATTAAAGTTGCCAAAATAGGTTCTATCTAAAGTTATATTACCAAAGTTCTCGGTTCCGAATAACATGATATATCATTTAGCGCCGTTAGGGGATATTTCAACAAATGATTGTACCATGATTCAGATCAAATAGGATAAACGATATATAAGTCCGATAAGGTATCAACTTACATTAAAAGGGACATAGCATATGAGGAAGGTGACCGAAAGACAGAGCAGCATCTTGGTCATCTTGAACTCGAGACTCGCTTCACTGGTCCCCTTGGTCATTGGATTGAGAACCGTGATCATCTTACGGAGGGAAAACAGAACGGCAACATTGCAGGAAATCGTAACAAGAACGAGAATGAGTCCAAAACATCCTAACGCCACCGGGAAAACATCGTTCATCTGGAACTCAAGCGAAGAGTCCAAAGGTAAGGAACCACACACCAAATATGTCTCATTGTTAGAGACCTTGGTGGAAATGATGAATCCCAAGCCCATCTCCGGGAGGAGACAGATCAGAGCCGAGGTGATGCAGACACACACCAATGGCGCCCAGATGATCCAGCTAAACATGTTGGCCTTGTACCAGTAAGGAGCCCTCAATGCCATGCATCTCTCCACTGCCATGTTAGTTGCCACTGATCCGGAAGCTAGAGATGAGAAGACGACGAGAAAGGAAGCAAAGGAACAGAGGAGCACAGGAATCTCGTCAAGCTGGTTGACGACCTTCAGCAGAAGCAACCCGATGCATCCGGACACGTCTGCGGTGCAGAGGAGCAGGAGCAGGGTCTTGACAGGGTTTGCATCTCGTCTCAGGTCAGGGATCACGCAGTAGAAGGCAAGGATGTTGGCCGTGAGACCGGGTATGAAAATAATCATGATGATACCAAGTCCCTTCATTATGCTCCAGATGTCTTTCATCTTTTCGAATGTTTCGGTCAATTGAAACTGAAATGAAAAACGAACTTATTGAATAGCTTGCAATGAAAACAAAAATTCAAGTTTTATTTTCAGTGCAGTGCAATCATAACGATTATGATTGCACTGCACTGAAAATAAAACTTGGGTTAAACCCATATCCATTTCAAACCCAACTCAGTGATATGAAAATGACATTCGACAAGAACAATGAATATTATTTATTGGCCTCCCTGCACTTTGGTTTTATTGCACGAAATCAGACAATCTGTTGGAAATTATTAACGTTGCTTAGTCAATATTTTTTTTATTATTTATGTCAACATTATAATGCAAAGGTCTTTCATTCTTTGATGTTATCAAAACCAAAATTTGGAATTATATCAAATCTCATTGACGAAATCATATAAAGGGTTTCACAGCACAAATATTGCTAAGTGCATATCCTTCGTTCCTTCAACTAGAGAAAGATAAAGAGACAATTATGAAAACCGCTTCTGTCTCAATGGAAAATACTTTTAACCTTTTATATCTTATGGTTAATAGTTTTAAATTTTGAAGAATTATGATAAAGATCAAGTTGAAGCAACGCATTTATTTTCAATAAAATACTTTAAAAGTAATCCTTAGAATCGAAAATATAGTAACGGTTGAAACATGCTATATTTGAAATCAAAACGTTCCAATCATTCAATACTTTCAAGTCTACATGAAAATCTACAGAGTTTGGAAACGCTTTTGGTTCAATCTGCCCAATCGAATAATAATTCAATATATGCAAGATATTAAGCTTATCGTGTTATAAAAGTTTCGTAAATTCCGAACGTTAAATACAATCTTGTTTTCTAAAATATCCGAGGCCTAACAAGTGAAACTATCAAAGTATACTTACCTCAAGCTGAGATCTGTGCCTTCTGATCTAGTTCTGTAACTCTTAATGCATAAACAGTCAACGAGATCGCTCTAGCCAACCAGAATGCTGAAAAGCTTTTAATGCATTTATGACGGAAATGGCTAACACTATCTTTGATCATTGTGGCGCTTGAAACTTAATCAATGATCTTGACAATGTCACAGAAAGGGATGGTATAAAGCTCTTCCTATATGTACGTGACAAATCGAACGCAGAATAGTATGATTAAATTTCTCGTGTTAATTTGTGAAACAAAATAGGGTCACGTGGACACGTATACTACTCAGTTGACCATCATCGGAGTCAAGCAACAACAAGCGCAGCGCTCGATGGGTGGGCGACCCGCCAATCATTGGGTGATCTTGACTATCTTGCCCCAAACCGAGACATTAGTTTGAAAGACTCTGGTGTCAACCTCTTTAGTTATGCCAATTTCTGCCGCTAGGGGAACCTACCGGAAACCTGCTAACTCGTCGTATTGTAACAGAGGTTTGCTCAAAATTGTATGGGTTGAGCCACCTCTCTGGGGAGAGAAAGAAAGAGCTGGTTGACCGAGGGTGGGTTTATTTTTATCTTTATTAGTAAACTTTTACGTAACTTCCATTGACTCGCAAAGTTGCATTGATAAGTTTTATGAAATGAAATCTGGTTAATTTTTTTAATTATTTGGTCATTTGTTAGGGATCATCCTTCATCAGTTCTGTTAAACTTAACAGTGTCTGTTATTTATATGGTATCAATACTATTTAATCAACATATGAACATTGCTGTATAACTTATTAACATGGCGGTTCATTTTTAACCTCATTAAGAAGACGTACATTTGTAGACAAATGTAATGTAACTAGTTCCTAATTTGGGACTATTTAAAATCTAACCGCAAATGCAAGAAAATTTAAACCTTAGGTCGGTGCATATATATTTACGCCGAAAAATCGATTGATCACACACTGCATTATTAGCTGGATTAGAAACATGTTCCTGCGTGGAATTTAAAAAAAGAAAGGCGGTCATTATGATGTGTATTGTGATTTAAGACACTTACCTAATACTTTAAATTATTTATTTTAATAAATATGTCTTCGTTTAGTCAATTGTAATGTTTCGCTGCACGATTACCCAACAGCCGAAGTTCATTTAACACGCTGTCTTCTGATTGGACTATTCTACTTCCGTGCAGCGGGTTGAAATGCTAGCACAGAAATTACGGCCAATGATGTCAAGGGAGGAACGGAAAGGCTTAGAAACTTTTTCGTTTCGCCCGTTACGTTGTGAAGATGTGGATTAGTCTGTTATCCCTAAAGCAAAAAAATAATTAAAGGAGCCAGGAAAATATTAGCAAGTCTAGATGCCTCAGCTTTAGCCTGAAATTAAGAATTGATCAGGGCTCCTTTTTATTTCTTTTAAAATAAAAGATCAAAATAATAAAATTAGTAAAAAACTCTTTTTTCGTGGACTAAATGTAAGTCTATCTGTGGGTGTCCGGTTTTACGTACATGTAGAACGTGAATTCAAGGCATCGCATAGAGGCAAGCAAATAGCGTGGTTTGAGGCTTGCAGTAGACGAATTGTTATTAAACATCATATAACCCCGAGGGGGACACAATGCAGAAATTGATACAAAAAGATATGATGAGCTAACATCGATACTTCGCTTGTTCGAAAACATGCGCAAAATAGTCATTTAATGACTTTGAAAACAAACATCATATTTTCAGTCTGTAAAACTTCTCTCAGCCAATCATAACCTGCCACATCACATCGCCCTTTCTCACCTAACTGGTTAGGCAATTGCTATTGTTTACAGTATTGAGTCAAGCGGACACTTACTTACTTGGCGTGTAATTAATACACGAACAAAGAAAACAACTTCCCAGTATGACAGTTAGTTAGTGAGACATATAATGAAGACATTTACTAATTTTGGTTGAATCTTTTTGACTGTTGATAGCTTAATCACGACTTTTACAGAGGGATCTAAAACCAATTCATCAATGGTATGTTATGGTACTTTGTTCCGCTAATGAGGAGATAGCCTATTCTTCTCTGTAAAAAATTATCATTATAATAAATGTGGTTGAAATATATTTGTTTAAAAAAAGAAACGGGGCTGACAAAAAAAAACAAATAATGTTTATATTAACGCCGCTCCCTAAAAAAATAGTGACGTAACGTAAACATGGACAGATCAGTACACATATAATATTCAATGACAATGTTGAAACAATGATTTTTTTAAATATACAACAGAGCAATCTAATGCTCAGGTTTATATCTTGATGAGATGGTATAAACATAAGGATATTTCAGCAAGGCAAAATCTAAATATTTAATCGTGTTCTGAAAATCTCTTAGATATTACGATATGGTGATGAACTGACTTTAGTAGTTCTACGTTTACATGTTGTGATGAGCCTGGGTGGCCTCAATCAAATACAGAAACATTGTTAGTTTACAAAGAGACAACTCATCAGCGTAAAAAAATACCACTCTATATCTTTGTTTGAGATAATGTTGTTTTACATTTTATTGATTTCTTGTTTTCTAAACTTCTTACACAAAGCAATTGTCTGAAATGATCCATATGTATACATATTAGTTTAAATTAACAAGTTTAGTTTACATAATTTCTATTGGATATCATGTGACCAAAACCTACCTTATTGAAGTAACTGGATTCAACGCGAAATACTCCATCTCATATGTCTGTACTGAATGTGTCCATGTCAAAGCACATACACTGCATATGGTTAATTCTAAAAGTTAAATTTTTGATTGGATCTAGTTTGTCCTACATAATAGACGACCGATTAAAACGGGTTTTGGTGTATTTTAAAGTTGACAAATGTTTTCTGTACAAATTTACCAATTTACATGGAAAAAAGCAATGAGGTTTCTTGTTGTTTAAGAGAACTCTTTTCATTAACAATTTAATATTGATGTTTAATACAGAAAAAAACTACCAGTAAACATTAAAAACTCTCATTATTAGCATGATTTCTTGGAAATGCATTAACTGAAAAGACAAATCCACTTTGAGGTGACGTATTACGTCATTAGTAAAATTCGGTAAGACAATCAGAAATAATTCATCAGTTTCATAATGATTACATACACGTGTTGTCCGTTTATTTGTTCCTTTCCTATCGATCAGAGACAATTACGATCATTTGATATTATGTATTATAACTTGAATTTATCTTTTTTGTAATTAATAAGCCTTATCATCGTGATTCGACAAGTAATTCTGATAATGACGTGCAGTCCATTATTTGATTTAAAAAGTTATGATTACTTTATTGAAGACATAAATCAGACGGAAATGCGTTCTTATTTAGCAAACTGTTAGCCATACAAATGAGGTCAAAAATAGAGTAAGTAATAGTCCATAAATACATAACCATTGTGCTATAACATGTGTTACATATAAGATATAACATTTTACATAATATGAAAATTGCAGATTAATAGAATTACCCGGCCTCGCATGTTCTTCACTGCAGTAGGCTGGGTTCACAGGAACAGTAGGACAGGACAATAATCAAAAGCTAAAAGTATAAACGTTATTGGTATATAATAATAATATCCCCCCTCCTGTACAATCTCAATATTTTTGAAACGTGTTTGGTTTATATTGACGTAAATATAGATGTATAAAGCATCGGATACGTGTACCAATCAACTCCTGTTATACACTCAGAGGCAAAACATGAGAAACGATACCATATAATTCATGTTAGGTTAAAGGGGTAGTAGCACGTTTTTGGATAATTTTATATTTTAACATTTTCACTGATAATTGTAAGTTAATGCTAAATGTATTATTTTGACAGTGTCAAAAATCCCATTACACAAGTCAATGATCCATAATCAGAGGACAAAGTACGAAGTTTCACATAAAATCCATTGGCGGCCATTGTGTGTGAACACCTTTAATTCATATATTGTAAGAAAAAGGAATCGCATGGCTAAACTTTACGTTATGTATTTGAATTACTACTGCTCCATTTATTCTAAATACATTGTAATTCAATTGGAACTATTAATTTTCCTTTTCCTGACATCACCTTATATTCCCCCTATAACGTGCTACTGCTCCTTTAAAGGGGCAGTAGCACGTTTTTTGATAATTTTATATTTTAAATATTTCACTGATAATTGTACGTTAATGCTAAATGTATTATTTTGACAGTGTCAAAAATCCCATTACACAAGTCAATGATCCATAATCAGAGGACAAAGTACGAAGATTCACATAAAATCCATTGGCGGTCATTTTGTGTGAACACCTTTAATTCATATATTGTAAGAAAAAGGAATCGCATGGCTAAACTTTACGTTATGTATTTGAATTACTACTGCTCCATTTATTCTAAATACATTGTAATTCAATTGGAACTATTAATTTTCCTTTTCCTGACATCACCTTATATTCCCCCTATAACGTGCTACTGCTCCTTCAAGCTACGAGTGATAGTTACGGCTGAAACAGTGTCATTTCATGTCTTCAAGAGCTAACTGCGAAAAACGCCGTTTATAATTCTCCTTAACTAGACGAGATAGGATACTGAAAATGGCCCTTTTGCCTTTTTAAACCAATTTACAGACAAAATGCATGACCAAATTAATTTCAATCAAGGTTTTTTATATTGATAACATCTTTAATTTATCAAATTTATAAATTTTATAATTTTTTTCCAATTCCAAAGATTTTGACCAAAAACAACATTGAAAAAGCTATTTTGGGACCTCTCTTGTATTTGAACAGTCGTGCAATTATAAGTATCATACTTGTACATTTTGTAAGGCACATATTATGCACGACATTTAGCAATTTACTTCAGGACAACTTTTGATCACCATCGAAGCTTCAAGATTTTCTTAAAAAATGAAGCCATTACTTTAACGCTTACAGTGACTGCAAGTCTAGTCAGCCGGATTGAGATGCAGAATGGAGGGATAAGCAAATGATAAAAAATACCAAACTCCATACGTCAAAAATTATTCTGAATAATTTAGATATAACAGACAATGAGGATATTGATGCATGATTTTTGTTTTTGATGAAGAGGTACTTCTGGGCGACAAAACATGTCAAGATCTATCTGTAGGGTGTACAGCGTTATGCACTAGCAGCATTTTAACTGAACGGGGCAATTTATATATTCAACAATAATTCTCGATTTTACCCTTTAGAAGAGTTTGAATGTTCCATATAAACTGTCATTTGGTCAGTTAAGTTGGCATTGTGAAAAGTTAAACGGAAATGTTTAAAACTTTGAATTGAGCAATATAATTATGCATTTTTACGAACATTGCCAACAATAATAAAAAATTACGTACTGGTGCTATCACGTGACGAAAACGTTTAATGATTTTCCATAATGAATGTATGTCATCCCTTAGAGAAAAAACACAAAGGAAACGATAAACGGCAAAGCAAAAATACCGTGCCTCTCCCCTTAAAAAAGTCACCCTTTTTACATGGATCATTTATATTGGTAACACGGTGCGGGAAAACAGAGGACAACCACGAAAAACACCAAAAAAAACGTTTTCTCTTCACTCCGTGAAGGTCGATATCTGTTATGTTTAGACAACCACTAACGTTGTATTTAAGTGACATCATGGATAATACACATCAACGATCGACCTCATCTCATGTTCTCGACTAGCAAATTCAAACGGTACAATGGAGACCACAACGAAAGGGTCACCCAATAATGAAATTATCAAATAACATAGTCCGACTCCGATTTGATGTAAGACTACTATTTTTTTCTCCTTTTTTGGCGAGGAGGGGGGCTTTTTCTTAAAATTCATCGCCCATAAGCTTTTTAAATTATTTTTTTAATGAATATTAATGACATTTATTCCATTTTTCATCCACCACGCTTCATTTTTGTTTAAAATAGATCTGTTTTATCCACATTGATAAGAGGTAAAGACAATTACAAGTCAGCTCTTCACAATATTGATTAAAACCAGACTCTTGGAGTGAGTAAGTTAGTGCTAAACGCTGCTTGGAGGTTACTCAAATAATTTAGTCTAATAATGTCTAGATTCCCTATTTATACATATTATTAAAATTTACATTATGGATTTAACGAATGTTTGTTAATTGATTTTATGGAGTTTCAAAACTCTGTTTTGAACATTACAAATAAAAGCGACTTATATCATGATCCTTGGATCTTCTTTTAACATATAAATGGCATCGTCAATATCAGGCTTTCAAGAAGTGGCATCTATCGGAAGAATCGCAGTATGGGTTCGTCTTCCAAGCGCGAATTACTCACTGATTACAAAGTACACATAAGTGAGGTCTGACATTAATGTCGTATTAAAGACTGTATGTCATTGGCTATAATAATTTCCACAATCTTCATATATGTTGAAACCCTCAATCCAGAATTGTTTTTTAAGAGGCGAGATATTCTATAAGGTAGGGGTTGTATTTTTTCTTAATTGAATAATTTCTCCTTGCTTGGTATCGCGTCTTTTATATTTACCTTATGCATATGATATGTTTTGCTTTTAATCTCTCATAAATCACCAAGTGATTGGTTGTGTACTTTTAACCGCATATGTGCATTTTATTGCCTTTTCTATGTAAATATAAAATGAATGTACACAAGTGAGACTTTAATAAAATACTTGTCTGTCTGTCTTAATATTGGGGGAAGATAGTATCAATTGTAATCGCCTTGTTGTTCATATATAGATGCATTTCAACAGCTGTTTACCTACTTGCCTATCTAAGTGGGAATTTATTTTAGAATTTGATTTATCATACTGTGAATTAGGTCCGTGAAATCAGCTATTCGAACCCCTTTAAACCAAACTACGCATCTTAATATCATTCCGGCTTCATTATTAAATTTCATGTTCGAAGGTAAAAGATGAAATACATGTAGATTATTGTTTATTCTAAAGACTTTTTCAGAATATAAATTAAAAGGAATGTTTTGGACTACCATGACGTCCTTCCATTCGTTTAGACGTACAGGTTTATTTTTTTAATCTTGATATTTTAGTATGAATTGATACCATGGTCAATTGGGACTATAGAGTGTTGAATTTAATGATAATGCACCTACAAGAATACCTAAAAACCTTCCTTTGACTTTGCTTTGTTTAGTCAAACACTGATTTTAAAATTCATTTGAAACCTTAACAACAGGTACATGTAGATATTACCCTTCAGATTAGGAGATCTCATTCCTTTAGCGTTTGTCATGAAGCTTTCTGTGGATTATTACTATCATTATTATCATAATTTTCTAAGGAATAATGTATCATTTATCAGTTCTCATATCCCATAAGAAATTCGTCACCTGCACTCACTGTCCACTCATTATGACAGGGCGGGGCTTCCTGTCTGATGGGTGGGTGCTTTACGGCCAGGAAGGTGTTAATGACGTCTTGACCAGAACACTGCAATGTGTCATTCCCTGGCTTCTGCTGTTCCATATAGCACGCCATTAGACTATTTATGTGAAGTAAGTTAGCTGCAGAAGCTAAAGGTCTCCCAGGTAGGATATGATTGTGTTGTTTGATTATGGTATTGACATTGCAGTTGTTTACTTCTCATTGGTCTTGTTATTTAGTTTGTTGTTTTTGTTGTTTGCTTTTAAAGCAATTTAGGTAAGATGTTAATTGGAGAGTTTTATCAGATTGATTATATTCAGAATGTGTTTTTTTAATTTCGATTTATCTTCTGACACATTTGATCTGTGATGATTACCAGTTTTTATGTTATCGTTGTTATTGGTATTGTCGTAATTGGCAAAACAACACATTATCTCATTTGTTATCATTGTTATAAAGATAATAAATTGAAGTATCGTGATCGTTCTCAACTGTTTATGTCGTTATGTTTATAACAGGCATGTATATCATATTACATGTACTTGAGTAGTACACCTCAGATGTTTAAATTGGTATTGGCTGATTTTTTTATTGTTTTCTTGAATTTGATATGGATATTTATCATGACAAATTTCGTTTGGCATATGATGTCGTTTGTTGCTGTTCATCCTACATAACTGACTTACTGTCTTTTCTCCAACTGAGGCAATCTACAAACTATAAAAAAATTGCCATTTAGACTGTTCAGTTTTCTTTGGAATTTAAGAAGACGAAGATAGTTTTATGGCAAGGCTCGTACCTCCTTATATGAGACAAATAATCGATAGATATACTCTCTCATTCCTCTTTTCTAACAAGTCCACATACACGGTTTAAGGACTCTAGGTATTCTAGATCACTGACAAGAGGTCTGAAATAGTTGTTAAGATCATCATCTAATCAATACTTCAATTTGAGCTTCAAAATTATGTTATTCAGAACAAAGTTTAAACGAATAGGGCTTTAACATTTTGACATGTCCGTGTATGGGGATCAAATATTTCAATCTGTGACGTTGTGACACATAAATAGAGACAACGACAAAGCATTGACTTACTAAAGAACTAAATGCTTAGATTGTGCGTACAAGTTTCGTAGTCAAATAAAGATTATATATATGAAGATTTTGCGACTTTACTACTTTTAAATCTCTAGTACGGAAACATTAATAACATGATTTTTGGCGTTTATGTTTTTATTTGAACTAAACAATTCAATTCCCTCATATTTTCATACAAAAGAAAAATGTCCGAACTTGGACTTGTAAATGCATTACGTTAATGGTGGTTATCTTCGTTTAAATGAAAAGTGGTTTTATAATGGCATTCAAATTAAGACTTCAACGTATTATAACTATCTTGGTATTCTGTTTTCCACTCGGCTCTGCTGGACAAAGTGTGTACAAAACTTAGTTAGTAAGGCGAGTAAGGCTCTTTTTTCTTTGAAAAGGTTATTTCTCAAATACCCTAATATGCCGGTTGGTTTGATGTTCAAATTATTTGATAGTAAGGTTAAACCCGTATTATTGTATGGCTCTGAAATTTGGGGATTTGAGGAAAGGAAATCTATTGAAATATTTCACACTAATTTTTGTAAATATGTACTTGGTGTCGGAAAGCATGTCTCTAGTAATGGTATTTTAGCAGATTGTGGCAGATTAAGCATTTATGTGGATTATTACGTTAGGTGCATTAATTATTGGTGTAAATTGTTGAGGATGTCAGAAGATCGTTATCCAAAACAGTCTTATCTTCTTATGAGGAAATTAGATTCAGTTGGCAGAATAACTTGTAGGATGTACCTAATCTAGCAACTCCCTACTATCACATGAAGGATGAACTCACTGTACAGGACATCATCTTTCATGGTTCCCGATGTGTCGTACCAAAGAAGCTAAGACCCGATATCCTCAAGCGTCTTCACAGTTCTCACAGCGGCATCGAGTCTCTGTCAGGGGCATGCTTTCTTCCACAGAATTTACAGTCAAACTTGAGAGTGTGAGATTGAGAGTTAGATTTATGACCTGTACCCTGTTCATGATACTTTGGTTTATGTGGCTTAGCATGTTTCCTAGAACCCTGGATAGCATGAATTTCTTCTTTGCCGGACATAGCTTTCAGTTGAAAAGCTGTTGTTTCTGATGCACGACATATATCAATACATTTCTTCAAAGAAAGTCTTGATTCTTGTAGTAATTTCTTCCTAACAGAATTGTCCCTTATTCCACAAACTATTCTGTCCCTAATCAGTTCATCTGATAAGCCCTGGAAATTACAAGACTGTGCTAGTGTTCTGAGCTGAGTTGCATATGTGTCAATGCTTTCATGTTCTAGTTGATTTCTGTTATTGAAGATGTATCTTTCATAGATGACATTTGTTTCACCTAAACAGTGTTGTTCCATAAGAGATAGAATAGTATCCATGTTTTTCCTAGCATCATCATTTGTGAATGGCAATCCATTGTAGATTTCTAAACCTTCATTTCCAACACATGTTACAAAAGTGGCTACACGATAGCTGTGTTCCTGTCTTTTGGTGTTACTAACTATTTCAAAAGAATCCCAAAGTTGTCTCCATCTTTTCCAATTAGTTGACAGATTTCCTTTCACTTCTAGTTTGGGTGGTAGAGGAATGTTAGAATGAAATGTAGGAACAGGTGGGGGATTTTCTCTAGGCATATTGGAAGAAATTCTTTGTAGATATTTATAGAGTTAGTGACACTTATTTCTGTAGATAATTCACACAAATGTCATTTGGAAATATTCAGATCACTTCGAGAATGAGTGAGATTGAGAGAGAGTGAGAGAGAGAGAGAGCGTCTGCTACTTGAGCGAGTCTAACGGTAATTCTAGCCTCCATGAATTCACCGATGTTAGAGAGAGCGAGTGAGAGTTGAGAGTGTCAATTTCCAAAATACATAAGTGAAATGTCAAGTGCACATGTTTTGAAAGAACTTTCAGTGATAATCTAGTAAGAGATGAGAGTTAATGTCACTTTTAGGCTCGAGAGATGTGGCCTTATTCTGATCACCAATGTAAACAATATGGCGGACCGCCAGACGACAGAGAGAGATAGCATCGTGAGATCGAGTTTCAGAGAAAAGTTCCATACATACAGTTTTTTCACTAAGAAAAAAAAACGTGGAGAGTCGAGTATCACTTTCTTCTGACACCATGTTTTGTTACTTGTTTGTTATCGGGCCACTTGTAACGAGAGATAACACAAGCGTAAGGTTCAAGTCTGTATTACTTCAGCTCTCTACATATTGAGTGACGTCATACACACACATCAATGTGACGTAATCAGAAGATGTGGAGATGTACACAAGTCAGTGAAGTCATGTAGATATTTCAAAGAAGTTAAATCGTTGTTAAGTGTTGAATATTATGTATCTCCTATTAATCATATAGCAATCCGAAGAACTATTTGTTTATTAAGATTACATGCACTTCCCCTGAGATGTAATATTCGAGGTTTTAATGTGAATAGAATCTGTAAAATGTGTGAATGTGGCCTGATTGAAGATGAAATTCACTTTTTGTTTGTATGTGACGCATATGCTTCAATCAGGGAAAACTATTATCAATGTTGTAGACAGGGTAACACATTAGAATATTATCTTAAGTTAATAAGCAGCAAATGTAGTAATTCATTATTTAAATGTGCAAATTATTGTAAGGAAGCTCTTGCTCTTAGAAAGCGTGCTATGTCTTCTGTTATGACTTAACTATTGTATTATACTTTGATTTGCTACTCTTATTTTGTGAAGTATATTGCAATTGTACATGGGCCAATGGCCTACAAAACCGAAATAAAATGAATTGAATTGAATTGAATCGTACGTTAATATCAATATTAATATTAATATTAATCATATTAATATTGCCTTTTAACAGGTAAAATTGTCAACATTCGCATATTTGCAATACATTTAGATACATGTTGTAACTAACACGCATTTAACACATGGAGTCGCAGTTTGCACGTGCGTTACCTAAGCAACTGTCCAATGGACAACAAAAAACTTTGTATGAACCCGTAAGTATAGAATTTAGAACATGTGTTTGGAACTGTAGAACACTAGAAGGCATCTTAATATTTCATATATTTTAATATCATCTAAAAAGTTGTAAAGGGTTTATCATAGATAAATATTGTACATAAGATATAACATTTTCCTTGACTGTGTTGATATTTTATCTCATTTAGATATATGCATTGAGTCTAAAATTATTTCGAAGTGTAAAAATAACACGTTTTGCTCTCCAGAAAAGTCATATTTGTCGGGGAATTTAAAAAAAAAAATCAGAAACAAAGGTTGGGATAAATGATTATTTAGCTCTCAAATTCAAATTCTGACCATGAAAAGAAATATTCGTCAAAAAGCTATTTATTTCTATTCCCGTGAGTACTTTGGTCGCAAGATGATATTGTTCAAAAAATATTAAAAGATTATGAATACCTTATTTATCACACCAAAACAAATCGAACATTGGAGAATCGAAAGTTCTAAAAAAAAATTGTTTAAGAATGTAATCGTTTGTATTTCAAGACCAGAGTGATATGTCAGTGCCTTACTAACCTTTTGTTATTTCATTAACGCCCATACTAAAACCGTAATTACATGAAATTTTGCACTAACAAATATTTTTACAGTCACAAATGCAATATAACATCTGCGAATGTGTTAATTTCTATATCAAAATTAAGTTTAACAGAGTCGACCTTCCTCCTCAAAATATTCACGTTTTACTGAGGGGACCAGGCAGCTTAAATAACACTTACACTGATTCGCCCGCACGCTTTGTCAATTGCCGGACACGACTTGTCACGTGGTGCATGCTTTTCGCGGGCTACCCGGAATGCCTGTGCCGTTCAAAAGCAACCGAAACTTAAAGACACAGTGGCGGGAAGAGTCCGTAACATTATAATTATTACGTTCATTATATCACCATCTTACATAATCATCTTGTTTTAAATGGATTTGTTTGCAATATATGAAAATCTATGATGTTGTGATCATTTCGACATGATCACAGTGATAATTTGGCGACCAATACACTACGCGACAGAAGTTTAGACTCGCCATCAAATGATGCTTAAAAATCGTGGTATTGACAGTCACTGTAAATCGATTTATGCTTGCTCAAGCCTGAACTTGCATGTATTATCCAAGTGTCATGCATTACTCATTAAAGGGGCGGTGCAATCGGGGTATGTTTTGTGGAAACAAAATTCAAGAGCACTTCCCTGTTGGTATATATATGTGATTATTACACGATTATTGCACCCCAATTTTCAAATATGTTGGTAAAGGTAACATTTTAGTTGTTCTAGATTTAATTTTTAGACAAAGAATAGAACCCATCACTGCGTCTTTTTGAATTTCGTTTCCACAAAAATAACCCGATAGGACTGTCCCTTTAATGGACCTTGGTTGACATGTGCATCATGACATTTTACTGACATATGCTTTGGAGAAGTCCATGGACATCGTTGAAAATGCATTTTTTACGCCATAAGGACCCCCTTTTATCGGGGACAGTGTTTCACAATTGGGGTGGAAATAAATTGTCAAGCTAATCTTACATCATAGTTAGTACCTTTTTTCTCAGTTTTTCATTAGTTTTTAAGATATTTGCGTTAAAAACCATGACATTACATTCTGTAAAAGTCAATCAAAATAGATTTAGATCAAAAGTTTTTATGAGGCCACACAATACACAGATATGTAACTATTTATGTGTATTTATGACAATTGTGTAAAGAAAGCCGCCCTCCGATTCACATATTTTGACAAAACGCCATATACTTTTCGTGGGTATTAATCACAAATCTGCAACACGTCGTTATTTGAATAATGGCTTATTTCGGCAATTTTTTCAAAAACGTTAAAGCCCTGATATCTGATCGAAACTCGGACTATGTAGACTTTGGGTAAACAGAGATATTGAGCTATCGCAAGAGCGGGGAGACTGAGTTTTGTCAATGACACCACTGCAGTAAGAGATCAATGTTTGTATCAGTGGGAAACTTGGATGACGTCATATGGGATGACGTCACGTGTACTTTAGGCCTACATAGGGCTTAACCTCTACTTTTGATGCAATATCAGTCCGCTGCATACATATACATTTCAAATATAAAACTTTGTATACAAAACGTACGTAGGACACAGAAAAGACAATAAAAGAATAACTCCTTTAAGCACGATTTTTAAAATTCTATATTTAAATTTGTCACTGATAATCGTACGTTATTGCTAAATGTATTATTTTCATAATGTCAAAGGCGACCATATTTGTATGCACATCTTTAATTCATCAATTATAAATAAATCGCATGGTTGAACTTTACATTTTATATTTGATTTTTTCTTATTCATTTAATTCAAATACATTGTATTTAAATTGAAACCATTTATTTTAATTTAATTTTCTTGACATCATCTTATTTCCACCCTTAAACGTGTAAACGCCAAAATAATTAAGTTATACTATAACTTTCAATAAGTTTACTAAAACTTTCTACTAAATTTCAAAGTCTGCATTTATTGCAAATCACACCTTGTAACTATTTGAATGAACATATCAATGAATTACAGAATACGAAATTCTGTTTTATACGACGATACGTTTTTCAATATCCGGCCAATATCTTAAATAGTTTTACTGACGTTGTGGAAGCCTTCCAAACGATTGTCTTTTTTAAACTGATAATAAATGATACATCAACGAAAGCTTCTTTTCTTCGGTTGATTTTATAGTTGTTTATTTTTGTTTTTTGTTGTTGACATAATTATTATGTTCGTCGTTTTTAATTGATTCAGAATGTGCAGATATGCCATATGACATGACGTGTGACAATGCGTATCAATATCATGACATGTATCAATGTGTGACAACATGAATAACAAACAAACGTGTCATTGGGAGAGGTGAGTAAATCGAAAAGGTGTTATTGACCATTAAATTGGAAAGAGCCATCGGCTCTGGATTTCTTCGTTCCTGACTCGTTGACATCTAATGTCAGAAACATACATGTGAATTAAAAGTTTGATGATATGCAATTGAACATAAAATCACAATCTTTTGGCCACTATTGTAAACACAGGCTTACGTTTTCATAGTAATCCTCGTTAATTTCGAGATATGTTCAATATATTACAAATTGCCATATAGCCTCGTCTGTAAGTAAGGATGCGCGGTATTATCGATATATCGATATATTGCAATACAGGAACAAAGTAATACGAATCGGTTCATACTTCTGAAAATATCCAATATATCGTACGTTTAAAAAAAAGCCTTTTCCATCTAAAATTGCCAAAAAACTCATGATTGACGGAAAATTCTTTACAACGTGTGAAGTTGTGTTGTGAATATAGCTCAAATATGTATATATATCATAAACAGTGATAGAAAAAATATTTCTTTAAAAAATGACCTATAGCTTAGCAATGACGACCGTTCTTCACGCTCATATTTAGACAACATAACATGCAAATTCTTGAATTAAACAAGTACCAATATATTGCAATACGTTTTTTCTGTATCGCAATATATTGCAATACAGAAATGAGGAACGATACCCATCCTTATCTATAAGACAGGACAAGACGTTTATATACAGTTTATAGTGTACATATATATAAACTTGACATTATATGACCAATATACGGTGGCATATTAGGGCCACCTGTTTTCTTTTGGGGGGGGGGGGGGGGGGGGGGTGGGGGGGGGGTTGTCTTGAAATTTCAAAAAAAAAGAGTTGGAATTTTAAGATCCTTTGTTTCAAGGTGTTATGTTGAAATTTAAAGATATTACGTTGAATTTTCAAGATAAGTAAGTTAAATTTACAAGATAAGTAAGTTGAATGTTCAAGAAAATTATGTTGAATCTTCAAGAGAAGTAGTATATAAGATTTTGATAAAACAAGATAATACAAGAATGAAGTCAAACAGTTCAGGGCTCATTCAAACAGTATGAGAAGCCAAATAGCATATATAATACTTTCAAATATACACTGATTCTTTTCTTACATTCAAGTGTTATCAAATCAATGAATGTACCTTTTATAGACACACATAAATCAAACCTTTTTAAACCTTTGAAAACATACACATACATAAATAGAAAAGGTTTGTGGTAAACATATGACAAATACATCCCATATGATACTTTCGTGTTGACGTAATGCATTGATATGAAATGAATTCACACTACATGTACAAAAGATATCATTTTAAACCAATCAAGAAATGTTCACATTAACTTATGCACATCTACTTCCTATTTGTTTGTTTACTTATGTATTCATTTATCAAATCCATCCATCTTAGCATATCAGTGTGAATGAAAGAATGATTGGATAGTGTATGGTGTATGTATGTTATTGGATAATGTGGGTATGTTTGTTTGTACATGTATGTTAATAGGTGTATTTGAATGACAAAATTAATAATTGAACATTCACATGCGTATAAAAATGTTTATCAACCAATTTTAATTGTGTGTGAAATGCAAAATTATATGTTTGTGATGATTCATAATATGTATATGGGCTTGTTTATTGATCATTGTCAAGTGCCTATGTGTATTTATCATTTATGTATCTACCAGGGATTCTTGTTTATATCTAAACTAATCTTAACTGGGAAACTTTCTCCGAGGTAATGCTGACTTCCACAAGTTCAAACCTTATATAATACATTATCTTGAAATTTCAACATAATTATCTTGAAATTTCAACATAATTATCTTGAAATTTCAACATAATTATCTTGACATTTCAACATAATATCATAAAATTTCAATATAATATATTGAAATTTCAATTTTTTTCTTGAAATTTCAAGATAAAAATAAAAACAGATGGCCCTAATATACCATCGTAGTAATGAGAATGTTGTTGTTATATAACACAATTACACACACACAAATTGTGTCCGGGTAACTTACTATTTGGATTTAAGTTCCACGTCATCCTATTGTTCTCTCGCTCCATTATTTTTCCGTAATTGAGCGTTGTATTTTAGATCAAGTTATTCTCTTCAAATTTCAATTTTTGAGGTATTTAAAAATTTTTTTTTTTTTTTTTAGTTGAGTTGTAAATTAAGTCGGTTAATATCCTCGGAACTCTCATTCCTAAAAAATAATGAGCCTCGGGCCCTGTGGCCTTCGGCTCCATTTTGTTTTAGGAATGGAGAGTTACTCGGACATTAACCTATACAAAAAGTAAACATTGCACCTTTGCTTTATCAATGATGTGTCAAGTAGCTTTTCTAGCATTGAATACAACGTCAAAATCTCTTTTGATTGCAGAAACCAGAAAATGGAGCTCACGTCTGCCAACAGTTCCTTCGCCGATAACATAACAGCCATATCGACAACTGACTACATCACCCAAAGCAGCCTTGACTTCACCAGCATTGCCCCGAACAGCAACATAACGTTTGACGGGAACAGCACCGATATAAATATCACCTTATCTAACGTAACAGCTCCGGCCTCCTCCCATAGCAACTACGGCTTCTTCGTCACAGCCTTCGCGGTGTTCTCTCCAGGAATATTGGCCCACATCCTGGCCCTCTACTGCCTCATGACCGAGGTAGGCAAGAAGATGATCTTCGCTAAGCGTCTTCTTCTCGGTCTCTGTGTGGTTGATATCCTGGGTCTCATGGCCATCTTCTTCCACCACACCATCGGCGTGTACTTCACCAACCCGCCTGTACCTCTTTGCGCCGTCAACAGTTTCTTCATGGGGTTCCTACCACTCATGTCGGGAGCTCTGACGACCTACATGGCAGTTGAGCGGTGCGTCAAGTTCCATGCTCCGTTCTGGCACGCTGTGAATGCTACATCATGGAAGATGAGACTCCCAATTGTCCTCGCGGGCTTGATTCTGGCGACTGTTGCTCTCTTCCCAATGCTTGGTCTTGGTTTCATCGTGTCCCAGGATGACCGGAAGCGCTGTTTGACCTTTCCAACTACAGTACCCCGGATGTACAACAGTCCTGAAGGAATTTTCACCATCGCCTACGCTACCGTCGGGCTGATAACGGTTGCCGTTGACGTCACCTGCAACACAATCACCATCTCAACCTTGACCTCTGTAAAGGAAAAGAGGCTGAACATAGGCGGGGCAAAAGAAGGCAAAAGCGCGGAGATGGCGATGACCCGGATGTTGATCTGGCTCTCATGTGTGTTCCTTGTGACCCTGACTCCGCTTTATGTAAGTATTTTTAATAACATTATAAATCACAAATTTATCAATGAAATCTTAATTCCGTGTCTGTTGTATGACTAGGTACAAGGGTAGTAATGACGGTTACATACTCCCCGGAGAGGTAAATAGTTTTAATTGTGGATATCCCTTTTGTTTATTCCATTGTCGAACCTATAGGTTGTAGTTCACAACATCTTAAGTTCGCACGTACAATTATATCACTGGATATAAAGTGTTGCAGGACAACGCGGAGCTTTGGTAATAACAGTTAGATATTCTGAGTCTGAAGCAAATAATTATAAGTTTGTGGGCTTCGCCTATGCATATTCTCTTGCAGTCTAGCGCATAACATCTCAACCTCGCGAGAAACATTACCATTTGAAAAGCAAGGCCTGCTTTGGATGCAACATTTGGAAATTGTTTTCTTAAAATGACATTTTCTTATTATTAAATTTTTTTTACAGATCATGTATTTCCCCAAATTTGCAGGTGTCTCTGGTTATGATGTACGCTGGTTACAATCTCAGCCAGGCGGTGAAGACGTTGACGCACCTGCTTGCTGGATTCAACTTCACCCTTGATCCCTTCATCTATGTCTTCACCATGAGGACCTACAGGAGGAAGGTGGCCAATCTCTTCACATCTTGCTGTCGAAAGGATACCGGAAGTGGGTATGAGATCAAGTCAGCTTCCACCAAGGAATCGGATGACAATAAGGATGACAATTAGAACCGCATGGATGACGTGAGAATAATAGGCAACGGTGAGCAACGACCAGAACAATAGTGAAGCTGACAGGATGACAACACGGATGACAATAAGGGCAACAATAATGATGACAAAAGGTTGACAGGATTACATTAATGATGACAATTGGGATAATACGGAAGACAACATTAAGGGTGACAATTAGGATAATACGCGAGACAACATTAAGGGTGACAATTAGGATAATACGCGAGACAACATTAAGGGTGACAATTAGGATAATACGCGAGACAACATTAAGGATGACAATTAGGATAATAGGGAAGACATCAATGATGACAATAAGATTGACATACAGATTAACAACAATGGAAATGGTTAAGACAAACTTTTTATGAACGGTGATCGATATGCCAAGGAGTTTGAAAATGAAGAATGGCATTATGAATGACATTGAAGATGAAAATGACATTGATGACGACAATAACAAAAGACAACAATATTGATGACAATGGAAAATGGGAAAATACGTATTAGAAGACATTAAAGATAATATTGGTACAATTGGACGACAATGTTGATGACGTTGAAGGTGGAATTAATTTTTGAAATTACGATAACGAAAATAATAAAAACTAATAGGAACAATAAGATTTGCAATCAAGATAACAATAAGTACTAGTACTTATTATGATGACAATGAGGCTTACAATTAAAATAACAAACATGATGATAAGGACAGCACTAATGATGACAATTTGATTGACAATTAGGGTAATGAAGATGGGGATGTTATTGGCAACAAAAGTGAGGACAATTCAGATTTACTTATATATATTTCGATTAAAATATTCCATATAGACGTTGCAAGTTTAAAATCTGCACAACAACATTGCCTTAGTACAAAAGGTAAAATATGATTGAGATCAAAAGTTGTTGATCACTTATGAAGGATTTTATAGACATAAACAAACCAGCGTCGTCGAAATTTTGACCCCTGACCATTTAATGTCCTGCCAAAACTTTTACGGTTATCTGTATGATGTACGAATATGTTAACCCAAACGGAATCTTAGCTCAAGTTGTGTGAATTTCAACATTATCCCTTTCGTTTTCGCAATGCTAGGATACTTTTCAGACATTTTTATCAAAATTATACGTAGGGAAGTGAACAAACTTAAGGTACGCAGCTGTATAAGGATGAACATTCAATAGGGAAGAAATTTAAGAGAATAAGAAGGGCTACGAAAGCACAATATGGTAAATGGTAAATTATCGAAACGATCACGTTAATTTAAAGGGAATCTAGAACCCGAGTATTTCAGACCTACATGTAACTGACCAGCAGTTACGTAATGAACATAGCTGTGGAAAGAGGTCACATGACACGGACTGGGCGCCGGCCAAGCGGGGTGCGGTCATTGTGACCGGGGAATCCACCTTTATTTTATTTTTTTTTCTATTTTTTTTTTTTTCCATTTTCATTTCCCAATTTGTATACAATGTGTTTACATCCAGTCATGTTATGTCATATGTATGTACAAATACACATTTTTCAACTAAAAAAATACTTCCCCTTTATGATGAGACCTTAATTGTTGATGACAAGGTTGTCAATAAAATCTTATGTCAAAAGGCCCCTAATGACAAGTCAATCGTGACTAAGGTTAACGACATCAGTTCCTTACTTAGACGATTGTATATGCTGTTGATAAAGAGGGTCATTACAAAATAGTGTTGTGGCCACAAAATCTTGATAATATAATAAATTAATCTTTTGAATAAGAAATCATTGATATAAGGACTTATGAATTCAGACCTCTACAAGAAATTTGCTTTGATGAATGCAAATCGAATTTTGTAAAAAAGGTCTCATTATATTGTCAAATTACAAATTAAAAACAAAGTTGTAAGTGAGATATATTAAGATCGAATTTCACTGTTGAATTTTTTAATGTAGATTTATTGTATTGTGAATGATTATTACTTATATGTACGACGTCCAACCACCATCACTATGAATCGTTGTAGCAAATTAGGTTTGTAGTAGTTCGAATTTGCGCCCCAAAAAAACCAATCACATTAAGTAATACAACTTGCATGGTAAGATTGCACATTTGTGGTCACAATGTATATCGAGACAAACGAAAAGTTTGCATTTTATATGTAAAAACATATTCAAAACTCCCTTAACAACATTTTTCCAGACTGACAATAGCTTTTAGATTCTACTTGGACAGAATAGAGATCAGTTTTACACCTGGTAGTTCTTCGTAATCTTATATCGAAAAATAATTTTTTGTGGTTTTATTAAAGGTTTTTGCATTCTTCTTTTATCATATCCGTTTGTGTATATGTGTTTTTATTGTAACTAATACTGTAAAGTAGAATATCATCAAGTGTCATATTTTTTAATATCAAGCAAATATATTATGTAGTTACAATCAATATGTTCTGTGGGTTGTGATTTTTAAACCGCTCAATAAATGAAATACAGCTTTTGTGAAACAGTACAATCCCGAAAGAATTTTAGCAAGTACTAGACAAATTTTATATTGTATTTCTGTACACCTTGTAAAAATTGTTTATTGTTGTTAATTAACGGTGTAATAGTTGTGAATAAAAAATTAAAAAAGAAACATTTCGTTGCGTAGTTAGTTTGTCTGTATTTTGTTCCTATCTATTAAAGAAAAAACCTTTAAAAGACTTTAACATTATGTAACAGTTAAATGTTAACCTTGCACTGTGTTAACAGTTTTGTTGCAGCCTGAATTCGAACTTTAAACCCGATAAACGTGTCAACTGTAGATTAACAAAACATTATTTAAATCAATGTAAAAAATGCGCACTGTAAATCAAAAATGTGAACATTGGAAATTTAAATCGAGCTGGTGACCTCTTAAAAGCCCCAGGGTTTATTGGATGACAGGATGTCCTCCATCCTCGGTAATCCGGGGCTGAATGTTCCGATGTTTTCATTAGGAGAAGGGTAGTAGAGCTAATTGTGGATCTTCGCCACCGCAGGAACCTCAGCCCTCAGATTCAATTGTAGGAAGCAATTCGTGTGTATGTGACTTTAAGAAGTTAACCAAGAGAGGGCTGAGGTTCCTGAGGTGGCGAAGACCCACAATTAGCTTTACTTAGGGTTTTTAAAAACAAGATACCAATGCACGTTTTCTATCATCGCAAGTCTAGTTTCATTTGGTGATCAATTTATAACAAGACTCAATGATTGATACAGTTTTTACATATTTTCTTGTTGAAAAGTCCAAGGGATGATAAAGTGTAAGGAATCAGAACAGTTCTGGGTTACTGAGGAAGGCGTCTGCCTTCAGTACAGTTTTAGATTTTTCTACTTTTCTTCAAGAACTGTTGTGCTAGAGTGCTGAACAATTACCTTCGTTCATGGGAATAGTGAATTGTTGAACCACTCCAAGGGATTCGAATCTCAGTAGAAGGCATATATTCTATTTTGACACTTTTCCCGTGAACTGTTTCAATGCTCTTCTTTATCTCTATCGATCTCCGGTCTAAACTGGATTTATGGATCTATAATCTTTGGATCTGCACGCCCCTCCTATTATCTGTGAAAGGCAGTATTATCATTACTGTAATGATTATAAGGAGTGCAATAAATTTATCTACAGTTGCCAGCTTGCTCAGCGGGACATGACACAGATGATTAGCAGATTGTGTTACGACATGAGCTGTATTCATATGACATGCTGTCGTCAAATAGAACTGTTGTGAAGAGATAACCAATCGAACAAACCTCACTATCGAGCGAGGTCACAACGAGGTTTGAATATTCCTTTGAAAAAGATCATTGTTATTGCAAACACGCAATGCAAACAAGCAATCCCATTGAACTCATCACTCGTACTTTGCTTCATTTCTGAATTGAGTAAAGCTTAATTTGGATTTTATGAGATGACTTGTTCACTCCAACTAAGATAACCAAGAAGCTTGAAAGCCGTCGGCACCTTTTAGTATTTCAACGGGCATCTGATCGTTTGAATTAACCGACGGTGAAAAGTCAAATCATTACTCAGATTAGAAACCCAGCATCCTGTTTAAATCACACCACCTCACTTAGTGTGATATTGATATCATTTCTCATACATGTAAGTATATCACCTGTTTTTCAATAAGGACTTAAACCTGGTGATAGGCTACACAAGGTAGAAAAGTTTCAGAGTCAATTTATTTTTAATATTAAGCATATATTACTTAACAGAAACCAAAATTCTCGCTTTGACGTTTACCAGTAACCCAAGGTTTGGATGTACATATGTAGCTTTGAAATCGATAATTGACATTTCCAAACACATAAATTGATTACTTAGATAAATAACTTGTCAGGGATTCTAAAGCTGATGTGCTGATGTGAAACTACAAACTTTATAAAGTGTCAATATGAATTTGTGGGTCATATCACAATCTGTGACTTGCCACATGGCCTTTAACTAAAAAGTATATCTATAAGTGTCCCCGAACATCAACCATTATTAATTTGGAAAACAAATTGAGATTCATCTCTTTATTCAAGTATTGTTATTTGTCCTACAATCACGACCATGATTGGGATCTCCTCCTAATACAAGGAAACGTCCTTTCTATATCACGGCGTATGTAACGTCTGAAATCCTCCAAGCGACCAGCGTATATGAATATGTTGATTGCAGAATTCATATACAGAAGAATACGCGCACTGGCTCTGAAAAACAAAAGACTATTATTTCTGATTTCATGGAATAAATCATTAAAAGTAAAAATAGTAAACGTTTACAAATCGGGTTAGTTACTGTAGATTGAACAAATTACGCTTATTACCGCCTAAGCTTCTGGTCAAAAGTGCTAGAAGATCGAGCAGCCTCGAGTGGTGTTCGAGCTCAGCTCACTTTTGCATAAATAGTGTACTGTAGGAAATAGTATCAGACCGAAATATTAGAAAACAGCTGTAAATTGCCAACCTGATGTATCGGTTGACCCGACACGTCCTGCACGCTATGCACACAAAGAAGTAGATGACCATCGGTGTCCAGCCCAGAGCAAAGCTGAAGAGCAGGATGGACACCATGACCGTCGACTTGACCTCTCTACCCACAATGCTGCTCGATTTCTGCAGCGATATCCGACAAGGAGAGAACCTCTTCTGGTCATGCAGGGAGATGAGCTTTGCCTGTGGTTGTTAATATTAAATACATTTATTTTTTACAAACTCAAATTGAGGTATAGCAATATGAAAAGTCTGAATGATAATGTTACATGTTAAAATGAATAGACTTTCATTTATAAGAATATATGAACCTTTTCATTGTAGAACATTATGCTAGATATGATATGGTATAGAATATTAAAAATTTAAACCTACTATGTATCAATATGTAAAAACAACGTGAGTAACTTTATCATCGAGACAGCAGTTATAACAAAAAATAACTAACAAATAATACTTTCGAAAAAGATTGTTATGTTTTGACAAGCATTACAAATTTAAGAAAACATGTTACATTGAAATGTGACATGAATATTTATAGTTCATCCTTAACAAAATTACACATTGGAAATTATGAAACTTCTTCTAAATGAACTTCTAAACATACTAGATACTAGATACTAGATTAGCGTTTGCGGGATACCGCAAAAGCAGAGCAGCCCCGAAACTGGGGGTTTCGCCCTCCCCTGCTCCGCCTTCTACAGGCCTCAGCAAATTGGGCATGTTCTCGTGACCTAGACCTTTGACATTCAAGGTCACACAATCAATGAACACTTTTCATTGAGTATAACAAAAATGTAATGAATAAAAGTGTTAATAGTTAAATATATGGCATTTTTGTTACACTATGCTTAAGTCGTGACCTTGCTGTGACCTTGGTCTTTGACAGATTGTACCCGAAACATTTTCAATATTTTGTATTTCTCCAAAGGATATATATACCAAATTAGAGCTTCAGAGCACAAACAACTTTTCAAGTTATTATGTTAACAAGGATATTTTTAGTGATTTTATAACTCGTCACCTTGACCTTTGACCTTGAACATGAACATGTCATAGTAAAACCCCAGAGATGTAAACACGTACACATGTTCATTAGTTCAGAAAAGCTTAATGGGATAAAGTACCAACTTTTCAAGTTATCGCGTTTATAAGAAATTTCGTAGTGATTTTATAGTTCGTGACCTTGACCTTTGACCTTGAAAGTGAACAGGTCAAAATCGTTCTCCCGAGGTATAGGCAATACGTTATGAATAAAAGTCCTGGAATGCTTAGTGGAAAAAGTTATAGCCAGTACTATGAGTGCGGTGGACGCGGCGGAATATAACTATATCCGATAAGTTTCATAAACATAGTATGACAAAGACACATGTATTATGTTCTATCAACAATCGAATTAATCTAATCAAGGATACTAATGCAAAATCTATTCTCATACATAAACATGCTAAGAGCATATAGAAGGCGAACTCATATGCGAAACGTGACGTCCTAATGGTGTTTTTGACGGCATCTCACCATAACAAAGTGTTATTGATGTAAGACTATCGATATAATCATTGTAATTATATAAGTGATGAAAATACACACATGTATGCGTGCGATGCGTGCAATCTTGTAGTACAGGCAGACCATGACACTGAGAGGCAGGAAGAGTTGTATGATGAAAAGTACTCCAACGTGGGTCAGTGAGAATATTAACTCATATTGGCAGATGCCTTTGTAATCAACTGGAACATGAACATTGATCATTTCAAAAGAGTAAACGCCAAAGACAAAATTAACAAAGCAAATCGAAACTTTATATTTTACCAAAAAAAAGGTATACACGTACCACAAAGGCAAAGCGGCGGGATATCGATCTGGACGTGTCGTGAAAGGTTCTTTATTTTTGGTTGCTATCATTTTAAATGACTGATTTGATATGATATTGCTCTGATCGGAAGAATTAATGTAAACTGTTTATTCTTAATCTCATGTAAATCAATCAGAATAAACAGTAAAAGTTAAAAGAAGAATGAACAACAACGAAAGAACTACATCCAACTTCATGAAGGATGATATGTGTATATTAACAATATTGAAGTACATAAAATTTGAAAATATCAAAAATTAAAGAAAGTAATGAACAATTCCAATTTACCTGGATCATAAAAAGTGTACTGCACTAATGCCGTAGCTTGAGAGAGGATCCATATAAGGGATATGCAGGTGGCAGTACTCCGGTCGGTCACGTGACGGTGGTAGCGGAGGGGGTGAACGATGGCGATGTAGCGGGTGACGGTGATGGCGACAAGATGGTAAGAGGAACAGATCTCTAGAGCCAGGACCTGGGACACGAGGATTCGACACACGGACCACTTTCCTGTTGACATTTAGCATAACTGAATACCACGTATTCAACATGGAGACTAGGATTCGACACACGGACCACATTCCTGTTGACATTTAACATAACTGAATACCACGTATCCATCATGGAGACTAGGATTCGACGCACGGACCACATCCCTGTTGACATTTAACATAACTGAATACCACGTATTCAACATGGAGACTAGGATTCGACACACGGACCACATTCCTGTTGACATTTAACATAACTGAATACCACGTATCAATCATGGAGACTAGGATTCGACACACGGACCACATTCCTGTTGACATTTAACATAACTGAATACCACGTATCAATCATGGAGACTAGGATTCGACACACGGACCACATTCCTGTTGACCTTTAGCATAACTGAATACCACGTATCAATCATGGAGACTAGGATTCGACACACGGACCACATTCCTGTTGACATTTAACATAACTGAATACCACGTATCAATCATGGAGACTAGGATTCGACACACGGACCACATTCCTGTTGACATTTAACATAACTGAATACCACGTATCAATCATGGAGACTAGGATTCGACACACGGACCACATTCCTGTTGACATTTAACATAACTGAATACCACGTATCAATCATGGAGACTAGGATTCGACACACGGACCACATTCCTGTTGACATTTAACATAACTGAATACCACGTATCAATCACAGAGACTAGGATTCGACACAAGGACCACATCTCTGTTGACATTTAACATAACTGAAAACCACGTATCAATCATGGAGACTAGGATTCGACACACGGACCACATTCCTGTTGACATTTAACATACCTGAATACCACGTATCCATCATGGAGACTAGGATTCGACACACGGACCACATTCCTGTTGACATTTAACATAACTGAATACCACGTATTCAACAAGGAGACTAGGATTCGACACACGGACCACATTCCTGTTGACATTTAACATAACTGAATACCACGTATTCAACATGGAGACTAGGATTCGACACAAGGACCACATCTCTGTTGACATTTAACATAACTGAATACCACGTATCAATCATGGAGACTAGGATTCGACACACGGACCACATTCCTGTTGACATTTAACATACCTGAATACCACGTATTCAACAAGGAGACTAGGATTCGACACACGGACCACATTCCTGTTGACATTTAACATAACTGAATACCACGTATTCAACATGGAGACTAGGATTCGACACACGGACCACATTCCTGTTGACATTTAACATAACTGAATACCACGTCTCAATCATGGAGACTAGGATTCGACACACGGACCACATCCCTGTTGACATTTAGCATAACTGAATACCACGTATCCATCATGGAGACTAGGATTCGACGCACGGACCACATCCCTGTTGACATTTAACATAACTGAATACCACGTATCAATCATGGAGACTAGGGTTCGACACACGGACCACATCCCTGTTGACATTTAACATAACTGAATACCACGTATCAATCATGGAGACTAGGATTCGACACACGGACCACATTCCTGTTGACATTTAACATAACTGAATACCACGTATTCAACATGGAGACTAGGATTCGACACACGGACCACATCCCTGTTGACATTTAGCATAACTGAATACCACGTATCAATCATGGAGACTAGGGTTCGACACACGGACCACATCTCTGTTGACATTTAACATAACTGAATACCACGTATCAATCATGGAGACTAGGATTCGACACACGGACCACATCCCTGTTGACATTTCACATAACTGAATACCACGTATTCAACATGGAGACTAGGATTCGACACACGGACCACATTCCTGTTGACATTTAACATAACTGAATACCACGTATTCAACATGGAGACTAGGATTCGACACACGGACCCCATCCCTGTTGACATTTAACATAACTGAATACCACGTATCAATCATGGAGACTAGGGTTCGACACACGGACCACATCCCTGTTGACATTTAACATAACTGAATACCACGTATCCATCATGGAGACTAGGATTCGACACACGGACCACTTCCCTGTTGACATTTCACATAACTGAATACCACGTATCCATCATGGAGACTAGGATTCGACACACGGACCACATTCCTGTTGACATTTCACATAACTGAATACCACGTATCAATCAATGAGACTAGGATTCGACACACGGACCACATTCCTGTTGACATTTAACATAACTGAATACCACGTATTCAACATGGAGACTAGGATTCGACACACGGACCACATCCCTGTTGACATTTAACATAACTGAATACAACGTATCAATCATGGAGACTAGGGTTCGACACACGGACCACATCCCTGTTGACATTTAACATAACTGAATACAACGTATCAATCATGGAGACTAGGGTTCGACACACGGACCACATCCCTGTTGACATTTAACATAACTGAATACCACGTATCCATCATGGAGACTAGGATTCGACGCACGGACCACATCCCTGTTGATATTTCACATAACTGAATACCACGTATTCAACATGGAGACTAGGATTCGACACACGGACCACATCCCTGTTGACATTTAACATAACTGAATACCACGTATCAATCATGGAGACTAGGGTTCGACACACGGACCACATCCCTGTTGACATTTAACATAATTGAATACCACGTATTCAACAAGGAGACCAGGATTCGACACACGGACCACATCCCTGTTGACATTTAACATAACTGAATACCACGTATTCAACATGGAGACTAGGGTTCGACACACGGACCACATCCCTGTTGACATTTAACATAACTGAATACCACTTACAATCATGGAGACTAGGGTTCGACACACGGACCACATCCCTGTTGACATTTAACATAATTGAATACCACGTATTCAACAAGGAGACCAGGATTCGACACACGGACCACATTCCTGTTGACATTTAACATAACTGAATACCACGTATTCAACATGGATACTAGGATTCGACACACGGACCACATCCCTGTTGACATTTAACATAAATGAATACCACGTATTCAACAAGGAGACCAGGATTCGACACACGGACCACATCCCTGTTGACATTTAACATAACTGAATACCACGTATCAATCATGGAGACTAGGATTCGACACACGGACCACATTCCTGTTGACCTTTAGCATAACTGAATACCACGTATCAATCATGGAGACTAGGATTCGACACACGGACCACATTCCTGTTGACATTTAACATAACTGAATACCACGTATCAATCATGGAGACTAGGATTCGACACACGGACCACATTCCTGTTGACATTTAACATAACTGAATACCACGTATCAATCATGGAGACTAGGATTCGACACACGGACCACATTCCTGTTGACATTTAACATAACTGAATACCACGTATCAATCATGGAGACTAGGATTCGACACACGGACCACATTCCTGTTGACATTTAACATAACTGAATACCACGTATCAATCATGGAGACTTGGATTCGACACAAGGACCACATCTCTGTTGACATTTAACATAACTGAAAACCACGTATCAATCATGGAGACTAGGATTCGACACACGGACCACATCCCTGTTGACATTTAACATAACTGAATACCACTTACAATCATGGAGACTAGGGTTCGACACACGGACCACATCCCTGTTGACATTTAACATAATTGAATACCACGTATTCAACAAGGAGACCAGGATTCGACACACGGACCACATTCCTGTTGACATTTAACATAACTGAATACCACGTATCAATCATGGAGACTAGGGTTCGACACACGGACCACATCCCTGTTGACATTTAACATAATTGAATACCACGTATTCAACAAGGAGACCAGGATTCGACACACGGACCACATCCCTGTTGACATTTAACATAACTGAATACCACGTATTCAACATGGAGACTAGGGTTCGACACACGGACCACATCCCTGTTGACATTTAACATAACTGAATACCACTTACAATCATGGAGACTAGGGTTCGACACACGGACCACATCCCTGTTGACATTTAACATAATTGAATACCACGTATTCAACAAGGAGACCAGGATTCGACACACGGACCACATTCCTGTTGACATTTAACATAACTGAATACCACGTATTCAACATGGATACTAGGATTCGACACACGGACCACATCCCTGTTGACATTTAACATAACTGAATACCACGTATTCAACAAGGAGACCAGGATTCGACACACGGACCACATCCCTGTTGACATTTAACATAACTGAATACCACGTATCAATCATGGAGACTAGGATTCGACACACGGACCACATTCCTGTTGACATTTAACATAACTGAATACCACGTATCAATCATGGAGACTAGGATTCGACACACGGACCACCTTCCTGTTGACCTTTAGCATAACTGAATACCACGTATCAATCATGGAGACTAGGATTCGACACACGGACCACATTCCTGTTGACCTTTAGCATAACTGAATACCACGTATCAATCATGGAGACTAGGATTCGACACACGGACCACATTCCTGTTGACATTTAACATAACTGAATACCACGTATCAATCATGGAGACTAGGATTCGACACACGGACCACATTCCTGTTGACATTTAACATAACTGAATACCACGTATCAATCATGGAGACTAGGATTCGACACACGGACCACATTCCTGTTGACCTTTAGCATAACTGAATACCACGTATCAATCATGGAGACTAGGATTCGACACACGGACCACATTCCTGTTGACATTTAACATAACTGAATACCACGTATCAATCATGGAGACTAGGATTCGACACACGGACCACATTCCTGTTGACATTTAACATAACTGAATACCACGTATCAATCATGGAGACTAGGATTCGACACACGGACCACATTCCTGTTGACATTTAACATAACTGAATACCACGTATCAATCATGGAGACTAGGATTCGACACACGGACCACATTCCTGTTGACATTTAACATAACTGAATACCACGTATCAATCATGGAGACTTGGATTCGACACAAGAACCACATCTCTGTTGACATTTAACATAACTGAAAACCACGTATCAATCATGGAGACTAGGATTCGACACACGGACCACATTCCTGTTGACATTTAACATACCTGAATACCACGTATCCATCATGGAGACTAGGATTCGACACACGGACCACATTCCTGTTGACATTTAACATAACTGAATACAACGTATTCAACAAGGAGACTAGGATTCGACACACGGACCACATTCCTGTTGACATTTAACATAACTGAATACCACGTATTCAACATGGAGACTAGGATTCGACACAAGGACCACATCTCTGTTGACATTTAACATAACTGAATACCACGTATCAATCATGGAGACTAGGATTCGACACACGGACCACATTCCTGTTGACATTTAACATACCTGAATACCACGTATTCAACAAGGAGACTAGGATTCGACACACGGACCACATTCCTGTTGACATTTAACATAACTGAATACCACGTATTCAACATGGAGACTAGGATTCGACACACGGACCACATTCCTGTTGACATTTAACATAACTGAATACCACGTCTCAATCATGGAGACTAGGATTCGACACACGGACCACATCCCTGTTGACATTTAGCATAACTGAATACCACGTATCCATCATGGAGACTAGGATTCGACGCACGGACCACATCCCTGTTGACATTTAACATAACTGAATACCACGTATCAATCATGGAGACTAGGGTTCGACACACGGACCACATCCCTGTTGACATTTAACATAACTGAATACCACGTATCAATCATGGAGACTAGGATTCGACACACGGACCACATTCCTGTTGACATTTAACATAACTGAATACCACGTATTCAACATGGAGACTAGGATTCGACACACGGACCACATCCCTGTTGACATTTAGCATAACTGAATACCACGTATCAATCATGGAGACTAGGGTTCGACACACGGACCACATCTCTGTTGACATTTAACATAACTGAATACCACGTATCAATCATGGAGACTAGGATTCGACACACGGACCACATCCCTGTTGACATTTCACATAACTGAACACCACGTATTCAACATGGAGACTAGGATTCGACACACGGACCACATTCCTGTTGACATTTAACATAACTGAATACCACGTATTCAACATGGAGACTAGGATTCGACACACGGACCCCATCCCTGTTGACATTTAACATAACTGAATACCACGTATCAATCATGGAGACTAGGGTTCGACACACGGACCACATCCCTGTTGACATTTAACATAACTGAATACCACGTATCCATCATGGAGACTAGGATTCGACACACGGACCACATTCCCTGTTGACATTTCACATAACTGAATACCACGTATCCATCATGGAGACTAGGATTCGACACACGGACCACATTCCTGTTGACATTTCACATAACTGAATACCACGTATCAATCAATGAGACTAGGATTCGACACACGGACCACATTCCTGTTGACATTTAACATAACTGAATACCACGTATCCATCATGGAGACTAGGATTCGACGCACGGACCACATCCCTGTTGACATTTAACATAACTGAATACCACGTATTCAACATGGAGACTAGGATTCGACACACGGACCACATCCCTGTTGACATTTAACATAACTGAATACAACGTATCAATCATGGAGACTAGGGTTCGACACACGGACCACATCCCAGTTGACATTTAACATAACTGAATACAACGTATCAATCATGGAGACTAGGGTTCGACACACGGACCACATCCCTGTTGACATTTAACATAACTGAATACCACGTATCCATCATGGAGACTAGGATTCGACGCACGGACCACATCCCTGTTGATATTTCACATAACTGAATACCACGTATTCAACATGGAGACTAGGATTCGACACACGGACCACATCCCTGTTGACATTTAACATAACTGAATACCACGTATCAATCATGGAGACTAGGGTTCGACACACGGACCACATCCCTGTTGACATTTAACATAATTGAATACCACGTATTCAAAAAGGAGACCAGGATTCGACACACGGACCACATCCCTGTTGACATTTAACATAACTGAATACCACGTATTCAACATGGAGACTAGGGTTCGACACACGGACCACATCCCTGTTGACATTTAACATAACTGAATACCACGTATCAATCATGGAGACTAGGGTTCGACACACGGACCACATCCCTGTTGACATTTAACATAATTGAATACCACGTATTCAACAAGGAGACCAGGATTCGACACACGGACCACATTCCTGTTGACATTTAACATAACTGAATACCACGTATCCATCATGGAGACTAGGATTCGACGCACGGACCACATCCCTGTTGACATTTAACATAACTGAATACCACGTATTCAACATGGAGACTAGGATTCGACACACGGACCACATCCCTGTTGACATTTAACATAACTGAATACAACGTATCAATCATGGAGACTAGGGTTCGACACACGGACCACATCCCTGTTGACATTTAACATAACTGAATACCACGTATCCATCATGGAGACTAGGATTCCACGCACGGACCACATCCCTGTTGATATTTCACATAACTGAATACCACGTATTCAACATGGAGACTAGGATTCGACACACGGACCACATCCCTGTTGACATTTAACATAACTGAATACCACGTATCAATCATGGAGACTAGGGTTCGACACACGGACCACATCCCTGTTGACATTTAACATAATTGAATACCACGTATTCAACAAGGAGACCAGGATTCGACACACGGACCACATTCCTGTTGACATTTAACATAACTGAATACAACGTATCAATCATGGAGACTAGGGTTCGACACACGGACCACATCCCTGTTGACATTTAACATAACTGAATACCACGTATCCATCATGGAGACTAGGATTCCACGCACGGACCACATCCCTGTTGATATTTCACATAACTGAATACCACGTATTCAACATGGAGACTAGGATTCGACACACGGACCACATCCCTGTTGACATTTAACATAACTGAATACCACGTATCAATCATGGAGACTAGGGTTCGACACACGGACCACATCCCTGTTGACATTTAACATAATTGAATACCACGTATTCAACAAGGAGACCAGGATTCGACACACGGACCACATTCCTGTTGACATTTCACATAACTGAATACCACGTATCAATCAATGAGACTAGGATTCGACACACGGACCACATCCCTGTTGACATTTAACATAACTGAATACCACGTATCAATCATGGAGACTAGGGTTCGACACACGGACCACATCCCTGTTGACATTTAACATAATTGAATACCACGTATTCAACAAGGAGACCAGGATTCGACACACGGACCACATTCCTGTTGACATTTAACATAACTGAATACCACGTATTCAACATGGATACTAGGATTCGACACACGGACCACATCCCTGTTGACATTTAACATAACTGAATACCACGTATTCAACAAGGAGACCAGGATTCGACACACGGACCACATCCCTGTTGACATTTAACATAACTGAATACCACGTATTCAACATGGAGACTAGGGTTCGACACACGGACCACATCCCTGTTGACATTTAACATAACTGAATACCACGTATCAATCATGGAGACTAGGGTTCGACACACGGACCATATCCCTGTTGACATTTAACATAACTGAATACCACGTATTCAACAAGGAGACCAGGATTCGACACACGGACCACATCCCTGTTGACATTTAACATAACTGAATACCACGTATTCAACATGGAGACTAGGGTTCGACACACGGACCACATCCCTGTTGACATTTAACATAACTGAATATCACGTATCAATCATGGAGACTAGGGTTCGACACACGGACCACATCCCTGTTGACATTTAACATAACTGAATACCACGTATTCAACAAGGAGACCAGGATTCGACACACGGACCACATCCCTGTTGACATTTAACATAACTGAATACCACGTATTCAACAAGGAGACCAGGATTCGACACACGGACCACATCCCTGTTGACATTTAACATAACTGAATACCACGTATTCAACATGGAGACTAGGATTCGACACACGGACCACAAACCTGTTGACATTTAACATAACTGAATACCACGTATTCAACAAGGAGACCAGGATTCGACACACGGACCACATCCCTGTTGACATTTAACATAACTGAATACCACGTATTCAACATGGAGACTAGGATTCGACACACGGACCACAAACCTGTCAATATCCATTTCGTGAGCACCTTGAGGTGTAAATCATTCCATATATAACAAGAAGACATAGTCATCAACATCCCCCGCCAGATTTGTTCTTATTTTAAATTAAGTCAGAACCTTCTCCTAGATACTCTAGTGAACTCAAAAATATCATGACACCAAACTCCGGAAAAATATTTGCGCAGTTCTGATTTTCGAACTCCATCAAGGTATTGATACCCTGAAGGCACACATCAAATTTGATGATCCTACCTTTAACGGTTTCTGAGAAAAATTGGCTCCCTTGAAGACACCTCGAACAGAGTCCCAAAAAACGTAACAAGGGCAATAACTCCGGAAAAAATATTTGCACGGTTCTGATTTTCGAACTCCATCAAGGTATTGATACCCTAAAGGCACACACAAAATTTGATAATCCTACCTTTAACGGTTTCTGAGAAAAATTGGCTCCTTTAACTCGGACGGACGGACGCACGCACGCACGCACGCACGGACGGACGCACGCACGCACGGACGGAGCTCAAACCTATATCCCCCTTCCACTTCGTGGCGGGGGATAATAATCATGGATAATATTTGTGTCCAATCTGTTACCTTTATGCTCTCTTTTTTTGTGCTTACAGGAAAAGATTTAAGGTGAAAAGGGCGTAGGTTTCGTATGCCGACTTCTCGAACAAACAGGTTCCGCCAATCGTTCATTCCGTGCAGCATTAGAGAAATAAATTCTGTCTAATGCTGCATCACGTTTTACATGTATCCTAGTCTATGTGAATTGTTTTTTATATTAATTGTTTTGAATATTATGTAATTAGTTGTCATCACATTTCTGGAGAATTGTAATTATGCAAAACAAATTTCCCTTTTGAGACAATAAAGATTATCTTATCTTATGTTATCTTATTCCCTATATGATGAAAGCCATAATTAAGTGATCGAATGTTATAATTATCTATTCCAATCATGCAAAAAATCTTGTAACACTTAGATATTAATACTGATGGGCTTAGATTTTTAACTATATGGACACTTATGGACTTTATTATACATTTTTTACAATTTCGATAACGTTGATGCAGCATCAACCATGTTTCTTGACCCTTAGTTCTTGAAGAAAATAACTTTTTTCCAATCAATAAAACTGTGCACATTAAATAAAATCATTACTCAGTTGAAAAAATAGTAGAATTAGACAGATGGTGTTTGCTCTAAGACGCTATAACAATCGCGGTGGAGATGGGTGTTTTTATTTAATTGTCTGGATAAATTGTTTAATATCCAAATCCAATAATATTGTCACGTGTATGTCATAATTACAATTAAGTATTTTCAAAATAACATCGTTTGCGTCTTCTTCATAATACAATCTGATTTCAATTAGTGTAAGTAATAAACACAGTCAGGGAGTTTACATCATTAGATCTGTAATAGTTCTGGTGTTTTTAAGGAAGCATTTCAATAATGAGTTCATACACTCTTATAATAATGCTGGAACCATGATGTAAATGAAGCTTTTGAATAGGCGTAATGAAAAGTAGATAGATATGTTGGCACGCTTTGTCCAACGACAAACCCCGAGCTAACGAGCTTCGCCCGTAAGTAGTGATGTGACGAAGATGATATCCTTTTAGATCAGTTATGAGTGCATCGTGTTAGCTGTAACGTCATATATTACTAAAGACACCCATCACATTAATGGGGATGATAGGATATTCAGTATACCGATGAACAGTTTTGCCTTTATACAATACACTTTGTTATACTAGGGAAATTAAGAGCAACTTCATTTAGTATAATAACGACGATACTGTTGGGGTTTTTTTTTGTCATTTCAGTTGAATATAAGTATGAACAAATTTACAATTAGTTTATGATAAGACTTATCAGAAAAAAATTTCATTATTAAGCAGCACAATCCACAATCGTCGAGTCTCTTAACGTTATTTACTTTTAAGTTAATATTTCATCAAATTTGAAATTCCTTTAAATAAGCCTAATAAATATATTATATATCATATGTGTTTCTTACATCCTTCAATCCCTTTGTCTTTATCTATGTCTTTATCCATGTATGTGTGTATATTTTTTGTCCAAATGTTTTTATTCACTTCCGATGGATACAATAATACAGTCATATAGGACATGAAAAGTTACATATACACATGAATTGACATAAAAAGGCATAAATATTACATTGATATGTTGAGAAACGTGTGTGTATATATTTTATGTATGAATAAACGGTGATGTCCCTTGAATTTGATTCACGCAAAAATTCTTTGACATGACTCTCCTTTTACTCTTGTATACTTGAATCTTGAATTTCCACTACTCCTTTAACATTAACTAAGAGCGGAGTTTATCAGTTGATGTTGACGACCTTGGGCAATAAGTCAAAGAGACAACAGGATAGAGACACGCGTCTTGAACGAGACGTTGTCATGAAGCAGCAACCAGTGACATGTTCTTGCTTTCAGGGACTTCCGGTGCTGACAGCACTTCCGGAAGCCGCCATATTGAATGTACATCGTGTTCGCTCGTATGTCAATTGAGCCAGGTATTTGCATGAAACCAAAAACTGATCTTCAACGAGGACGTATAAAAATAGAAATATGACTTGTCAATTCAATTTTACTGCTCTAATATTCGGGATGCGACAGGTATTTTTACAAAACAACAAAGCATAGCATGACACTGTCGATGGTAGTTCTGTTATTTATAGCTTAAATGCACCACTTAATCGCGTTTTATCCGCCATTTTGAAACGTTTGCATTGCGAGAAAACAAATGTGCTGTATCATGCTAATTAATTAACAAAATAAAGAAATAAATACTTGATTGACAGAAGAGGAGCATATTTACAAATAATACATAATACAAGTTATCAGTTACGACAACATTTTGTTGTAGTAATGCATTCCACATCATAGAATGATTGGCTTCATTTAACGATGTTTATATTTTTGTGAGCGAAACACTTTATTCTTTGTCAAATTGTTAAATCTTGAACAACTGAAATGCTAACCTCACAAACATATTTAAACTTAAGTGGAAATTATCATGTAAAAATCATATATAATTGTAAACAGGAAAGTCTTCCTGAATTTCGTTTCCACAAAAAATACCCCGCTCGAATGGTCCTTTTAAAGCAAAAAAATAATGGATCCTTCTTAAGTCTAGAAAATATTAGTAAGTCTAGATGCCTCAGCTTCAATTAAGAATTGTTCAAGACCCCTTTTATCAGTAAAATAAATATATTGACCATGAACTCTTTCTTGAAGGTACTCTACATACGAACGTCTGTTGTAGATGACTAAGCCTGTTTTACTATAAATGAGTAAGTCAGCATAACCGTTTGAATCTATAAGAGAGAGAACTTATCAGTACATCTTCCTGTAATATGACCCACCAATTCAAATAAACTCACTTAGTGGCTCTTAAAGTGACAAAATAAAAACAAACTCGATTGTTTACTTAAATTGCAAAAAGAGAATTAAGGTGTCAAATAGTTGCTCAGGGATTTTGCTCGTTAGACTGATATACGCCTACCAATGAAAGTCCCGATGATTGTCATGAAATTTATAATTTCGAAAATACATATTGAATTCATTTCAGCAAATATATTTTGCACGTACAAAAGCCAATTAAACGTCCATGTTAAAAGCACAGGGTAACCTTCAAATAAAATTGGAACTGCATTGCCCCCCCCCCCCCCCCTAGAAAGTTCCAACTATAGATAAAAAATCATTTCAAAGCGAAAATCCAGGATTCGCCCCGGAAATGGTAGCATTCTTCCTTTATTACATGATCAGTAAGGACATGCTATGCGCCCATTGTTGTCCCTCTGTTCATGGCAATTTGAAGCATATTGAAACCAAATCTTGAGATTCACGTATATAAAAGTCCTCACTCGTTATGCTGTTTCAGATAAATGCAAACGTTATCTGATATGAACTGACCAGCTTGCAGGCTCAGACACTTCGTGTTTGTTTCCTTTTCGTGATGAAAGAGAAAGTATACAAGGGGTTATTTATAGTGTCTTTCGTTGAGTAAGGTTTGTATACAGAATTAATCTTGTAATAGGTATAATGAACCAACGCGGATGAGAACGTGATGCTTCTCACGTACGGAATTTGAATCCTAGACTTTCTATAACCTCCACATTCATCAAACCCAGGAGTTTGCATTAGACAAACACAAAAGAATTAGCTACGGAGACGTCACAACATGTTCAAGCAGTGTAAAAAGCAAAGTACTGCCGTCAGGGAAAGCAAAGACCGAATCCCTTTGAATGGGTTGGAAAGAAGCACATAAAATCTCATACATTTATTTAGAATAAGACACTTCTATCTAAAAGGGACAGTCTGATTGGGGTATTTTTTAGGAAACAATATTCAAGAGTACTTCCATGTTTATACTTATATATGATAATTAAATGTTAGTGATGGTATGATTTTAGTTGTTCTAGATTTAACAAATTGGCAAAGAATAGAATGCACTACTGCGCCCTCTTAAATTTCGTTTCCACAAAAAAAATGGTCCGATAGGACTGTCCCTTTAATGTAAGTCCAAATACACTCCATATAGAACCACATATCTTTGTGAATGTTATAAAAGTAAATGTAAGAGTTTTGATTGAAATATACATCATTATTCAAGTGCTTTCAGTTATTAATTATAACTTATAAGACAAAGGTGTGTAATTACCATGCTATTTTTACTGAAATAAGTTGAGCGATGAAAACTCAAATTATTTCTTGTTTCAAATGGATTTTTACTTTAATATTCGCAATTTAGTTAAATTCCATAAAGAAATCATATTTCGATTTTAGAATCGTTATAAACTCTTAGTAAGCAAACAACATGACATTTAATGAAGAAATAGAAGTTCTTTGGATAGTGAACATCTTTTATGTGTTTGATAATGGTGTGGCTGACTACACCGAGACGTCGCAGTTTACCCCTGCTATATATCAGAGTAATTGAGCTTCTTCAATACCCTGATGTCGATCATATGCTTCTCAATGCTTTACGTACGACCCGCCAATGACATGACTCGCTATACCAATAGTTGCACTACCCGAATGCAAGTCCGCTTTTTATATGGATTGACGCTCTTTGCATAACAAAATTTTATTGCTGAAAAAGTATGCCGAAAAAGCAAATGCTTCCCCCCACCTAAGTAATGGAGGTAATTGCATTGATTTTGAAGGACATCAGTGCATAATTGAAAGGAAAGGTCGATAAACTGAATAAATGAATAGACAGTGGTCAGCGATAGCAAGCATTTGGTGTGATGAACATGAGGGTATTGAGAGAGCTCCGCGGAAAGAGATATTCACAGAAAGTGATGTCTTTCATCATAACATCTTTTAAACTGAAGGAAATTTATTAGATGAAAAGTAGAGACGAATTAGGTGTAATCGAATTACAATATATTATTTCTAAACGATCATGATATATAGTATACAAAAAGTATAAAGTATACATATTTTCTTACCCAGGGGGTCACTGATAGCAGGTATGCCGATGTGAGAGATGTTGTAGACAGGGTACACGAAGCCGAGCAGCAGATCTGCCACAGCGAGGCTACAGATGAGGTAGTTGCAGGGCTGACGTAGATGCTGATGACGTAACACTGTTGCAATGACGAGAATGTTCCCCGGGACGTTGATAAGCGTAATGAGGATGAACAATCCGTAATAGTAAACCAGAAAGGTAACATCCCATAATGTCTCAATTCCATGGTTTGATACAGAACCATTCAGTGAGTCGGACGTTGTCGTGGCGTCACTTGTCAGAACGTCATATGTTGACGTTACGTTGGAAATGACACTGCTTGAAGTCAAGACATCCGTTGTCATATTTCCTAGTGTATAAATGGTCATTCTGTTTCTGACCACTGCGAAGATGTTGTTCACGATAGTTTATTTCGTGTTATCCATACTGTTTAACGGGATATGCATAGAAGGTCGTTGCACTGCCTAAACTAACATTACTTTGACATCAGTCTGGTCAGAAGTGGTTTGTCAATAGATGGTGAAGATACTTGGTAATAGTACCGTTAGGCTACATGACATTCAATATCAACTACATGACGTATTTGCTAACATATAGTCACGATTTCACTGTCACATGTCGGTATGTCCAAAATCGTAATTCATATATCAAGAACGAATACTATTATACTTCCTTGACAAAACAGAACATTCTCTTCAGTCTCCATTTACAAGTGTTCGGTACATCCAATGAAAGTACGTTAGAGGCCATCCCACAATAAAAGGTCTTTTGACAGGAGGAACTGATCTTTTCACCAAAACGCTACACAAACCTCACAGAAGAATATCTTATTTTGATTTTTACTGCATTTCGAATTCCACACTACCTCGATTTATAAGCCAGGCCATATGTTGAAATCCGTTTGAAGTCCAGTTTACAGTTTGTTATCTTGAACCCCTAATCAGAGGTCTGCTTCAGATTAATACAGTGATTGATTCAGAGAACGAGATAAACATATACTCCAGACGGTTAGTGTAAATTAACTCATGACCACTTGAATCTCTGGAGATTCTTGTTAAGATGTTCAAGATCCACAATACTCCACTCTCGTATGTTATGCCTCCGTTTGATAAATATGATGAAGCCAGAAAGCATCGCCTTGGCTTCCAAACTCGACGGAACTTCTTGAAAAATTTTCTTAAGATGTCAGACTCCACAAGCCGAATAGTTTCTCAAGAACAATACTCCACTCTCGTATGTTATGCCTCCGTTTGATAAATATGACGAAGCCAGAAAGCATCGCCTTGGCTTTCCAACTCGACGGAAATATATTCTTAAGATGTCAGACTCCACAAGCCGAATAGCTTCTCAAGAACACACACACATCGGTGGTCTACGTCAGAGAAGACATGGTTCCTTGGAATTAACTGAAAGTATTATATCATTACTGACGTGCATTGCGTGACGAACAAAACGTATTCTTCGAAATCAAATTGGTTTCGTTTCAAATGCAGATCACAAATATATCTTCCTTATTACAATCCAGAAGTCGGTGAACAAACTGTAATGCTACTCTGGTGCGTTAGAATGACATAACTGCGATTCCAAGTAGAATATCGCGATATTAATAGCTGGTACTTTATATTATCACGGGTATCGAATAAATGGCACGTCCATACGCAGTATATCGCCTCTGCTGCGTGACAAATTGACTCGGTTGTCAATGGACATTAGTTTCTGTGTAATTGTTCATAAATCTGACCAAAACGGCTCATGATTATAAATATGTTCTCCAAATCGGCCCTTATCTTATCAAGGAGACAATTGTATCCGTCTTCCTTGCCAAGAAAGAGCCTAGGCCTAGAATGTTTACTGCAGAAAACCGCGCCACTTATGCTATGAGTTGCTATAGACGATGGTTCTTGTTGCTGCTAATTCTCATATATCAAAAGATTTTGGGTTGTTTTAGAGGCATTTTAGAAGTTGGATATATCATGAAAACTGTGAGTTTTTTGGATGACCAACTTCTTTATTGTAAAATGTAGCGATAGATCCTTACACCGTTGTCAAGCTTGAAACCCTTTTAACATGTTTGCCTTAGACCTGTTACGAAAGATGAAGATTGCAACATTCTTTAGTCATAATGGAAAAACTTTAAATCGTGTTCTGCGGATTTTTCCAGACTTTTCCCAATGTCATGTTGCATGCTGTTTGTGTGAAAGTGTGCCTCATTATATCATGGTTTCTGTTTAAAACATCATGTCTCATATAAATGATCTTGTTATGCTCAAGAAAAATGTTTTGTCGTGGTTGTTTGATTGACAGGTCTACATTGGAACTGAGAGGGTTTCTATAACCGGTAGTTTGTGGTAAGATAAAAGATTAACTTCTTTATGTAAACAACATAAATATGTAAGTTTAGCTCCTTACGTCTATCATACTGTTGAGGGTCTTTACTTATGCTAAGGTATTTGTGGTACATATATGGTTACATGCGTTTTTTATCAACATACAACTCGAGGTTCTTTTTTTCAAAATAAAGTGAAAACAAAGTTATATGCTAAGAGAATTGTGTCAGTCATTAAACATCAAATGGCAGGTTGACCAGAATTTCATAAATTTCCTGCAAGTTAAGAATGCATTATACATGTACTTATCAATACTGTAGGTTTTCTTATGTCATTTTAAAATGTTAAGTTTAAATTTGGTTTTATTCCATATTGTTTTGTTTTGAATAGGTTGTACTTTACAGGTGTGATTTTCGTGTTCAGTACTCTGTTTCTGTTTTCAGGATATCCTTAACAAATGTTGCGTTTGGACAAATCAATGTCAGCTTGGGTACATGTCCTTATCCATTCCTGAAGTTTTTCCATATAGTTTTACTTTATATACTTTACTCTAAATATCCCTAGTGTTAGGTGATAGATATCTAGATCTTATTTGATGATTTGCTTTCAGTAATATTTCAGTGAATTCAATGATTATGATACTTGTTATCCATTATGCTATGTAGCTGATTTTCTCACCTTTGTATTTTTAACGTCTTTAATTTGTATTTGATTCATTACAAATATTTGTGTTTCGACCATGTCTGTAATGAATAATCAAACAAGTTTGTCATTAATTGAATGTCTTCATTGTATTCTACCTACTAGACATTCAATTAAAGGCATATCGAGATTGAAATTTGTCATTTTGGTAAACCAAAGAACCGTCTTTAATAGATTTATGGAACTTTGCCTTAGGGTGTCAAATCAATGTTTTCGATTTAGTTAACGTTTTGCCAACTTGCCACCAAGCCACTATGGTCTTCTTCTTTCTGTCGTACCCATAATTTTTCAATTTTCCTGTTAATAAAAAAACTGCCCTAGTAGTATGTTCATCTCAATTGTATCAGTGAATTACCGATGGATTGGTAAACAGTTGGGTAAAAAGAGAGTTAACCACCAAACCTTGAGGCATAAGTAGATAATCCCTTTCCAAGGATGATGTAGGCCCAATAAAGGCCCGAAACATAATTTTATGAATAAATTTTTGTGGCATGTACGCTTTTAGTGGTGGTGATAAACTCCCTATATACCTTACAGATTTTATGAAAAAAAAAGAACACAACAACTTTGTCACTTATAGAATAGAAAACTTTTATTCAACCATAAGACATTGCCGTTTTCTAACCTTTACAAAGAGGAAAATTTCTACTGACAAATTCTTCAGAACTCTACCAGCAGCATATCATGTAATAGTTGCTCGAATACTGCACTGCCAAATGTACATGCAATGACATCCGATAACTGAGATAACTGAAATGTATTTACATCGTCAATTACCACACCACCAGCGATGTAAATATCAACACCGATAGGATGGGGTACATAAGATACATAAGTTAAGTATCATTTACAGTTTTGTACAGAACACATACATCCAGGGGTTGTTTGTTGTATACACCTGGGAACAAGCATGAAAGTAAATAGAATGTTATTCTGACTAGAAATCAACAACAGAGTGTCAATCACACCCTGAAATACACATCGGTTATAAGTTACATTGCTTTAACAACACTGCAAAGCACAGCATGAGATACCTATCAAGGACATACACAACAGAATTGACAAGTATTCACAATATGGAGTGAAATAAACAATTGTTAATGTTTACTCTTGAGTAATTCATCACTATAATGCATGACAAAAAATATTTGGGACCATTGTTCGTCCATTATCTTGTATCCTTGTTTAAATATCAAATAAGAAGTTAAATTAATGTTGAAATGATTAGATCAATTTACAGACTGCATCTAGTTCTATTAATTATTTTATCACATTTAATAAATCAATTTATTAGCATTACACAATACCTTTTTAAATAGGTTTATTAGTAAAGTGATTATGTATTTAGTTCAATTCATCATATTATCAAATTTAATAAATCAATTTGTTAGCATTACCAAAAAAACCTTTTAATTAGGTTTGTTTGTAAAGTGATTATGTGATATTGTTCTATATATTATGTTATCAAATTTAATAAATCAATTTGTTAGCATCACCGAAATATCTTTATAATTAGGTTTGTTAGTAAAGTGATTAATATATGATTGATGTCTACAAGATATGTACAAGTCATGAAGAACATACATATTAATGAACTTGAAACAATTGGTATAAGTTAATAATAAATACTTGTAAATTATTTTCCATATACAATTGCACAATATTAAGCTGGGTAAAAGCTGGAGATTATCATATGCCATAGATAAGAAATGAGATTAAAAATATTTCAAAAAGTCATAAATTGATAAGAAAATTTAAGCTTTCAAATTTCCATTGCCCCCTTATATCTCTCTGCGAAAATTAGCATTGTATGCATATGCCTAATTTCTTAGGTGTCCCAATGTATATTTTAGGTTTTAATAAAAACCACAAACATCTTAAGTGGTATTTATACATTGTACATTTCGATCGCATTCACTTAAAGTTTTTTCTATTTCTCTTTGAATAATCTAACTACTGAAAATATTTTTTATTCTATTTATTTTAAAGATAATAATAACAGTTTCAAATACTTATATCACCTACTGAGACTCCTATTTATCTTATTTGTGGTTTAATTATTTTATTTAGTTTCTCATCTAATTTCATTTTCTGATGTCAATTTTAAACTGAGATGACAATTTTATTTTCTGAAGTTAATTCAACTTGTTCTAGTCAATTTTAGTTTCAGACTTTTTGATCTTAATTTTACTTTCTGAAGCATTTTCTACCTTATGTTTAATTTTACTTTCTGATAAAATTTCACTTTCTGATATTAATTTCACCTTTTGATATTAATTTCACTTTCTGATGTTAAGTTAATTTCTGATGTTAAGTTAATTTCTGATGTTAATTTCACTTCACAATATTAGTTTCACCTAAGTCCCTGATGTTAATTGGCACACATTTCCACCACCCAACAAGGCAAGTACAAAAGCTAGAGAGAAACGAAAAGTCAAGCTTCCATCACCAGCAGAAGCAATAAGAGACAAGAGGGCAAAAAAATTGTCATAGTGTCAGGAATTAAGATCACTTGATCAAAACAAATATTTTTCAAAACTTTTCTTTTATAACAAAACACTTTTGAAAACTCAATATATTAACAATGGTCAACCAAAAGGGGAATCTCCATTTTTACACTTTGTTATGTGTTGATTCAGGATATATATGACATACATATTGTAAAAATATGTTTAGTGTTCAATGGCATATCAAGGAAATTTATAATAGGGGTTACCATTCGAAAGGGGGGTGGGGGGGTAAAATGGGGAATTTCAACCCTCTGTATCCCCCCGGATCTGCCATAACAGAATACCAGGGTATCTGGCATTACCATATTCAATGAGGAACTGAGGTTTTGATATATTCATTGTTTTTATCAGCGACCATTTCCTAATTTACCACTATAACAAAAAGCTTGTAGATGTTACAAATTTAAAAATAAAAGATAAAACAGTTATTTGAAAAAAGATTTGGCACAAAGTCAAAGATGCAAAGCAAGGGAAGTAATAAGCAAACATGCAAGGCTAACCGATTAATAAATCAGTTACATTTCGCAAAATTATTTTCTCACAACCCTGAATGAAGCTTGCTAATCCATTCTTGAATTTGATGTATGTAAAATGTGTTAAAGTGTCTATTCGTTTTTTTAACTCACCTGAATATTGTATGATAAAATGAAATACTTGTTTAGCAGACTTGAATTTTAATATCCACACCAAATGTCATAATCATTATCATGACTATAATCATAATCATTTGTAATTAATTGAAAAATTCATACCAAATATTAAAAAATTATCATGAAAAATTATGTTCTAAAAAACCTTTACTTAGTTTGTTGGAAAAATATATTTAGTTCACTTATGAAATTCAGTGAGAATGTTTATTATTAATTTCATATGCCAGTTTCGACATGCATCAAATTCAGGTTCAGGAAATCAATCAAACAAACAATCTATGTCACTGCAAACACAACAATGTAAATATGCAAGCTGTGCAAACATATAATACGCCTTGCACATATTTCACAAAACATAACATTGCACATAAAAAAGTACAGATTTCACACAAAAGCTTCACTGGGGTGTAATTTAAACAGCTTGGCACTTTTGGAAGTCTCTCTAAAAACATGCATTGAAATGCATGGCATGTGTCCAGTTTAGTCTGAGCAACATAGGGGAGGTAAACGGAACAGCCCATATGTACATTTCAATAGCATAAGGTCACAAAATGAACACCACTGAGTATATAGACAAATATATATTATTCAATCTAGAAGCGTAGCTCTTCAAACAAAGTCTTAGATATCTTTCAACAATGCATTTCAACAGCTGTCTATATGAGATAGCTTCATGTAGATTTCTGTCAGATTCATGTACATTTCCGTCAATCATGATCATAGCACTGTGAACTGAGGATAAGACTTCCAGGTTTTAAGCAGAAATCAACCATGCTGCCTTCTCCCTGTCCATTGTTTGTTTGTTAACCCGACATGATAAGCACTGATTCATTCCCTATAATCAAGCACTGTTGGCAGCTTTAAGCACATTTCCCCTGGAAAGGCACAAATCAAAATGCATATTGTCTTTCTTACAGCCAGCTCTGGCAAACAGCTATGCAGGCAGGTGAATCATTAAGCAGGCGACAGGCACGTCAATTTCGCATCAATTTCACCTCAATAGCACATCAAATTGGCAAGCATCGACATCTACCAAGTATTGAATGTTCAATAAATTGTTATAAAACATTTGTTATTGACTTGCATAGAAGTTGATGTTGAAACGTTTTTGGTTGAAGAGTGTAAAATGTGACTGCTTATAAATTTGAGATTGTTCCTTTATTTCATTTGGAGCATTGATGTTTTATATGGTGATATATGGCACAATGAACTGTCACATTTTGGCATGACATGAACCTATTAAGTTAAGAAAGGTCCCTCTTCTACAATATACATTCCTGATGAATAGAATGTGACCAACAACATTCATGAACACATACAAGAGTCACTGTCTCATTGGTTTCAATTGGTCAAAGGGAGATAACTCCAACTTTTCAATGCACCTTGAATACTGTTGTGACATGAACTCTCCATATCCATTGAATAATCAATGCCGCTAAGTTAAGCCCCAAATGCTGCTGTTGCCATTACTAAAGGGCGGTTACTCTTAGTGAAAGTCCATGCTGTCGATACATTTAAGAGATATGACAGCTTGTTCAATCTCTATATATTGTCATAGACTATTCATCCAAGGGAAGTAACTCTCAGTGACAAATCAAATTCTGTTGGCAATGGTAAGTTGGGTCCTCCAATACTGTGCAGAGGGACATCTAGGGGAAGTAACTCTGAGAGACTTTCCAATATGCAATCACAAGCAGATTCTGAGTTTGATCCACCCTACTGTAACTCAATGGAGGTAACTTAAAGCGTAGATTCAACACTGGAGCTAGAGAACTCCTGAATGCTGCTGTGACTGTCGAGACTGGTGGAGTCGCTGTCGTTACTCTGAGGGCTTGAGTAGCTGGCAGCTTCCTGTAGTCTCATCAACATGTTCACCTGTGGACAAACAAGGTTTCATGTAAAATTTTGCAGAAAGATCATATCCACATCAAATTCTAGCACAAAACCATTTAAATGTATGAAAACCTTCCTAATTTTGAAATTTCTTCATAAAAATATAATGTTCTTTTTTTTTATAGCAGAATAAACTTTAAATCGACCACCCATTTATCACATCATTTTTCACCTTGCATATCATGAAACCATATTAGAATAACCTATATTTGACAGTCGAGTCCACCACTTCAATACTTTTTGAATATGAGGCCCTGGTGAAATCTAAACTATCACTCATCTTCATTGGAAAAACAGCATTATAAATGCCAATTACCAATTACCAATGCCAAATAAAATAACCATGGCATATCATTTACAATTCAAGTTCATTCCACTAGCTCAAGATCCAATCCCTGGATCCTGTACTCACCAACGGATCCCCTGGATCCCCTTCTGATGCATTGCTTGGTGTCTTCGACTTGGACTTGTTTCCAGACACCGACACCTGTGGGGCCTGGGTGTCATAACTCACGTCTTCGGGTCGTATCCGTAGCAACGACCTGTCCTTGTCACTGTTTGTGGAACTTGACCATGGGTAGGATTCAATGACCCATTCAGTTGGGTCTTCCCATGGCGCCCGCTTGCCGTAAACCTAAGGATTAGAAAAAACTTATACAACACCTTCTGAATTTTTTTATGTACCGTATATTACAATGTACAGGGCGACCTCGTAGATAAGGCGACCCCCTTTCCCAGCCCCCCAAATTGCTGTCAAAATCATATACCTCGTACATAAGGCGATCCCCTAATTAGCACGAGTTGGAGGTTGGTAATTGATTTGCCATAATCTGGTATGAAACTTAAAATATCTTTTTTACTAGTTTCCAGTGAACTTTAATGAACCTAACTGAACTTGCTTGCTTTTGAAAATTTGTGTGGATGAGCAATTAAAAGACATGCAATGACAGAGACAAGATCCCTGCCATTTCCCAATCAAATTTTTTAAATTTACATAAAATGTTTATCTTAACATATTTAGTGGTGAATGGCATATATATGACTAATCTGTTTAAAGAAAGAGTGCCCTTACGAGTAATGCAAATTACAAACGGAATATGGAAATTTTAAATAATATCAAAAATCATATCAAAAGCGTTGTACCTTAAAAAGTCATTGACAAAGAATACATCCCTGCCATCTTCCTATTAAATGTTTCATCATCTGGCAAATAGACTGTGTATTTTGTATAATGAAATTTTAAATTGACCAATTGTTTAAAGAGAAAGAGCTCTGAGGAGCAATGCAGAATAAATTGAATACAGAAATGATAACTAATATTCAAAAGAGATGTACCTGTAGTCCCTCCCTGACTGCCTCCATCATGTAGGGGATGAGTGAATAGTTCCACAGATCTGTGAACCACACCTGGCAGCCGGAGATGTCCATTGGACAAGAGAGGAACAGTCTTGGACCTGAAGAAGAACCATGCATTGACTGTCAGTCTTTCTAATCACTATGAACCCTGCAGTATTTTGTTACAGTTAGTGAGTAGGGTTTAACAGCAATATTTTTTTTGTGTTAAAACGGCAGCTGCTGAAATATCTCTTGGAATATTTCAACTGAAACTTGTCATGGACAAAGCCCTTGTCATAAAAAAGTCAGAGTTGAAATAATTTGTGCTCCACAAATAATTTCTTGACTGACTAAATTTTAGATTAGGATTTTGTTGGGCCAGTTGGCCAGTTGCAAATCCAAGGAGAGAGAATGGGAGTATTAAAGGTTCTGACCCCTTCTTCGAATTTCTTATGAATTATACAATCTACAATAGTAAGAAAACCAACCTCTTTGTCATCCACTGGATACTGTTAAGCATAAATGTACAAGATATATATAATGACCTTGAAATTGAAGCAAATTATCATGTTTTTGTTGATTTGAAACAAGAAGCATATTGATAATGATTCCCACACAAAATCTAAAACAACATACCGATGGTGACATCAGAAGAGCTGTGGGTCTCTAGGAACTTGTTGATGTGACTCCAGACCTTGGGAACCCAGTCGATGATCTTGTTGAGATCATTGTTCCTCATCCCGGTCCGGACCTCGGCCTCCACAAGTTTGCGTCTCAGGTAGCGGCCCAGGAAACCCTTCACCGGCTCCATGTGGTTGGCACATAACACCCACCTGTGTAAGGATAATGTGTAGGAGTCAAACTTACTAACCATCGCTGAAGAGTATGATTTTAAAGCAAAACAGTTCAGATGAAAATCTATTTAAAACGGAATCATGTATTTTGTAACAAAATTGTCCATCAAAAAGTAAGTTGAGAACATTATTTAGATGTCTGTGAATAGTTATATAGTTAGTAATAGTTACATATTAATATCAATGGGATGTTAAATATTGAGAATTAAGACTGTTTACGGTGTTTATTTTTGTATAGTTTGTTTTATATGCAGCAATTACCCTATTTTCTTAAAATCAGCAAATTGGTTTTGCATGCTCACAATAAAAGCCAAATATAAAACAGCCATCTTATAATGATTGTAGATACATATAGTGTTATTTTACCTGAAATTGTGGTGCAGCTGGAGATTTGTTGCAGCATTCGTAGCTTGGTTCATTGTGCCAATAATATAGGGGCTGAAATAAACAACATAATAAATACACATTGGGTTATCATAAATATATAAAGTTCTATGGTTGTTTAAAACATATAAGCTGATTTCTTGGAATCATTTGATCAAATAAATTCTACTTGATGACTAAAGAGATAATATCATGATGTTGACTGCCATTATAACAAATTCTTCAGGAATAATCCTTATTGAAAGTATCAAAATATCAAAAATATATAAAATAAATTCAACTGTAAATTTGTTAAAGCAAATTTGAAGGAATCAAAGTCAGCTACCTCAAAGTCTGGCATATTTAAAAAAAATTGACTTTGGATAAGCTACTGCAAAAATGTAGAAATCAGGATGAGCTAACATAAAGATTTGGGTTTTGAATTCATTGGTAACAATTTAAAGAAATCTCTAAAAATAAGAAATCAATCCTCTCACTACAGTTGCATCACAGAGTAATTGAGGGCCAAGTAAAGATAAAAACCAAAACTTACCATTTCTGGTACTTGACACTAAGGAAGCCGTTAAAGACCTCGCCAAGAGATCCAACATGGTGCAGGTTGTCCAGTATGATGACCGTGGGCAGCTCGTTAACGTTGGTGTTCTCGCACTGGTCAGCGATGTTAGACAGGTACTGTCGTAAATCCTTCGATGACTTGTGGTCAACATTGAATGTTGCTACTGATCCTGCGGTCAACTCTCGGCCAGATCTGTTATAAAAAAGAAAATTGATAGTTCAAAGCATTTATTGACTTCTTTTAGGCCAGATCTGTAGAAATTGGAAATTGATATTTATAGTTTTTAATTCGTTTACAATATTTAGATGAATGGTTTTAAATCTGGTCAGACAAGCTAATGAATTTATGAAAGCTTGACAGTTATGGTGTAATGTGAAGCTTTCATAAAATATCAGTTAGATTAGTTGGGTTACCTCCCTTTGCCTTTTGTAAACCAGTTTATGCAAAAAGGTCTGTATGACAGCAAGGTTTGTATGGGAATTTTGTTATCTTCTGTTACAATATCTTAAGTATTGCAATTAACACTGTAATTACTGATTTTTTTAACTCACACTTTTCAAGTTTATTCTATTTATATTATTCAATTAATAAATTAATTTTTCTTTGGTAGATGACTGTCTTCAGTAAATAACTGAAAATTAAAAACAATATATCTTCTCCACGATTGAATATCAAATTGAAAAATATAAATATTGTCTCCAATAAATATCAAGCAATCATTCAATAGCCAAACACGTAAAAGGAAGAATTTTTACCTGAGAACGAGGTGCTCGGCCAGTTTCTGAGCCAGGTAAGTCTTGCCGGTACCACTGGGTCCACAGAGAATGATTCTCCGGTGCTCAATCAGCAGGGACACGTAGCGCTGGATAATCGTCTTCGGAATCATCGACTCAAACGCTAACGAGTCAACACTTATCTGCTTGGTACCTGTAGAGATAAAATGTATAGTTATAGAACAATGAATACGATATTCAGATAAAACAGTGGTGTATCCAATTATCTCGATTTAAGAGATTTGGGAGGGGGAGGGGTCGTTTACACTTTAATGGCACCAGTTAAAAGTCCATAAGTTTCAAGAGTTTATTAGGATGAAGTCAATACCTTGGAGACCAATTTATTGCTTGATGAAGAAAAATTTTTTGCTTGTTTTTTATCAATGCATCCAAAAATATAGTACAACAATAAATTTATCATAAATGTTATTTATGTGTAAAATTAAAATAAAGTTCACATACTGTTTGTCTTACCTTTCAGACAAATGCTAATTTGCATTGTATCACCGACCAGGTAACCAACAGGTAGAAGCTCAGGTACTTCAGCATCTGTGGATAGAAACAGTATATCATAAACATTTAACATCAACAATTTGCTAATTGTTTACTTTGAAAATACACTATACCCTTCTATCCCTAAAATAGAGGGTTGTTTTGTAGCACAAAATAATCTAAATACTAAGGTTTACCTTAGAGCTAACATTCAACATTGCACTAAGTTTCGTAAGTTTATACACAAAATGATTTCAAACTTGATAAGCTCAATGAAAATATGAGTATACATAAGGAAGTCCTATACAGTATTAATGTTTTTTTTTCATACTAATTGTTTTGTACTGTTTACATTTTGTTAAAAGACCCGTTCCATGATTTTAAAAGTGTAATATTTTGGAAAATCTTACCTTTGGTTCTGGCAATTTCTCCAATATGATAGGAGAAGACACTTTCTGCACTCAAGCCTAGGTTAGTGACTGGATCCACTCTCAACACATATTCCTGATAAAAAATTTGATAAATAATAAAACACCATCTTTCTATGTTTTTAAAACAAATCTTAATATTGTTCAGAATATTCTACAAGCATTGTAAACAATTTCAAATGCTAATTTCATTTTTTTTTTAATTTCAAAGATTGAATTGATTTAATTGATGAATTAGACCTATAATTTAAAATCTATTTCTGGCCATAAAGTGTAATTTTGTTATTTAATATCTAAAATTAAGGGCTGGACAACAAATCAATTTTCAAAATTTACAAAACGTTACAAAGTTACGGAAGAGCAAAAGGGCTAAATATTATACACTGCATTCGAAATGACAAACTCACCTTAAATATTTTTCTAACAATGTTGTCAAGAATGTCCCATTTAGTCTTCCCACTCACAGAGAGTGAACCTATTAGAACTTCTGCAGGCTTCTGTAAGAAAAAGTTCAAAACTTGAAGTCAATTCTTAGATAAAAAGAAAACTCACAAAACCTCTCTTCATCTTCAAGATTCATACTTAAATAAATTTTATTTAGAATTAATCCAATTTCTTCTTTTAAAGATTAATACTTAAATAAATTTTATTTAGAATTAATCCAATTTCTTCTTTTAAAGATTAATACTTAAATGAATTTTATTTCAAATTAGTCCATTTTCTCCTTTGTAAACCTTACTTGTATTATTTAGGATTTTTAAGATTCACTTTACTATCCTCACCTCAATGCCCATTCTCATTGGGTCTGGGTTTGATCCCAGGTAGACAGTTATGGTGACCCGCTTCCCTTCTCTGTCATTGGCTGCAGTCTCTGCTAGTAGCATATCTGTCAATATGAAAACAATATTTTTAGATCTTAAATGATTCAATAGATACACTCAAAATATTGAAGGACTTTGTGTCATTTTCAATCAGGGCTTAGATTTTTGAAAAGTATGGGCCAATGTATATGTATGGTACTTCCAATAATCTTAGCACTAGGAAAGCTTTGAAAACCCATTCAAAATCTTTGACTCTTTAGCTGATCAATCTTTTCATGATTTTCTATGTAAGATCCAAGCCTCTTGTATTTAAACAAATTGTTGCAAAACATACAATTAATTTTCCAATATTTGTGGTATTATTTTACAAAAATAGACATGTCATTAATCTATTTCAAAATCAAAATATTAATTTTAATAAAAAAAAATTCCACTTACCTAAACTGCTCTGATCTGTGAGACTGAGTGATCTATCAAGAGAATCGTTGCTAGCACGTGTGTGTGCCAGAGAACTCTGGGAAATGTTCAGCGTTCGCGTCGACGTCATCCGAGCTAGTCGGTCGTTATCAGCTTTCAAGTGCCCCATTTCATTCTGGAACAGATACACAAAACTTAAAGAACATGCATTTCTAAGGCATTTTGTTGAATCATTTGCTTCATAAGCTAGTAACTATTATAGCAAGGTTCATATGGATGTTCTCATAATTCAAAGCAAGGTGCAGGAACAATTTGTAATTTTGAGTTGCAGTGATAAATATCATAAGATAATAAAAATGGTCTTTGGGGAATGAAAAAATTCCAAAGTGAGGGAGCCCAAAGTTAAATTTCACCAGCTCTGTAGGAGATATTTGACTTGTTACTAGAAACTTTACGCTTTATATGATTATCGGAATTTAACCTTGACATGGTATATTATTTTTAAGCCTGATGACCAGGACCAGCAATTGTCCATTTTGTTTTTATAACATTCATTTGTAATTGATTTGACATTTGGTATCAACTGAAGCAGATGTTAAAGAAACAATTTTAACAGAAAAGGGGATTCCAACATGGAACTTCTGGTTGGTTTACACTCTTAAAATTGAGTTAAAAGGACATTCTGCAATACTAGGTTTGTAGAATTGCTCTTGGCTGATCCTGCCAAAACTATGACGCCGATGAGCAACTCCTACCAATAACTAAACTTATAATCAACTCTGAAGATTCCTATTCTAAACTATATTCACCTTCATTTTGTTCATAGTTTCCCTGAGTTGTTCAAGCTGATGTGCGGACGACAGCGCCTCAAGACGGATGTCAGTCAGTTTCATGTCCTTCTCTCGGAGCTGGGTCTTCAGCTCGTGAACTGATATCACATCATCAGTTTCACACAGTCTGAAATATACAACATCAACATCAACATCAACATCAACATCAACATTGCATCTGAAATATGCAAAATAAAAATATCAGATCTGCAGAAAATCATCTTGTCAGTTTTACCAAAGTCTTTCTTCACAATTTTTCTCATCAGTATTTCGAAATGAATTTACTAAGAGCAGTCCAATAACTTCCAAACCCTTATAAAAGCCTTTTTTAAATGTTTTATATTTCTAGAAAATGACAACATTGGATGGATAACCACACATCATAATCTTTGTGAATAATTCATAACTAAAACAACAAATATTCAAATCCAATCACCATTAAACTTTGAATGACATACACCCAAATCTCCCTTACCTGCGATTCATGGCATCTCAGATCACCACTGTCAAACACAAAACTGTTTTCATCTTCGTTACATGTTCATGATTGAACATGTTGGCTTCAAAAAATCTTTTCAAAGTGAAATTAACAAGATAAGAAATGAAACTTACGCCCCCGAGCTGTGAGATCCTTTCATCACTCCGGATCCATTAGGTACGTGCGTCATCTGCAGAAGAGGAGAATTGGGAGCGGAGGCATTGGATCGGAGACTGGACGTGTCCGGCTCAACGTCTGATATAGATCCATGCTTGTTCTTCTTACGGGAGAAAGCCTTGCTAAAGGAACTTCTCAGCTGAAACAAGCGGCAATATTACATAAGACCGTAAGTTTAAAAAGGTATCAAAGAAAGAAGAGTCCTTGAAATATTGTCAATTTAAATTGAATGTACTGATGTGTGGAAGGTGATGATGTGGATGTGTGGTGTTTGGCTGTGCTGTGCTTTGGTATGGTGTGGTTTGCTGTGGTGTGGTGTGGTGTGGTGTGGTGTGTTGTGGTGCTTAGTGGTGCTTGTGGTATGGTGCGTTGTGGTGTGTATGTGAAACAGTGCGGTGAAGTGTGGTATAGTTTAGCGTAAATAGTAATGTTTGAATATAACCATTCATAAATTAATGTCTATTTTCTCTATGCATTATCTTGTCATGCCTTCTTGAGTAACGTTTGTCAGTAAAGGTCAATTTATGCAAAGTTTCAGTGTACATGCCTTAATTGACAAGAGCATCAAAAATCATATTTAATTTTTTATATATACTTTAAAATGTTAAAAAAAATTTTAACTAAAAACTAACAAATATTGTCTGTTTTGAACAATAATCACCATGACAACCAATATAGAAGACAACTCTGTCACTCAAATATATCCATACAGCCAAATCGAAAAATGTATTTCACATAAAATCCAGTAACTCCATGTAGTCACACAATTTCACTATCCACAATCCAGAACATCCCAAAACACATGGGTTCACAAATCAACCAAACTGTCCTTTTGAAAACTTCACAACAAATTATTTTTCAAAGATCCACCTTAGGAAACTCTGACGCATTATCTGGTGAAAACATGCTGTGAGGTTATTTCGACTCCAGTTTTCCAATTTAATTCCTATCTTAAGAATCCTCAAAATAAAAGTGATATCACTGTGTATCAATTTAGACAGTACCGCACACCCTAACTAGGCACACATAGACACATACTGGCATGTTTATAGCTAGGCAAGTGTTAACATGAAAGGCAGGTGCTATCAGATACATCGCTAGTGTTCTCTGATGACTCAAGAGTGCCAAAAAACTCTCTGTATCTAACATCAGGTAAATTCTGACATTTTATTTCTTCAACGTTTGCAAACAGTACTGTGTACAAATTAGCCTGCACCTGTCAAAAGGGTCATTTACGTTGCTTTGAAATTGACAGGCGAGACCATGTCAATTTCCAAAATAGCGTTACACTTCATAGAGTTAATTGGTAATTATCGGATCATGTTTGCTCTGACTGTAACTGTTTTGGTGTGAGAAAAAGTCATCTTTTTTGGAATGTTATGATATCCTTAAAAAAATCATGGAATTAATTGCTTATTTTGAGAGTTACAATTATATTAAATTACATTTACAAAAATGAATAAAGTAGAAAAAATTACTGTTTTGGGAAAGTAATCCATCAAGTATGTAAGTATAAGTTTGAATAACTGATAAACATGGTATGGTTCATTAAAATATGTCTGAGATATGGAACAGACAAAATTTGGAAAAAACAGAAAATATCTTATCTCTAAACTCAAAAGAAGAGACATCTTTCACAAGAAAACATGCTTCCCTTTGCAAAAATATGAATGATCTTCATCATGTTGAGAATCAGCTGTTGAAAGGTGCAAAAATGTTTACATAACTCATTGTCACGTTCATTGCACAATGTAATTGATGGCATCAGCTGTGCACTAACAAAACAACACGTACTTTTCAGAGGCCTGCCGGCTTATTACCTATCCTGTATGCACTTACTTACATTCATGTAGATGGAAAAAATATTAACTGGATAACTATGGTATACACTGTCTATTTTACAAGTTATATGTCTGTTGAACTCGAGATCTAAGATTTGAAAACATGAAATTTATTTTTCAAAATTTAGTAGGATCTCTGTTTTTAATTTTGAATGTATTCAACATTGTGTAATACTTGAATTATCATTTAATTTAGCTTAAATCTTTAACAAGTTTTGTATACAATTATAGAAGTAAGTTTTTGTTTATCACTAAAGCAGAATATGTCACCTATTGGTGGTCACTCTTAAAGAAACTGGTACAGTTAAATATTTCAAGGTGTAAACCAAATATTATTTATATCAAGATTATTTTGAATCCAAAACTAGTATGTTATACATGTACAAAATCACCATTGTACCCAATATCTATCTGTTTTACACTATTTATATTTCACTGAATTGAAACACAGCAAATCTTTTCAGAATGTTGATTTTGTGTTGTGTTGTTGAGGTGAGTCACAAATAAGAATGTAGATTGTACTTATGCTCCTTTTCATAAATATTCATGAAGCTTGACCATGTATCTATTGTTCTCATGCTCACCCATCCTTTCTTTTTATTCTTCTTGGAGTTTTTGCCGATGTCCCCGTCAGTAGCGGCCGACTGTTGACTCGCTACACTGCAAGCACTGGAGAGACTGTTGATGCTTGACATACTGTCTGAGGACATCTGGCGGATAATCCGACTCCCCTCACCTGAAACAATTAAAAGATTTTATAAAATAAATCATAAAATGAAATCAATTTCAATTTCAAAATCAATTTTTCACCAGTTTTTTAAACAATTTTACCTTTTTTGAACATTGTTTGCATTTGACATGAATTTTGATTTACTTGAATTGTTTCTTAGCTGATATTTAATAATGAAATCATTTCTGGAATATTTTCAAAGGGTTTTGGTAGGGTCGATCTAATACAGCCTTGTAATCATATATAATTCACTATTTTGCATTTTTGAATGAAATTTGCTATACCAAAATAACTTCAATCTTAATATTTCATTTCATAATATTACCTTTTATCCAATACTGTCTGTTGATTTGTTTATTTAACCCATACGACCATAAAATATTATCGAATCATGCTGCTCTCTTGGTGAAATAATGAACAAAATGATTCCCGATTTTGATAATTATATTCCTGATATAACCTGTGTACTTTTCAGAATTCTCACCAAATAAATTTTGAGGTCATAAACTACCCCAAGGTAAAATGGGTTACTTTCCATAGGCATAACGCCATGACAACTCATACAGAAATTATCTAAAATAATATCAAAAGTTTTGATATCTTTCGACTAAAATTACAGAGGCTAAGATACAAGCATCTTTTTCCCAAAGGTCGATCACCAGCCTTTTGACAATGATAAGTTGCTCAGTATATGTCTGTCAAAAATTATTTCTCAGACTTCCTTATGAGTATAAGACTATGATTGCTGACATAAATCTTATAAACAGATTTATTTCTCCTTCATATTCTATATAAGGAAAGATTATATCTTCTCAGCCATAAAATTATTCATAATGACAGAATGATAATAAACTGTCATACTAGTAGTATCTTACAGATTGATATGTTCGCCTGACAACTCCTTGTGCACATTTTGAAATGATGTCAGTCATAAAATTTGAATTATTAAAAGTAGTAATGATTATGAATTTCAAACTTCAGCAATGTCATAATCAGATGCAGCATAAAAAAGAATCATTGAAAAAGTACTGTCAACTGAACAAAATAGGTGAAAACACAAACATTTGTCCAGATGAAATTTTATCGAATTAAGGAAGCAAAATCAGCTGTCACAACAACGGAGCAAATAGTAAATACTTGTCTAACTCTTAATCGTTATTTCATAACATATGTTTATCTGCAAATGAATTTTTGAAGTGAACATGCTCCCATAAAATCGAGTTATCACAACAGAAATAACAGATGAATGCTCTACATATTGTATTTTAATCTCGAAAGTTAAAATAATCATAGCACTACTGACTGTTAATATTTACCAGACAACTACATATCATAAAGGAAAATATAAGTTACCAGACCAAAACCAGTCGTCACCACAATAGTTGCAAATGCTAAATACTATTTACGCATAGCACATATTACATCTCCAGATGCAAAATGCCAGAATAATGAGCAGCTGTTACACTAATAGCATCCAACAGAAATGATAATATATACCTGACAACTAGTTATTACACAAACATATCTGCAGATGCAACTTCAAATAACAAGAAAATTCCATAATGCTGGAGACTAGTTCCACCATGTGGGGTCTGCAGGCATTAACTGTTCTGGTGCATTTACAGCATATGTTTCAAATTTCATTTGGAATATTTCAGCTTTCCATGCTTAATAAAATAAATCCCAATTTTACGCAAACAGTTATTTTTGGCATGCAATGAGCCTTGAAATACTGATTCCTTAATGGGTTCAGGCTGGTGATTTCGTAAATTGTGAATTTGGAAAGAATTCAGTTAATTGTATAAACTAATTAAGAATTACGTAAACATGTTACCATGTGCAACAAAGTAATTAACATGTATCTCTGAACCATGGTGCTTTTCTGTGCTTAATGCTGATCATCAATTTTGATGTTCAAACATATTTTTAACCTTAAAATATGTTTTCTAACATTTTTACATAACTAAAATATTTCAAAAGTTATCAAACATTTGTTATTTTTTCCCTTTCTTTGGGCAAAGGAGTGTCTAAATAAATGTGTGGTTGAAAAGTGCTTCTCTGTGCTTAAAGGGGCAGTAGCACGTTTTTAGGGGGAATATAAGGTGATGTCAGGAAAATGAAAATTAATGGTTTCAATTGAAAGACAATGTATTTAAACTAAATGGAGCAGTTATAATTCAAATATATAACGTAAAGTTTAGCCATGCGATTCCTTTTTCTTACATAAAATGAATAAAAGGTGTTCACACAAAAATGGCCGCCAATAGATTTTATGTGATTCTTCATACTTTGTCCTCCGAATATGGATGATTGCCTTGTTAAATAGGATTTTTGACACTGTCAAACTACTACATTTAAAATTAACTTACAATTATCAGTGAAACATTTCAAAAATAAAATTGTCAAAAAACGTGCTACTGCCCCTTTAATACTAGTCATCAATTGATTTGAACTTTATATAATTAAAATATTTTTTAGAGTTTTAAATTCTTTCTTATTCCTACATGTTTTCCATTGCTCTGGGCACGAACACAACAAACAAAGGAATGTCAAAATTGATGAGAAACTAAAATTTTCTGAACATAATGCCAGTCATAAATTTTTATGTGAAAGTAATTGTTTATTTTTTGAAATTCCTTAAACTTTGCATATTTAAAATTATTGTTTATCTCCCCTTGCTGCAGGCACTATAACACAACAGGAAGAGATTTCAAAATTCTCAAATATCTGAAAAGTAATTAGATAAAAAAATAAGTTAAGAAATATAATTACCAGGCGATGTATGACGTCTTCCGACATTAGGACTGACAATGTTTTCTGGTATACTCAGTCCACTCTGCCTCTTCAAAGCTTCAATTGTCTGGCGGAGCTCATTCAGTTCAGAATCCTGAAAAATCAATATATATAAAAATTGGGAATACAATATCAAAAATTTATCAATTATATTAAAAGTAAGCAAATATTACTGATCACAAAATCTTATTCTGCATTGGTATCAAAACTTAAAATATGGTTCAGAAAAAAAATATCCAACCTAAACATATATACCTTTCCTTATTCAAGTCCAAATCACAAAGGTGAGAAAATTGCCTAGTTAAGTGATGGTTAAATACAGTAGAACTCGGATAAAACGAACTCCAAGGGACCAAAGAATTTATTTCGCTATATCCGGTGTTCGCTATACGCATATAATTTTAATGATATTTTATAGGGACAGGACTTGAAATTTGTTCGCTATATCCGATTGTTCGCTATATCCGAGTTCGCTATATCCGTGTTCTACTGTAGCTCTAAGCAAAATGGTTATCATAATGAATAAGACCATTGTGTGAAAGTAAGGTTAGCAAAACTGAGACTTTAGGTTAGTTTAGTGTGAAAGTACTTCGAGGAAAGGACCTCAGATTACTTAAGTATGATGGTAAAATATGTCTGCTATTTTTATTGTTTTAGTCAGAAGCATGATTATTGTTGATATCAATCTTATCAGAGTCATTATCTTTTTTAAATTGGAACTAGAATATGATTATATTTGATAAAAAGACAATGTAATCTACAAGTTACTCCAGACATTTGACATGTATTATATGCAACATAATAAAAGTTTTTTTTTAAGGTTTTATCTTGTTCACATTTCCTCAAATGCACTCACTCAACATCATAAATTGTATCATTTTCATAGGACTATAGATACTTTAGTACCACAAATCTATATCACAAAGATATATCCATATTCAAATTTAGAAAAATCAACACCATCCATCATTACAAAAACAATATTTTCCTGTAGAATTACTTACAAAACGATCCATTTCTAGACAAGATAGCCCAACCATCAGTTAAGACTGTTCCACATGCTTTGATAACATATGTTTGTGTCTATCAGTAAGTTTCTTCTTCTTCAATTTCAAAATGGCTGCCATATCCAAATTATCTCCCCTGATTTACTTAAATCATCATGTAGTAGAGATTTCATCACGTCTGAGTCACTGCCAGTTTTTGCAAACATTTGATCGTATCTACCTTCTGCTATATTTGTTAGGCCACCATGCCATTTCTATACTTATCACTATGAAATAGATAAATTCTCATTTGAAGTATGGGCTTGCCTTTACCTCGGGTACAGCTCACTTTCAAGTTTTCTCGGAGTTTCATATGTTTCCAAGAAAATATGAGCAAATTTCATTTTATAAAAATTTTAACAAACATTTATTATGAATGTTGATAAGCTACGAGTTTATATGCATAAATTGATTTAAGAAAATCAAAATGAATTCTTCAATTAAGAACCATTTCATTATCAATTAGAACATTATGTTATAGGTCAGATATTCTGTACATTTCATTTTTAATGAAACTTTTTTTTGTGCTACCATTGGTTCATAGAATTACATGATTGTGGCAGAGTGACAACTAGAGGCTTGGTTATAACTTCTTTATTAACAGTATAGCATCATTTCAGTATAGATCATGATTCTATTTTCAATCATCACAGGACCAACGGTATAAGGAGATCTACTGAAACATCGCTATTATGTGAATAAAGAAGTTCACATCCATAAAATCTTGTTCTTTATGGGATTGACATACATAAGAATATGGCTTGTGGGAGAAGTTTTAATTTTGTACAAAGAGAACAAGGGGTTTACCGTCCATAACAATAAACAACGAAGTGCAGAGGCACAAAACTTAAATAAAGTAAAGTTACCTATCTTCAATCTCAACGTCGACAAGCCCCCTCCCCTTATTCGAATAATTATGTATTAGGAAAGGTGTATATGTACCAGCAAAGGTTTATATGTACTAAGAGAGGTGAATATGTACTAAGAGAGGTGAATATGTACTAACAGAGGTGAATATGTACTAACAGAGGTGAATATGTACCTGCCTTCTGACGAGATAAAACATTTCGTCACACCTTTGAACAACAGGTATTTAGGACCCCAAAAAATGAGTACCTAAGAAGATTTTATTTTACGAAGTATTTTATCAATGTGATAAAGCCATTAAGGAATAATCTTTTAAGCAGAGCACAAATACTGAACAGAGTTTAAAGTAATTGGGCCAAAAATAATTCATCAATGTTTTTACAACTTACATCAATAAACAAGAATGTTTGGCAAAGGTACGAAGTAGTTGAACCGTCTTCATACATGGGACAGACTGTTTTCTTTATCAAATGTTCCCAAAAACCATCTGTTTTGCATGCAAATACTTCCCATCTCCATTATACCATTATCTGACATTTTACGTAAAAACCAGACATGGCGATTGCAGTGAAAGGTTGCGTTAATAGCCGACTTGCTTGTCAATCTTTCCCAAAATCAATGACATATGCCCTAAAGGATGATATTGACGACTCCATGGTGAATTGGGCCAACTGCTGTCAAAACATTTCCATAAGGGCGCAATATACAATGTTAATATCAACGGTCAAATCAATCAGATTTGACCTATATTTTCAAAGATAATATGGTCAACATTGATTCCATGTAAAAGCAATTGAGAGAAAAAGACATTCACCCAGGTGAAATGGACGTGTGAAATGCAATCCAAATGTGATGGGTATGGCACTCATGTGCATTGCAGTTACGTAACTTTCACATGTCTATTTGCATTCCAATGTATCATGTTAAATGAATGACAGATGCGAAAACAATAAGACAACGAAGTGTGGAAAGGTGTTGTTTCTAAAGCTGCAAAGATCTGCAAAACCTTTCGTTTCCAATGTATGGTAGGTACATAATGTATTTGCTGCATATATTACGGTGCATTGACCTATCTCTATTTTTTTGACACCGAGTTACAAGATTACATGTTTTTCTTGCTATTTCTGCATACTTCTATCATCTATCCATTATTATCTGTTTTAACAAATCTAACTATCTGAATTTTTATATTTTAATACTAATTTTTATATATTTCTTAATAATAATATTTTATTTTGATTTTGTTTTTAAGAATTTTGAGAATGTAAGTTAATTGTCACAGACTGGAGACTATGTCAAACAAATCTAATTTGTTGAATATAACTTAGATGAGCTTTAAAGATTTCAAAAAAATAATGTACTTCTTAGTCTG